>MU227649.1:2247558-2271947 GCA_018584345.1 Thuja plicata | reverse complement strand
TTACTATACTGAATTGTTAGCTCATTTTCATAATCTCATATAGCTTAATTTCAATTTTGCAAATTAGAATAGCTTCAATTTCTAGATTAAATTGCATTGAAATCATGTAGCATTCATGTTTAGATTATCATTCATATTTCAATTTCTAGCATAATCTTTGCATTGCATAGCATTTATCATGGTTAAAAATCCTTCGTTCTTAGATGGTCCATAGTTGTGAGGCCCTCGTCCTGAGAGAAAATTTCAAAACTCCATCTAGATAGAAGGCAACAGGTCGAATCACGTAGACAGTCAAGATGAATAACTCATACTCAGTCTTTGCTGTACCTGGTGAAGAAGGACTATGTTGAAGTGTGTGGTTGATTTAGAAGGCCAAAATTAACTCATACACATTCAGTCAGAGAGAGAAAAATAAGGCAAGAAACCAATTTCAACTTGGAAAGGAGTGGTTAACAAAGTGAAGGAAGCATACATGTCGGATGATTATGAAATCAAACTGCACAAGAAGAGGTAGAGCTTAAGACAGAAGGAATTTGATGTCAATTCGTACACTAAGGAATTTCAAAAGTTGTGCATGAGATCAAATGTCTCTAAAGATGAAAGCCTTAAGGTGGCTAGATACCTTAATGGATTGAAGTGGAATATCCAAGAAGAGGTGACTCTTCTTAGTCCCAAAATAGTGCACCAATTTTATCAATTGGCTATAAATATTTAAGAAAAGAGTAGAAGAAGGCAAGATCAGACTTCCAAGACTAGAGGAAGAGGAAGGGATCAAAGAGGACATAGAGGAGGATACCAAGGTAGAGGGACTGATCAGAGAAGCCAAGGAGATTATAAACTTGTAGAGCATGTCAATGAGACCACTCCTAAAGGAGGCCATGGAAGAGGTAGAGGAACTCAAGGGGGTTCTAATGGAGGAAGAGGAGTAGGTAGAGGTAATTCCTACTTTGCTAACTATGGATAGATGGGTCATCCTTCTTATAAATTCTTTGAGAAAGAAACTTCTTCTAACATAGAGAAGAGGATAGGATATGTTTAAGAAGACACCATAAGTGTCAAGCAACCTAAGATTAGTCATATTGAATCAGAAATGGGGGAGAACTTGATATTTAGAAGGGTCGTAATCAGACAACCAGCCAAGGAGGAGCCAAAAAAAGAAGATCTTTATTCAGAGTGATGCAAAATAATTGGGGAAGTGTGTAAATTTATAGTGGATTTAGGGTCTACTAATAACATCATCTTAGAGGAGCCAGTGAAGAAACTTAATTTGGAGAAGATACCCCATACTAATCCATACAAAGTGACATGGTTGAATAAAGGGAAAAGTGTCTTAGTGAATGAGAAGACTTGGGTGGAATTCTCCATTGGAGGATACAAAGACAAGCTGATTTGTGATGTGTTGCCTATGGATTCATGTCATCTCCTATTGGGAAGGCCATGGAAATATGACAGAGGAGCCATCTATGATGGAAAAGAGAACACCATCTCATTCAAGAAGGATGGTAGGACATTTAAAATACAATCTCTATTAGAGGAGGAAGAAACACAGACAAAGACACCTAGTGTCTTGTTAAGTAGTGTAAAGGAATTCCTAAATAAATTCCATAGTGAAGGAGGTGAAGGGTATGCCATAGTGGTGACACCCAAAGAAGAGGAAAAGGTCACTCAAGCACCTATACCAGAAGAATTCCATAAGTTACTTGGAAATTTCAAGGACATAGTTAGTGATGGGACACCAGTAACATTACCTCCTAAAAGGGCTATCAATCACCAGATTGACTTCATACCAAGGGCCTCATTGCCCAAAAATGCAGCATACAAACTCATATTGTAACACCCCAAAATTGGCATCTTGCAAACCTAACCAATTTTGTTGCATTTTTCATTCTTCTAGATCATCAAAGTCCTATTGTACTAGGAAATTCTGAGTTTTGACTAACTCTACTCGACCTAAGTGTCAAATGTAGAAAATCCTAAATCTGCATTAATCATACATTATATTTAATTCCTAAATAGCTATTGGCTAAACAAACCCTATGATTGAATTAATTTAATCATAAAGTCCTAGCACTTTAATTAAATTAAATTCACACCTTTTAGCTAAAACACATAAAAAGGAATTAAATAATATTTAATTATTAAATAAATATCCTCATTTCAATAATTGAATTTAATTATTCAAATAATTGATAAAAATACATTTATGAGGTCATATTCTATTTTAATTAAATATTCTCTCAAAAATCTTCTCTCCTGTTCAAAAATAGAAACTTTGAGTTAATTGTGCTTTAAAGAGAAAGAAAACACTTAAAATCAAAAGAAAACACTTAAAAACAAAGAGAAAACAATTCATTGTTTTCTTTTAAAGAAAGCTTGCTAATTTGAACTGGCTTTTCTATCTATTTTATTTCAAAAAGGAAACTTTCTATTCTGAGCAGGCTCTCAATCTATAAAAGAGCTCCTATTTCTCATTCAAACGCCAATCATTTTTATGCATTGTTAGAATAATGAATTATTGCTGCATTTTAGCTCATAATCTCATTTACATTTAGCTCTCATTTTGCAATAAAATAGCTTCATTTTATTAGAACAATCTCATATTTCTTATCATGTCTTAGTTTAATTTCATTTAGATTAATCTTGCATCTTTCATGTTCTTAGATTAATCTTGCATTACATTGCATTGCATTCATGGAGAAAAATCCTTTGTTCTTAGATTGATCTATGGTTGTAAGCCTCTCATTCTGAGAGCTATTCGAAACCCCATCTAGATAGAAGGCAACATGTCGAATCATACATGCATGCAAGATGAATAACTCATATTCACTTATGTATGTGGCTGATGAACAAGGACTATGTTGAAGTGTATGGTTGAATAACAAGGCCACATTTAACATATACATTTATGGCACCCACCATGGGGCTCAAAAATTACTTTCTGGCCTCATTCTACACTTTTTTTGATCAATTCTGGTTTTCCTCCGTACGGCTCTATAATGAAAATTCACGTGAAATTTCTCATATAACCGTGTGAAGTTTTACAATTACATGCATTTCTTCATGCGCATATCTAGGATTCTTTGCACAGGCTGTGATACTTCTTTGTGTGACATTTGACTCTAGTGATCTTTAAATTTCAATTTTTGATATCTCTATTTCTGTTGTTTTCTAACCACTAATGGTTTTTGTTTGTTGTTGACTGTGTTTTTCTGGTTTTTATCTCAAAAACAACTTAACAGTGGTTTGCAGGACACTGAGATGAAGAAATAAATTACAAACTACTAACGTATTTACTATAGGAAACGTGTCAAAGACATGCATTTTCACAAAACTCTCATGTTCATTTTTAGTAGTTAGAACACACTTCAGTTGGTGCTTAAAATGAATCATTGTCTTGTGTGATTGAAGTGTTTTCTAGTTTGTAATTCCAAGAACTATATTAACGTATACTCTCCCCTCTCCTTTATGGATCTTGGGTGTAAGATAAATTCATATTATTTTTCTAGAGTGGCTACCTCCCAAGTGCTTTAGCAGAGCCAGTGAGAGTGGATTTCCTAACCGGTAACAGGCTAAAGCCAAGCCCTTCCGAACTGGTCTATAAAAAATGCCATTGTGATTAATGTCACAATGTACAGGTGTGAATTCGTTGTGGCAACCAAAATCTCCTCTAGTACCCTAGTGGTGCATTAAAGTCCAGACATCATTAAGGTGAAAGCCTTGCTTTGAAAATATTGGGAGAGCCCCCTTAATTAGGAAAATGACTTGATCACAACCACCTGAATGGATGCCCTTACTACAAACTATTGTTACAGTATCCAAAAACCCTCTATCTGTTGGCACGGAAGGTTAGAGACCGACTAAGACACCCCACACTTTTATGACTCTTAGTAGAGACAACATCCCTTTGGGAAGTAATTCCTTTTGGGTTCGTAGCTTGGTGTGCCTAAGAAGTGAGTGCACATGTAAGGAGGAGCCCGTACCTCCAAGCTTCTAAGTTGTCCACTATGAGTAAGCGTAGCTGAACTTTGGTTCAAGTGGGGATTCAACAGATACTGCCCTGGCTATCCTAGGATTGTGATGTGTTTTTTCTGGTACTACAAACATTCTGCTTAATGTGTTTTGCATGGGTGTATCATTTAAACAATCAAAACAAACGTCAAATTACACAAACTGTCAAACTTGAACATGTCCAAAAAAATTTGTAACTCAAACTCTCTGTTAGAAAAATAGCATGATCTTGTCTCAAAAAATGCAATCTGGTTTTAACTATCTGATTCTATAGAATTTTTCTTTTTCACTACCAAGTCTCATGAAAAATTCTACCATCTTCGCGTCATTATCTGAGAAACTTCGCGCAACACACTGGCAATCATCGTGTGACATTTTGCAATCTTGTTGTCATTTTATTCACCAGTCAGTCACTTTTATTCACCAGTCTGTCATTCTATTTTGCACGGGACTACATAGTTTCACACGAGCCTGTGGGAATCTTCACACGAGAAAGTACTTCTTCGCGTGAGTCTAAAATTTTTTGTCAAAACAACGAGCAATTTCCCACCTATCCAGTGTCCTTCTACTAAATCTCATCTCAGTTCTGGGTCTTTTTATCTTCCTTCTATCTGCACACAGTCTGCAACTTGGTTTCTTGGGTTGAGAATTATGTGATTCTTGCTTAAGTTGGTCTCGTCTCATATCTTTTGGTCTATTTCTACTGTGTCATCATATCTTTTCTCACAATAGTCATCTCTCAGCTCTTCTAGCCTTATTTCTAACGATTTGCACCAAGTATACTTCACCTTTTGGCACTTTTTGCACATTTACTTTGAGACATTTTCAAGTGTGGTCCTAGTTCACATCCCTTGTACAATCTTTGTCTATGACTGTTACAACTCAAAGTGGAAAAATATTCCCTTCAATCAATCAAGAAGAATCTATGCTTTCCACACCATTGTCAACTACATCTAGTGAGGAATCATCTCGATATCCCTCTGTGGTACTTCGACGTTATGTCAAATGATCATTTCCAGTGGATTTTAGTCATGTTCGAAACCCTTTGTTCTAAGAGGATCCAAGTTCTGAAAACACTCAACCTTCTCATAATGAGTCTTTACATACTGAACACTTGCATTCTAGCAAGATGGAAAATCATGACCAATCAGGTAAACATAGCAGAGATGATCTTTCTAAAACCAAGGGTAAATTCCATTTTCAAGACCCCCTCAATGATGAGGAAACAGAAATAAGCCAAGTAGATATTGTGAATGCTCATGCCAATAAACATTTCTGCAGGATGATGTAAAATCTCCTAGCTGGGGAAAAAGAGAAATACCTTCTCGAACTAGCCAATCAAGGGGCTAACTTACCCTCCAACTACAACATAGAGACGCTTGTCACTAAAGAGGAAGAAACTAAAAAATCCAAGATACAAGAACAAGTCCAAAGTATGCAAGA
The DNA here is from genome assembly GCA_018584345.1 of Thuja plicata. Classification (NCBI taxonomy): domain Eukaryota; kingdom Viridiplantae; phylum Streptophyta; class Pinopsida; order Cupressales; family Cupressaceae; genus Thuja; species Thuja plicata. The sequence continues at coordinate 2,266,496 of MU227649.1, read as the reverse complement.
ACAAATTATTCAACTCATGAAGGATAAAGACAAACCCGCTACACAGTTCACGCTGGAGAGCATTTGTCCATTCCTATTTGATAAGAGTCTATGCATGCCTCCTTTTTCTAAAGGAGTTGAAATTCCCAAGTACAATAAATACTTGGGTACCTCTGATCCCCAGGATCATTTGAGAGAGTTTTGTTCTCTCTCTATGGAGTTCATACATGATCCAACCTACATCATGCATCTCTTCCCACGCAGTTTGGGAGGGCCAGCTATGGAATGGTTCTCTAGACTACCAACTGGCATTAAAACTTTTGAAAAAATTGCCAATTTGTTTCTACAAAAATATTCTCACAACATCCAACATCCGGTTCACATCTGAGATCTTTGCAACTTGAAACAAAATCATGGGGAATCCTTCTTGACATTTCTCCAAAGATGGAGACAACTTTATGCAAGATATTCTCACAAAATACCCGAATCTAAAAATTTGGACATCTTTCTAGACAACCTTCTTCCCAACTTTGGATATCAAGTATAGTTGCAAGGTCCTTTAACCTTCGATGACATGATTAAGCAAGTTGTGAGAATTGAGACGTTTATGGTCAATAAAGGATAACTGACCTTACACAAGGAAAATAAATAAGGGTCTTTCTCCTCAAGCAAAGATAAACCTAAATTTCCCAACAAGAACCAGAATATTGTGAATGATGGAGTTGTAGACAATGTGACTCCCAAGCCTTCAAAGGCTTCTTTTAATCTCACAACCATAATGCAGGCAGCCAAAGCCACCAAACAGGCTACGACAAAGTCCAAACCCAGTACCTCACATTTCTCCAGACCTAAACCTTGGGCTCCTAGACCAAAATGTGAGTTCACTTCTCTAGGAGAACCTCTTGATGTGGTTTACAAGACTCTCTTGGATAACCAAATACTCACTCCACTGGGTAATTCACAACCTTATGATCTACAACCAAGACCCTCTTGGTGGAATGAATCTGCTTATTTTGATTTTCACCAAAACAAAGGTCATAAAATGGCTACTTGTCTTAAATTGCGGCATATAATCTAGGATCTCATCGATAGTGAGGTTATTGTTGTGGGAGGTCACAACAAGAATTCAGATCACCAAGATTTCAAAGACCCATTTCCTCCTCATGAAAAAGGTGAATCATATAAAGGCAAGAATATTGATGCCAAAGTCAACTATACATACACCAATAACGACAATGTCATTAATATGGTTGAGCCTGTTGATACTGAATACTATAACATTGTCATTCTCAAGGGAAGGGAAGATACTCCCAAGCCCAAAACTCCTTTCATCTTGTGAGGGTCTACGCCTCAGCCCTCCAAACAAGAACAGTCTCAGGTTAGTGCAAAAATTGTTACTCGATCTCATGCTAAGATCATTCTCAAAGGCCCTGAGCCTTCTACGTATACACAAACACAACCTGCAAAAAAAGCTACTATTGGCTCTACCAATAAGAATCTAAAATTGGTTTCCTCATCTAATGCTTCCAATTATAGAATTCTAGATCAATTACAACATACTAACGCTTAGATCACCATCTTCAAGTTGCTGAAAATCTCCCCTACTCATAGGGAGATCCTTGACAAAGCCCTCACCGAGGCAAATGTCCCAAACAATCTCAATCTCAACCGGTTTCAATCCATGGTAGGTCACTTGACCTCCTCCCATTAATTTTATTTCTCTAATGAAGATGACCATTCTTTGAGTCACCCACACAACAACCCTTTACACATTAAAGTCATGATTGGTCCAAAGCACATTTGTCATGTTCTCATAGATAACGGCATTAGCCTCAACATTTTCTCTGCTAGCTTCCTTACTAAGTTAGGCTATGAAAAAGACTACATAGATTCCTATAAAAAGATTACTATTAAGGCCTATGATAAAGAAGAACAAAAATCTAAGGGGCTAGTTGTGTTACCCATCAGAGTCAACCCTGTTGAAAGGGATGTTATTTGTCAAGTGCTTGTCATTCCTTTAGCATACAATATTCTGTTGGGAGGGAGATGGATCCATGAAATGTAGGTTTTCCCTTCAACATACCATCAGTACATTAATTTTCCATTCCAAGGATCTGAATTGACTATACCTGCTAATACACACTATGATTGTAACACACTCACAAAATCTGTTGATATCTTTGTACCCACCAACAAAGAGTCTACTGAGTTTCTTGAGACTAAACTAAAGGAAATGGAAAAGGGTCTGATACTCAAGTAAACTAACATGAGAGGATATCAGAGTGAACCTGTGCTATCTGTTACATCTCTGCCTTTGTCTCCACATTCTTTTGGGAGACCTTCTGAGAGCACTAAATCTTCTACAGTTCCTCCTCAAACAAAATATGGTGGTACCTTTGTACAAGCCACGATACCTTTAGAAGAAGAAGCTAAAAACATGGCTATCAAAGCTTGGATCTATAAAGGGGAAGACACCTCGGAACAAACCACTACACCTTGTGACATAAAACCTAAACAATATGGCAAGGGTCTGACTATTATGCAACACTTTGGCTACAAAGGGAATGGTCCCATAGGTGCGAGTCATAAATGATTGATTGCACCACTTGAAGCTATTGGTCGATGAACACATGACTATATAGGTATAGGCTTCAAGAAACTCACATTTCAACTAGGGATAAACAAGTTTGTACCTAAAGCAGATCAACAACCAACACTTGAAGATACATCTAAAATTGAAGAGTCGAAAGACAGTTCTGAGGAGAATTTCTTCCCTTGTCCCATTCCCCCAGATCTGGCAGCATTCTTTGCTGATCCAGATGATTTCATACCACATGTCAGTACAGTCAAGACTAACAGCAAATCTAATGAGACCACTTCACTTGCTTCATTAACCTATGAACAGTGGAAAGAAATGCAAACTATAAATCTAGGTCATCGGGGTGATTTGTACATACCACCACACTTCCAAGAGTATTTTGAATAGGAATCCCAACCACTTCTCACTAAACAAGAAGTAGATGATGCTGTAAAAACTAATGAGGTACCTAGGTCAAAAGGTGCTCATCTGACTATAACAGAGTTTCTAGGTAGAACTCATATGAACTGGGGGCAAAGGGTTGATTTCACTCATGTTCTTGATATGACGCCCAATGATGAAACAAACTCTCATGAGTACAAGTTTGATGATTTTTCATATGCCACCTATGAATGGGATATAGATATAGTGCACACATATGAAAACCTTTTCAAAGTAGGTGAGGGGTCTAGTGTAAGTTCAAACAAGTATGATTCCATATATGTTAACGTGTCATCTACTACAGTCACTAAGAATCAAAGGAATTTGACTACACCTTTGGATGAGATCGCTCTAGGTCTCAACTTGCTCATCCATGCTTTTGATGATTATACCGTGAATGCACTTGAGCCTGTCACTTCTCTTTCACTCCACCATCCTGAGCTTATAGAATAGAACTCTCCCTCTCCATCTAATGAATTCATTACATTCCAGAATGATTACACTCTTGCCTATTACCTCAACATTGTCAAACCTATAACGTCCTCCATAGCCAAAGAAAGTGTCAACATGACTGAGGCTGATATCAAGTATCTCAGTCACAAAATCAAAAGAAGAAAAAATAGGCACTCTAATGGTGAAAACCACATTGTGGCATTGTCAGAGCCTAAAAAAGTCAAAATAAAGGACGTATCCAAGAGTGAAAACCTCTCTGAGGCGCCCGAGGATGAGATACTTGATATGCTTCTTAGTCATTTCCAGGAATGATCATCTATGCTAATTGAACCAACTCAACCAATCAACTTTGGTATAGAAGTTGAACCTCAGATCATTCATTTGGCACAATCATTATCTGAGGTAGAAAGAGAGGAATTCATTACATTCTTTCAGAGCAAAAAGATAAACTTTGCATGTAAATATTCAGACATGCCAGGGTTAGACCCTAAACTAATCATGTACCACTTGTCCATTGCACCAGGCGTCAAGCCTGTCAAACAAAAGCTTCAGAAAATGCATCCACATGTGGCTCTACTTGTCAAAGCTAAATTGGAGAAACTTCTTAAGGCAGTGTTTATCAGAGCAATTGACTATGTAGAATGGATCTCTAACACTGTTCCAGTATCAAAACATGACAAATCTATCCAAGTCTGCACAGACTTCAGAGACTTGAATAAGGCATGTCCTAAGGATGACTTTCCATTGCGCAATATTTATATGGTTGTAGATATGATAGAAGGATATGAAATGTACTCACTAATGGATGGTTTCTCTGGCTACAACTAGATAAAGATCACGTCAGAGGACCAAGAGAAAACTGCTTTCACATGTGCATGGGGCACTTTCTATTGAAATGTCATGCCCTTTGGACTCAAAAATATTGGTGCTACATATCAGAGAGTTTTCACCACCATATTTCATGACATGATGCATAAAAAAATGGAATATTATGTTGATGACACTCTAGCTAAGAGCATGCAATGAGAGAAACACCTTGCGGATCTGGGTCCTATACTAGATCACATGGAACAGTTCAGTCTGAGGCTCAATCCTAAGAAATGTGCATTCGGCGTAACATCTAGAAATTTTCTTGGTTATATCATCTCTACAAAAGGCATCGAAGTGGATCCTGAGAAATTTCAAGCTATCATGGAAATGCTGCCACCAAAGAATATCAGACAAATGAGAGGACTTCAAGGCCAGTTACAGTCTATCCAGCACTTCATCTCACAACTGGTGGACAATTCCCAACCATTCACCAAGACTTTACACAAGGGTGTGACTTACCAATGGAACAAGGAATGTGATGAGGGGTTCACACAAATCAAATAGTATCTTGCGAACCCGCCAATATTAATGCCTCCTATTCATGGGAAGCCGCTTATACTTTATATCTCTACTAAAAATACATCACTGGGTGTCTTATTAGCTCAAGAAGATCAGAGCAAAAAAGAAAGGGCTATCTATTAAATTAGTAGAACTCTAGTCTCATATGAAACAAACTATTCTGTTATAGAGAAGGCTTGCCTCGCAGTGGTATTTTCTTCACAAAAACTACGACACTACATGCTGGCTCATACTACATGCCTTATTGCTAAAATTGATCCTCTGAAATATTTGCTCAGTAAAGCTACCCTCATAGGTAGACTAGCTAAATGGTTCATGCTTCTCAGTGAATTTGATATTGAGCATGTAGAAAGAAAATCCATTAAGGGGCAAGCAATTGCAGATCAATTGGCAGAAGCACCTCTAGTCGATCATCAACCATTGAACATCGAATTTCCAGATGAGTCCATATTACATCTCACACATCGATCCTAGGCTATGTTTTTTGATGGTTCATTTACCCAACAGGGGTCAGGTGTTGGGATACTATTCATCACACCTCAACAGTACTCTTTACAAAAATTATACAAGATATTGTTTCCTTGTACAAACAACATTGCTGAGAATGAATCCTTAATCAATGGTATGAAGATCGCCCTTGAGTAGAAAGTGGACGAGTTCAATGTCCTTGGAGATTCATAGTTAGTCATCAATCAAGTAAATGATATCTATCAGACAAAAGATGACAAGCTGGTGCCTTATAAACAGTTGGTCAATGACCTCAGAAAGTATTTTTTTCACATCACATTTCAACAAGTCCAAGGACAGATAATAAAGTGGCAGATGCCATGGCTACTCTTGCTTCCATGCTACAGATGCCAGAAAATGATTTTTGACATGTATTCCTAGTGGAGACATTACGCCAGCCAGCCTATGATTTCCCTCAGTCTTGGATGATCTATTCTGTCATTGGACATGACTCATCCTGCTACCATCATATTTTTTCCTACCTTCATGACCAGATTATCCTAGACACTTACACCCTGAATGAGAAACGTCACTTAATCCGCAGTGCTTCACAATTTGTCATCATAGCTAATGACTTGTATAGGCGTGGTCTAGATGGTACCCTTCTTAGGTGTTTAGAACCTAATGAGTCCAATCATGTGTTAGTAGAGGTGCATGAAGGCATCTGTGGGTCTCACACTAATGGCCTGACACTGGCCCGTAAAATTATTAGAGCTAGTTACTATTGGCCAGATATGGAAAAAGAAGCTACACAATTTTCTAGTCTTGCAAACAGTGTCAACTACATGGTAATTTGATTCATGCTCTATCCAAGGAGCTTATTCCCTTCATTACTTTCTGGCCATTTCAACAATGGGCCTTTGACTTGGTGGGTCAGATTTATCCCTCATCCTCCAATGGACATAAGTTCATCATCATAGCTACAGACTATTTTACCAAGTGGGTGGAGGAAGTCCCTCTCACAATTGCCAATGGCAAATCAGTAGCTATGTTCATTCTCAACTACATCATCTACAGGTATGGTGTACCCTCAATAATAATCACTGATAATGGAAGGAAATTCAAAAACAAGGATTTGATGGAGCAATGCTCTAAGTTTAAAATTACTCAGCATTGGTCTTCCATCTATTATCCTCAGGGCAATGGACAGGCGGAAGCATCAAACAAGACAATCCTTAAAATCCTGCATTGCACAATGCATAAGTCTGGATGAGATTGGAATCTCCGGATCAATCTAGCTCTCTGGGCATACAAGACAAGCATAAGAACACCAACAAGGGAAATGCCCTATGCATTGGTTTATGGAGCAGATTTTGTGTTACCAATTGACATTGAGATTCCTTCTCTACGATTCTCTCTGAAAGGCCTCATTACTGATGATGATAACATAATATCTCGGCTACAAGAGCTAGAACTACTTGATGAACATCAAAAATTTTCATTCGATCACCTTCAAGCATACCATAAAAGGATGTCCAAGAGCTATAACAAGAAATTTTTCCCAAGGGACTTCCAGGCGGGTGACCTTGTTCTGTGGGAGAACCATAGGAATCAACAACATCGGATCCAGAAGGGAAAATTTGAACCAAATTGGCTTGGTTTGTATGTTGTCACTGCAGTATTTGGGTCTGGCACCTACCAAATTTCTACTACTGAAGGGGAGAAACTCAAGGATCCCATCAACGCTCTTCATCTGAAATGGTTCTACAACTGAGACATCTTCAATGTGCTCATGTATATAGTAAAGTCCTAAAAAAATTCTAAAAATCATAAAAAGTCCTAAAACAATGATCATCTTAGTAAAAACCTAGCAATGGGCACTTTGATGTATCTCCAAAAATATTATATATTCTAAAAATACAAAAAAAAAAATTGAAAATTTGAAAAATACAAAAAAGAAAAGAGAAAAAGAAAAAAAGTGTCATTGATGAAAACTTGGCAAACAGGCGTCATGGTAGCGCAAAAAGAATTTTTTCCAGGAAGGTAAAAACCTGGTAAACAACACCTCTTGTTCCACATTGCTATATCTATTGCAACACCACTTGGCTTTATGCAGTTTCTTTCCTTCTTTTCTACTTTCTTGCTTTCCTACTTGCATTTGCTTTTCCACATGCTTCTAGTTCCCGTCAAGACACCAACTTACATGGATTGAAACTGGTCATACTCTCGGAAAATTCCTCCTAGTCTAGGGGCACTGTCCTATTACCTTTTGAGGATCTACTTTGCGATAGTCACCAGTGATTCTCATTGCGTCTGCCTACTGTCGCTTAGCTTATACTAAGTTCTCTCTCCTTGAGAATCTTTTTGCATCAGTCACCAGTGGTTCTCATTGTGTCTTCCTACTGATGTCTAGCTAGTACTATGATCTCTCCACTCGAGAATCTCTCTCACATTAGTCACCAATGGTTCTCACTACGTCTATCTATTGTCATTGTACTATTGAGATTGCTCGCATCCATTATAGTTGGAGTTATACTCAAATTCTCTATCTATTGATACTTGGTCTTGGCATTCTTTTCTTTAGTTTGTACATAGCTTTCGGTCACTTTTGTGACACTGTGGTTCCTTTGCGAACCCTCTTGACTTGTTACTGATTTAGCGCCATACGCCTGGGGGCAATCAAATCTAGTTTGTCCTCACAACATACGTCAAGTCAGTCATCATTACTTGGGGGCATGGTTCCCCCATTTGATCACATCTTTGGTTTAGACCCAAGTACCCGAGTCAGTAATCTTGTCACTTCTGTAGGACAACTCACTACTGACACAAACTGGTGTTTTTCAACACCACCATAAATAGTGTTTTTCAACACTATCTTTGGACACATCTATATTTTTCAACACACATCAGATATCTCAAACATAAACATCTATCGATACAATCAAACACAATGCACTCACAAGCACAACGGTGTTTTTCAACACCCTCTACACATACATATTCAAAAAATTTGAAACTGGCTAAGCTATGATTGAATCTTTCTTTGTATGATGTTTGTTCTCATGGATTTCATTGATATTTTCTTTGTCTACTGCTTGTTGGTGTAGTCCCAATGATCCAGAAACATCAAATAAATAGGGTGTATGTGATAAGAGCTCCCACACTAAGGTGGAATAGCCTCACATCCCTTGATCTTGTTTATTTGTATGCCATGGTGAGGTCGGTACTATCTCCTTGACTGTTATTGCTCTATTTGTTTACACATCAATGCACTCATGGTTATCTTGGCTCTGAATGCCTTGATACTGGTGTACTCTTGCAATATCAACTGGAAACAATGTTTAGGTCATCTTGGCTTTTGTGCCCTGGTGCTTACGTTTGTTTCTTACATTTTATCCGATGAAAGTCATATTCATATCCTTATGGTTGCAGTGGCACCAGTAAGGATTGTATCAACTCCGATGTTCCAAAAATGCTCAATGATGATGATTACATTGGGGAGTTCTTCTTCAGAGTCCTGGTTTCATCACAACTGCACAAGTGTTCGATCCTTACTCTTGATTCTTCACATGTTCTCTTGGTTAGCATCTGTCACACATCTGGACACCCTGCATGAGATGTTAGTACCATATACATTACATTTGCATTATCATTTACACATTGCATTTACATATTTCCATTCACAAGTGCATTCACATAAATCATCTAAATACATACAAATTTGCATCAACATACATGTGCATTTCATATATTCAAAACATGTTCATTCATTTGCATACATTTGCATACATTCTAACTCATCTAAACATCTAAGCATATAGGAAACATTTCATGAAATAAAAACGTGACACATGCGATGATACAAAAAGATGAGCCTATATGTGTGTGTGTGTGTGTGTGTCGATACAATACAAAATGGTGCTACTCAAGCACAGTTTATCTCAAAAGTGGTGGTACAATACAAGGATGCCAATGCATCAGATACATCCTATGACCTCATCTATCAGTATATCAAGCCTAACTTTGGCCCTCTCCCTCATCACCTAGAGGAGGTGGAGGAGGCAACATATCTAGTGGCGGTGGTGCCTGTGCACCCTATGATCCTCTGGCATATGAGGAAAATCTCGGCACCTGTGACACCTTATCCAACACTACCCCACATAAGCTGCATAATAATAGGCCGCTCGGGCAGCTTGATGTCCTCCCTCCACCCAAAGTAGCTCTTGTGTCATCCGCAACTGCCCTCAGATCTCCTATACCTCCCGGTCTCTATCAAAAATCCATGCATCTCACACCGCAACCTATACCTGCAAGTCACCAACCTGCCTCACAAGTTGTCGTACAGTCTCTCTAGATCTTCGCAGGGCATCTTGTGCCTATGATGGTGCATCCCCAGGTACTAAACTCTGTACCGGCTCTTGTGTAGGCTGATCCTCTTACATCAGATCCTCCTGCTATCCCTCCTGCTGCCCTATCTTCTCATGTACATCATCAAGATGTGTAGCTATCCTCCTCCTTCTCTACCTCCCACTGCTGCTCGCACCGGGATCAATCCACATCTGTCATGCGGGTATTTCCACCTGTACACTATATGGCCGTGGTACCTACTATGGTGGTGGCCATGGTACCTGCTATGGTGGAGGCACTGGTGCCTTCTGCTATGGCACCTATGGGTGCACTACCTGTGCTGGCACTGCCATACCTACTGGATCCATAAATCATGGGAATAGATGAGTGACAAAATGCTCCCTGTACTCTGCGGTCATACCGCCATCTGCAACCCCACTCAGATAGTCCCATCGAGTCCATGCTAGGGCTCGTACATCGATCATACATCGACCAATATCTAACTTGGTCAACCATCCCCTCCTAAGCTCATCAGCAAAACAAGCATTTGAACAATACTACTTTGAGATCTCCTCTACCTGCCCAAACTACCGCTAGACATGCGAAAGGGGGAACCACTCAATAACAGTAATGGCACGGCCGATGAGTGGCTGTGACACAAAAATGTAACCCAACTGATCACTAGCATCATCCCACTCCTCGGTAATTCTCCAAGGTCGCCATACTATAGCAACCAGATCATCGAGTTGAGCTTGCCACTGCTCTGTCTTACCCAATGTGGGCTGGGTAATCAAACTTCTGTAACTATATATGTACAGCTCCAATGGCTGCCTTAGGTCCTCGCACATGGGCTGGGTAACTGGTAGGTGCTCCCATGCCCACACCTATAGAACGAATACTCCTGCCGCCATACTCTTCACCTCTCTATATGTGATCTTGTGCATCTCATGATACATGTGGGCTAACATACACTACCCCCATCTATATCTGATTGGCTACTCCAGCATCCTCTATAACATCCGGCCCCAACCGCACTCAAAACCATGATGACCATGATCTAGCATTAGATAGCATCCAAGGAATGCTACCAAAACCATGGCCAATCAGTATCTAGGCCCATACTCTCTAATCAACTCCTCCCATGGGATGGCTCTACCCATGACAAGCTCATCCTGCAAGATCTCTCGTAGTGCTAGTGTACCTAGTCATAGCTATACCTCATACTCCACTCTAGGACCATGGAAGGGTATCCTGATAATCCTCTAGATATCCTCCAGCGTCACTGTCATCTCACCCTGAGGAAGGTGAAAGGTGTTCATTTCCAAATGGAAACGCTCTACTAATGCTCCTAGTAACTCGTGATTAACCCAAATGTCGGGTATCTCACAGAGATGTGATAGGCCCAAACTATCAATATGTGTAATCTCAGCATCATCCAACTACTAGACCAGCCCACTAATAGTAGGATGATGTGACCTGAAGGCTATATCTGGGAACTCAACCTGCAAGAGATGCAAACAACAACACACAATCAGTAATCGACTCATAATTCACGATAATCAATGCAAACATGAGAATTAATGCATTACAGACATCCTAAAAATAGGAACAACACTGATGTAAATTCTATTGGATGCGACATAGACTCATTTTTCATTCAACCTGTTCATTTTTCTCTATGCGAAGAAACAACATTTCACGCGAAGAAGTTTCTCAGCTCACGTGAAGTTTCATACCTGCCCACGCGAGCAACCCCCCAGTCGAAAGGTTTCCCGCACAAGACATGGGTACCCTACCACATGAGGATACCCACCAACCGACATGAGAATTTTCCTATTGGCAGTTTCTCGCGCGAACTTTCTTCACAAGCCGCGTGATGAAACTAGTTCTTCGCATGAGAACCTGCGGCCCACTATCTAAAAACGTGAAAAATGATGCAAAAATTAACTAAAGGCAATGAAATTTGAAATGACAAAGAGGTTAATCGACCACTTACCGGGGGTTTGTACGCTTCTAGCCAACTATGCCGCCTAGATCGCTCAAAATGATGAGTACTCACAAGGACCACCATTCTCGCTCAGAGCTCTTTTCTCAAAAGTCAACGGATGCAAATGATTTGAATATGACCTTTTGAAGTCATATATCATTTTCAAAAGTGCTCTGATTTAAGTGAAAATTTCACTACTAGCTAAATTGACCGCTTTGAATCTATTTTCATGATCGAAATCAAAATCTGACACTTCTATATAGCTCAAAATTGCATTTTAAAATTTTTGGGACTGACGCGATCGGACACTTGTGCAATCGACTTTCTGACATCGCTTTCTTGTTAGAATCATATCTAATCAATATTTTCTAAAATCTTTGACTCTTTTCATCAAAAGTCAACTTTGGTCAACCCTAGTCAAACTTGGTCAACCAGACCTTACAATCTCTCAAAATTGATTCTGAATCTTCTGAATTCTTCCATAATATGTTTTGATTTCTTCTTGATCTCCAATTCAACATCTATCTGCAATTTCTCGCTCTCAATCATCATTATGATGTGTCATATTTCCATTTCACTCCTGAGGGGGCAGGATGATTACATCATTGAATCTATTTTTCAATCAATCTGATCTGAATTCAAGTCCTCATTGCTAGGGGCATCTCATCACTTGGGGCATGTTTAGTTTTCCATAATTCATAGTCAAAACTGGATACTCCACAATCAATAAGGGCATCTTTGTTCCTTACATCTTGTCATCTATTAGATATTGGGGCAATCTAATCAGAATTCCTGAGGATCAAGCTTCATTCTAGAGATGATTCTTGAAATCTCAATCTATTAGGTATCTGAGCAATCTAACTCGAATCCCTGAGGATCAAGCTTCATTCTGGAGATGATTCTCAAAATATTAATCTATTAGGTATCTAATCAATCTAACTTAAATCCCTGAGGATCAAGCATCATTTTGGAGATGATTCTCAAAATCTTAATCTATTAGGTATCAGGGCAATCTAACCCAGATCCCAGAGGATCAAGCTCCGTTTTGGAGATGACCCTCAAAAACTCTACTTGACTGGCGTCTTGGAAATCTAACCTATACTTCAGAGAGTTAAGCAATGTGCTAGAGATGGCTCTGAAATCTTCATCAATCGATCTATGCATCATCAATTTTCAAAATCTATTCTTCTGTGCTTCAGGCATCAGACTATTCTTTGAATCAATGCGCTGCTTGCACATCAATTCAAAGAGGGGAAAAATGTAACACCCCAAAATTGGCATCTTGCAACCCTAACCAATTTTGTTGCATTTGTCATTCTTCTAGATCATCAAAGTCCTATTGTACTAGGCAATTCTAAGTTTTGACTAACTCTACGTGACCTAAGTGTCAAATGTAGAAAATCCTAAATCTGCATTAATCATACATTATATTTAATTCCTAAATATCTATTGGCTAAACAAACCCTATGATTGAATTAATTTAATCATAAATTCCTAGCACTTTAATTAAATTTGATTCACCCCTTTTAGCTAAAACACATAAAAAGAAATTTAATAATATTTAATTATTAAATAAATATCCTCATTTCAATAATTGAATTTAATTATTTAGATAATTGAGAAAAATACATTTATGAGGTCATATTCTATTTTAATTAAATATTCTCTCAAAAATCTTCTCCTGTTCAGAAATAGAAACTTTCAATTAACTGTGCTCTAAAGAGATAGAAAACAGTTAAAATCAAAAGAAAATAGTTAAAAACAAAGAGAAAACAATTCATTGTTTTCTTTTAAAGAAAGCTTGCTAATTTGAACTAGCTTTTCTATCTTTTTTATTTCAAAAAGGAAACTTTCTATTCTAAGCAGACTCTGAATCTATAAAAGAGCTCCCATTTCTCATTCAAACGCCAGTAATTTTTATGCATTGTTAGAATAACGAATTACTGCTGCATTTTAGCTCATAATATCATTTACAATTAGCTCTCATTTTGCAATAGAATAGCTTTATTTTCTTAGAATAATCTCATATTTCTTATCATGTCTTAGTTTAATTTTGCATCTTTCATGTTCTTAGATTAATCTTGCATTGCATTCATGGAGAAAAATCCTTTGTTCTTAGATTGGTCTATGGTTGTGAGACTCTCATTCTGAGAGCTATTCAAAACCCCATCTAGATAGAAGGCAACAGGTCAAATCATTGCATCTTTCATGTTCTTAGATTAATCTTTCATCTTTCATGTTCTTAGATTAATCTTGCATTACATTGCATTGCATTCATGGATAAAAATCCTTCGTTCTTAGATTGGTCTATGGTTGTGAGACTCTCGTTATGAGAGCTATTTGAAACCCCCTCTAGATAGAAGGCAACAGGTCAAATCATACAGGCATGCAGGATGAATAACTCATATTCACTTCTATATGTGGCTGATGAACAAGGACTATGTTGAAGTGTATGGTTGAATAACAAGGCCACATTTAACATATACACATACCAGAGAAGAATGTAGAAGTGGCTAGACAAGTGCAGGAGCTATTAGACCAAGGACTAATCAAGAAGAGAATCAGTCCATGTGTCATACCTATGATCTTAGAATCCAAGAAAGGTAGTAAGTGGAGACTTTTTACTGACACTAGGGCTATTAATAGTATTACAATTAGATACAAATTTCCTATTCCTAGAATTAAAGATTTGATGGACTGTCTTGGAGGGGAAAATTACTTCACTAAGTTGGACCTCAAAAATGGGTACCACCAAATTATAATCAAAGATGGGGATGAATGGAAGACAACTTTTAAGACCATTGATGGGTTGTATGAGTGGAGAGTTATGCCATTTGGCCTTTCAAATGCCCCTATTACATTCATGAGGCTCATGATTGAAGTGCTTAAGGATTTCACTGGGGTATTTGTGGTAGTATATCTATATGATATACTCATCTTCAGTAAGACAACAGAGGAACATTTGAAGCATGTGAAGATGGTACTCATAAGGCTGTAGGAGGAGAAGTTATCCATCAACCTAGAGAAGTGTGAGTTCTTCAAGCAAGAGCTTGTGTATTTGAGGGTTTGTAGTATCCCAAGGGTCATTGAAGATGGACCCAAGAAAGGTGGAAGCTATTCTAAATTGGCCTACACCAACCACATGGACAAAGGTAAGGAGTTTTCATGGGTTAGCTCAGTTTTATAAAAAAATTATAGGAAATTTTAGTGGAATTTGTGCATGATTACTTGATACCATTAAAGGTGGTCAAAAGACAAATTTTAAGTGGACTCTTGAAGCAGAAAAGGGTTTTGAGAAGTTGAAACAAGAATTGGCTACCCAACCCATACTTTTGTTACCTATTTTTTATAAGCTATTCACATTAGAGTGTGATGCAAGTGGGATTATAGTAGGAGGAGTACTAAGCCAAGAAGGAAGACCTATGGCTTTCTTTAGTGAAAATCTCAATGAGGAAAAGAAAAAGTGCTATGCTTATGACTTAGAGCTTTATGCTCTACTGTAGTCTCTTACAAAGTGGATACATTATCTCCTCCCTAAGGATTTTGTAGTGTTTATAGATAACTAGGCACTTAGCTACATCAACACACAAGAAAAGCTAAGTAATAGGAACTTGAAAAAGATGGAGTATCTTCAAGAATTTACATTCACTATCAAGCATAAGAAAGGATAGTTGAACAAGGTGGAAGATGAACTAAGTAGGAGAATGTTAATAGCGCAAGAAGTGAAATTTCAAAGCATTGGGATAGAGAGCTTCAAGTATCTCTATGGAGAAGATGAAGACTTCTTTGAAGCATATAAGGTATGTTCTGATTTTGTGAATCACTTTCACAGTGAATTTTTAGACTATACATTGTAGAATAGGATATTGTTCAAGGGAAATCAATTATGTGTTCCCAAAGGATCAATGAGAGAAAATCTCATTCAAGAGAAGCACAATGATAGATTAAGTGGACATTTTGGTATCAACAAAAAAATGGAGTTGGTACAGAGATTTTACTATTGGCCCAAGTTTTCAAGAGATTTCAAAAGGTATGTGGAGCAATGTATGGTTTCCATGAAAGCCAAAGGGGGAGCTAGTAATGTAGGTTTGTATCAACCCTTGCCCATTCCCAATATACCATTGGAGTGCATTAGCATGGATTTTGTGGTGGATCTTCCCAAGGCCAAGATAGGGTTGAATAGTGTTTATGTGGTGGTAGATAGATTTAGCAAGATGAGTCATTTTATTCCTTGTAATACCACTTATGATGCTAGCTATACTGCTCATCTCTTTTTCAAGGAGATTGTGAGAATACATGGGTTACCCCTAAGTATAGTGTTTGACAGAGATGTTAAGTTCATGAGTCACTTTTGGAAGACTCTATGGAGCAGATTGGGAACAAATTTTTATTTTGGTTCATCTTACCATCCACAGACAGATGTCAAACTGAAGTGATCAATACAGTGTTAGGTAACCTTCTCAAAGGCCTAACCAAGGAGTATGGGAAGACTTGGAATTTGATCATTCCATAGGATAAATATGCAGACAATGATAGTGTAAATAGGACAACAGGGAGAAGTCCTTTTGAGATAGTATATGTGTTGGAGATTTGCTTCTGTACAAATATTTAATTGTATGTTTGTCATTGATGACAACATATAATATACAGCAGTGTCCTGTATGCAATTATCAGTACAGATAATATGGAGCCTTGCGCATTTACATCTATGTTTTAGACATGTTCTAGATGCCATGTTCATACAGGTAGATTCAGATATGCAATTTCAGTTGAGTTATGTTAATCTATTTTGGCAGTTACAGTTTCTGGAGATTATCTATTAAGAGCCGACGTATTTACATTGTTTCTTGAGTTGCACCTATCTTCGAGATATGTGTGTTTGTATTCATGTTTAATTATGATTTAATGATGATTATCCAAAGGCACTAAACATGTTTTAACAAAAGTGTGATGTTTGAGTTAATTTGGTAGAGCCGACTATGTGAAGCGATGTGTCCACTCATTTTGAGTTGCGCGGTCCTAACTTTGATTGCGTGCTTAGTTAAGCCGACAAGACAAGTGTTGAATGGATTCTTACATATAGCATGATCATATCTTTTGAGGAAGATACATATAGTAGTTCAATTGAGATCGCTAAGTGGGAAAATGAAGTGAAAAAGAAAAGACAGAGAAGAGTAGAAAGTTAGACAGTAAAGCTACATCATTCATCAGTTGAAGATCTATGTGAAGAAGCATAAGGAGATTACAATTCACTGGAACTAATCAAGACAATAGTTATACTCAAATAGTTCATTATCAGATATAGAGTATATCTACCTTACAAAAGATTGCAACCTTCACCATTTGAGTAGTGAGCTCTTGGATAGTGTGTCCTCACCCCTAACAGGGTTATTTTTAAAAGACTCCTAACAGGGTCTGACCTTTGACCAGTTCTTTGTACTTATGGTATTGTAAAGATCAACTCCTAACAGGGTTGCAAGATCTTATAACAAGGATCATTATAAACTAGTACAGTTATTTGTGGGTGCTAATTCCCACTGGGGTTTTTACCTATTTTCATTTTCCCTGTTACCAATATTGTGTTTTTCAATTCTGTGTTATCTTGTTGAGTTTATGTTTAAAGTTATTCTTTACTTAATTGAAAAGAATTGAATCTTGTGCAAAACTGATTCACCCCCCCCCCTCCTCTTAGTTATCTCTTGGGACTATTCCTAACAATTGGTATCAGAGCCAAGTGCCTTGGAGAGAAAGCTTAATAGATTAAGGTAGATCAGATGGCATACTTCAGAAAAGAGAGTCCTAAGTTTGATGGAGAGAATTATCTTGACTAGAAGAACAAAATGATAACACATCTACAGTGCATTGGTATTGAGATTTTTGAATTAGCCACACAAGAAATTGTTGTTCCCTCTCTGAAAGACCTTGCAAAAGATGATGCTACTAGTAAACAAAAGGATGTATTCACCACTAATGCAATTGCTAAGGAATCCCTTATAAGTGAATTATCTGACAGTGAATTCTCTAAGATTAGGAAAGTAGACAAAGCCTACACCATATGGAAGTATTTAGAAGATATGTTTGAAGGAGATATTCAAGAAAAGAATGCGCAGAGAAAGACATGGAAAAATAATTATAAAAACTTAGAGATGCTACTTGAAGAGAACATCAGAGCTTACATTCAGAGGATTAATGAAGTAGTTTCAGGAATCAGAAACAATGGTGGAGAAATTTTAGAGGAAGACATAATGGACAAACTGATGACTACATTGATAGCAGATTATGAAAGAAAAATAAACATCTTGGATGAAACCATACAATTTTCAAAAGACTTCAAGAGAGGGACTTTGATCAGAAAAATCTTTGCATTTGAGATATCAAGACTGAAGACAGAACCCAAAAGTGAAACAGCTTTCAAAGCCTCGGTCCATGGTAAGAAATCCTTGAGAAGCTCTAGTAATAGTAAGAAAGAAGAAGTGGATAAAGAACTAGAAGAAATCATTCCTATGATTTCCAAGAAAGAAAGGAAAGGTAAAGGAAAATATGAAGGACAACTACCATTTAAATGTTTGTCATGAAACAAAGTGGGTCATTTTGCATTCAAGTGTCCTACAAGAGTCAAGAAGTACAGATCAGATTACAAGCCCAAATATACTAAGGAATGCTATCATGCTGAAAATGGTGTAGCTGATGATGATTCAGGAGAAGATGAAATTGGATTCGTTTCCATTAAAGACATTGAAAAAATGCTTGAGTAAATAGACATTGAAGATGAAAACAAGGCACAAGAGTTAGCATTAGTCTCCAAAGAAGACATCAGAACTTACTGGATCATTGACAGCGGATTCTCACATCACATGACAGGAGACAAAGACATATTTGTACTTCTAGACCAGTGCAAAGGTGGTATGGTTAGATTTGGAGATAACACTCCCAAACCTATCATAGGTAGAGGTTCTATTACCTTAGATGGAAAGAAAAAGACAAATGATGTTCTTTATGTTGAAGGTTTACATGATAACCTACTAAGTGTTGGACAATTGCTTGACAAAGGATATTAGTTGGAATTCAAAGACAACAAGTGCATCATTAATAACAAACAAGGAGATATGATTACAACAGGCTCTAAGACTAAAGGTAATGTCTTTTAGCTCAATTTAGAAGTAAGCTTTTTTGTTGTAAAAGTAGATGAAAGTTGGCTATGGCACAAAAGACTTTGTCATATCAATTTTGACAACATAGTAAAGATAAGAAATGTAAAGGCAGTAAGAGACCTTCCTAGTATTGCAAGACTAGTTGATACTATGTGCAGGGAATGTG
>MU227649.1:2220904-2241630 GCA_018584345.1 Thuja plicata | reverse complement strand
GTGGTAGTAGGCATAGTGGTACTCTCCTCATTTTTCTTTTGCTTCTTCTTCTGAGTTTCAACAGTTTTCTCAATTTTAACTTGTGCAATTTTGGCTTCTTTTGCCTTATCCAAATCTTCTTGTGTGACTCCATGCTTTCTCAGAATGTTGGATTTCATTTTGGATGCTTTCCTCTTGTTAACAGCAAGTTGTAGTTCAATATCCACTTTGTCAGTCTTTTCTCTGTAAGTGCCCCATCTAGGTTCATTAGGGTCTTTAGGTGCTGACAATAAGACCTGTGCATCTTCTTCTAACACATGGTCTCCAACCTCATACCCTAGTGGATGAATCCACTTAGTTCTAGGCTCAACAACCTCCATGAATGTGCAATCTGTCTCTACCATAAAGCATATTGTATCTCTATATTTTTCTACTATCTTCTAAGATAGTCTAAACCTGCTTTGCATTTTTACCCTGAATATCTTTATGTCCATATCCATTTTATCTCTTGCACTGCTTTCTACTATTGCTTTAAGAGATATCTGAGTCATTGTAGGTTTTCTTTTGTCTAGATAAAGGTCTGCAACCTTTCCATCTATATGGTGATATAAATAGATGATCAGAGATCCAAACCTGAATGTTTTGCTTCTGTCATGCTTGATGATTCTGATATTGTCAATCAATTGACCACGCAAGATCTCACATAGGTTGTATTGGGTGTTGTCCTTCACTATTCTGATAGCTGCAAGAACTATTGCAGAAGAGACACTATTCAACATGCTTGCATGGTGAAACTTGTATCCAAGTATCATAGTCATGAGCTTAATGTCATCTTCCTTGATAGGGTCAATTGTCATTCCGCGCCTATCACTCTTAGACAAACAAACTTTCTCAATTTGTTTCTTGACATCCTTGCCAGTGGGAAGCATAGGTCTAGTTATTGGAAGTCTGATTAACTAATGGATTAGTTTAGTAGTGATTCAAACTGGGACATCTCCAATCCAAAAAAGATCATCATGAATTCTGCTTAACAGAATTTTCACCCATTCTGGTTCTTCAAACTCATGCGCATTCAAATACTCGACAATAGGGTTATCTTGTAAGTGCGTGAACTCATCTTTGAATGTGAAGTCTTTATTTAGCATTGATGCAACGTGAGAAGCTATATTATCATCTCCTAATGATTCCTTTTTATAGTAAATGTACGCGCGGATATCTTCCACGTGAACAACGCCAAGTGGGGTTTTGGAGAAAGCCCCTTCCACATCATCCCGTATGGATTTAAAGGGATGCTTCTTAAATATGAACCTCTTCCTCTCTGCTACATCAAACACAACTGGGGTCACCATACTTACTTGTTTGTTTACTTATGTAGGGTTTCCATGAAATTCTGAAATGGCGCGACAGCTAGGGCTCCACTTCAAACTAATTATTCATTTGTTCCAACTGCCAAATTGTTTATTCCTTCATGCTTTGATGTCTTAGTGCTCTAATGCTCTTCAATTTTTGTGCTCTTGAATGTAATTGTTAAAATGATCGACTACGAACTTCTTTTTATACGATCTACTGCATTTAATGCTTGTAACCATGCATAGAGATTTTCAAAATTTGATCCTGATGTATTTTAGATAATGCATGAATGCACATAGCTGTAATCTAAGATTTTAACCATGAATCCAAAGGTGCATACTTTGATGTGAGTATACCAACCACACAGGGGTTCTAAGCTAGAATAGCTCCCCCTAAGACCAAGAAGGTCTATTCAGGCAGAAGTAGAGGGTGCGTCCACTAAGGATGCATCGACTACTTTGTCAACATTTTTGTCCTTCTTAACTTCAACCCATATTTTGCTTGAATCTTCATTTTATTTGATAAAATTGACTTCTCCTTTCTCTTCAAATAGAGACTTTTTAGGATCCTCTTTTTTCTGAGTTTTGGATCTACAAAACCTTGTGATATGTCTAGCCTTTCCACATGTGTGAAAAATGATAGGAGGTCTGATGTTCTTGCTCATCATGTTGCATTTCTTTGTTGTGTGTCCATTGTAGTTGCATATTTGACATGTAATGTTTTGAAAATTTCTTGAGAGTTTATTTCTTTGATTGTTTTGATTCATACTTCTGTGATTCTGCTGATGTTGATTCTTATTACTTGTTCTGCAATGTATAGCCCTATGGCCAAACTTGTTACAGGAGTAACAATAACCTTTAAAAGGTCTTACCTCTTTGCAATCTCTTGCCAAATGCCCATGTTTATTGCATGCATAACAAGTTCTACTAACTTGCTTGATTTCTCTTTTAGGTGGTTCAGATATAACCTCTGTAGTATCTTCAACTTTCTTAGTTTCTGAAGATGCTTTAAGTGTTTTTTCTTTCTCTTGTGATGATTTGATTTCATTTTGTGTTGTACTGAATCCAAGACCAGTAGTGTTCCCCTTTTTTCTTTGCGCATTGAGCTGGGATTGAATCAAATCAGAATTTGTGTGAATTTTATCAATCTTGTCTTTTGCTTCTGTTAACTCAAATTCCAACTTCTTCTTTATGTTTTCCAATTCCAAGACTTTCATGTTTGTCTGCAGAAGTTCCTCTTCCAGTTGATTGCTTTCTTTAATCTTGTCTTCAATGGTGTTCTGGCTATCTGTAAGTTGTTCCTCTAGATCTTCAAGTTTATCCTTTAGAGATTTGTTCTCTTCATTAAGATTTTTGACCATTTGTCCTAGATCACTTGTAGAACAATCTTTAAGATCTTTTCTTAGCCTTTTAATAAGTATTTGAGAGCCATCATTTTTCAATCTCAATTCTTCATTTTCCTTCTCAGACCTGTCAAGACCTTCAAGAGCTGCTTCAAGATTCTTTTTCAAATATTTTGCTTCAGCTGAGTCCATGATCTCCTCAAGTGGTTAAACTTTCTTTCACAGGACCAGAGCTCTGATACCAATTGTTACAAACACTGAGAGGGGGGTGAATTAGTGTTTATCTATTTATTATATTTCAGCCAATTAAAAATAAAACAAATATGCATTCAAGAATCTTAACACAAGAAAACATAACACATGATTTGATTACGAAGAACCTTGATTAGAGGAAAACTCCAGTGGGGATTAGTACCCACAAAATATTGTACTAGGTATAATGAACCTGTTAAACTTCCTTTGCCCTGTTAGAAGCACTCTTTACAAATTGAGTACAATGACCTGGTTAAGGGTCTGACCCTGTTAAGAGTATTTTACAATAACCCTATAAGGGGTGGTGGACTCACTATCCAAGGACTCACTATCCAATAAGATGAAGGCTAAAACCCTCTGAATGTTGATATGCACTATATCAAAAATGAACTGCTGTAGTGACACTATTGTCTGATCAGTTCCGTGTATGCGTGGATGCTCTTACTTCTTCAAAGAGATATATCATCTTCTGACTTCATTATGCTATCCCTTTGTAACTTCTTCTTACATAATAATTGATTCTTGTAACAGATCTTTACATTACATACTTATATCTTCAAATCCGAATAGGCGCGACCCAAAACAAATCACTAGTCGATCCTAAAACAAAAATATACAATGCTTCCAAACAAGTCAGCCTAAGCATGTTTACTATAACATTAATTACATTATTACAATCATATAACTAAAGGTTCTTAGCCATTACATTATAATATCATACACACTGATCAAAACTGTAGTCAACTTCCATGCTCTGTTTCCTAGACTGCAGGTCTATTGATCTGTCTGTAACTTTTTCGTACTGATGTTCCGTACTCTGTGCATTTGGATCTAGTATGTATATACACCATAGAGTATACATCTAAGAACGCATGTTCTAGTGTGATCTCTAACACGTGTGCTGATGTGTTGTTCTCTGTATCTCTCTGTCTATCATGTTTTCTGTACTTAGTCATTTTGTCTTCTAAGTTATCTTTGACAGAAACTTAGTATGACTTTGTTGCCATGATTGAAAACACAAAATAAGTCATGCTTCCTTAGGAAGTCAACTTGCCAACAGTGTCTTGTATGCAATTATCAGTACAGGTATTATGGAGCCTTGCGCATTTACATCTATGTTTTAGACATGTTCTAGATGCCATGTTCATACATGCAGATTCAAATATACAGTTTTAGTTGATTTATGTTAATCTATTTTGGCAGTTACAGTTTCTGGAGATTATCTGTTAAGAGCTGACATATTTACATTGTTTCTTGAGCTGCACCTATCTTCAGGATATGTGTGTTTGTATTCATGTTTAGTTATGAGTTAATGATGATGATGCAAAAGCACTAAATGTGTTTTAAAAAAAGCGTGATGTTTGAGTTAATTTGGTAGAGCCTACTATTTGAAGTGATGCATCCACTTATTCTGAGTTGTGCGGTCCTGAATTTGATTGTGTGCTTAGTTAAGCTGACAAGACAAGTGTTGAAGGGATTCTTACATATGACATGATCATATCTTTTGAGGAAGATACATATAGCATTTCAATTGAGATCACTAAGTGGGAAAATGAAGTGAAAAAAAAAAAGACAGAGTAGAGAAGAAAGTTAGATAGTAAAGCTACATCATTCATCAGTTGAAGATCTATGTGAAGAAGCATAAGGAGATTACAATTCACTGGAACTGATCAAGACAGCAAGTCTACTCAAACAGTTCATTATCATATATAGTGTACATCTTCCTTACAGAAGGTTGTAGCCTTCACCATTTGAGCAGTGAGCTCTTGGACAGTGTGTCCTCACCCCTAACAGGGTTATTTACAAAAGACTCCTAACAGGGTCTGACCTTTGACTAGGTCTCTGTACTTATTGTATTGTAAAGATCAACTCCTAACAGGGTTGCAAGATCTTCTAACAAGGACCATTATAAACTAGTATAGTTATTTGTGGGTGCTAATTCCCACTGGGGTTTTTACCTATTTTGGTTTTCCATGTTACCAAAATTTTGTTGTTCAATTCTGTGTTATCTTGTTGAGTTCATCTTTAAAGTTATTATGTACTTAATTGAAAATAATTGAATCTTGTAGATAACTTATTCACCCCCCCCCCCTCTTAGTTATCTCTTGGGACTATTCCTAAAAATATGGAATGCATCCAAGGGGTGTGTGTGAGCTCAGAGATCTAGGAGCTATGGATCATAGAAGTGGCCATACAGAGGATTTTACTCAAACAATGAAGGAGATACAAGAGCAGGTGAAGAAGATAATCACATAGGCTACTCATAAACTAAAAGCTAAGGTTGACATATCTAGGAAGGATATACAATTTGCAGTGGTATATTATATCATGCTCCATTTAAACAAGTCAAGGTTGCATAAAGGAGTGCCAACAAAGTTGCAAATGAAGAGAGTGGGACCATGCAAGGTGATGGTTAAGTATGGACAAAATGCTTACAAGGTGGAGCTTCCTAAAGGTTTAAGTATTTCACCAGTGTTTAATGTAGTTGATTTGATCAAATACAATGGACCACTGATAGAAGTGAATGATAACAGTAATGATGTACTAGTGGATGTGAGTACTGAAGTCTTACCTCCTAACAACAAGCTTCAAGAATACATGATCTTGGAATCTAGAGTGAAGAAGTATACAAGGCACAAGGTGTACATGGAACACCTCATAAAGTGAAGGGAAAAAATAGAATATGAGGCTACATGGGTGGAAGAAGCTCATTTCAAGAAGTATGCCATTGATTTGTCTCTGATATCTCCCCACATTCCTTAGTGTTTGTGCAGAGGGGGAGAATGGTGAAGGAGAACCAATAGGTTGTTTTGGAAATCTAGTTATTCAGTTTTGTGTGTGTTCCTTATGGAATTTTTGGTTGTGATAAGATTGATTCAATCTTAAGGTCATGCTCACCATAGAGATAGGATGTGTTCAATTTGAGTCTTAGGACCTTTTAGTAAGTGTAATTAGGGCTAAGAAGTTGTAAAGCCTTCTATTTGGCACATGTGTGATGATGATGTCATCATGAGGTCAGTAGGTCTAGGATATGTTGGAATTATGTTTCAACCCTAAATTAGGTCTTTGGTAAAGTTTTGTGAAGAATTGAAACTTATTTGAATAGTTTGCAAGAAATGTGGAAAAGTTACAAAAGTTGCATTTTGCAACTTTGTAATGTTGCTCAGACAACATTTGCAAGAATTGGACAAATCATCCAAAAGATGCCCTAAGGGTTGATAACTACTTCACCACCCTATATAAGGTAACTTTGACCTGGTAGAAAGGTTGGACGCCTACTGTATGGACTACATTTTTAATTCAAAAAACATATGTGACTGTGTGTGTAATTTTGTTGTTTTTGCATTGTAGTGACACTTAGATGGATTAGATTTGGCACTATAACTCATGCATGATGTAGTTTAGTAGTTCTTTGAATTATTTTTGGCAATAGATAGTCATTTTTTTAGTTTTAATTACTTCTTTTAAATATTTTGTGTTCTACACTGTCACTGGTCTGAACCAGACAGTTTGTAAAGAATGGAGTGCTAGATCATTTTCCCACCATAAAAATTGTATAGCCCTTTGGGAAGAGTGACTATAATCCATGTAGTTGGGGCCCTTGAAATCAACAGAGCTATTTTAGGAGTCTTTCCCTAGGCGAGCCAAAGGTGAGCCCCGCTAGGAAAGACCACAGTGCAGAGCACTTAATTTGCAAAGGTGATTACTTAGAGATGAATTTCCTTTTGGAGAAGGAAGATATGAGTCTTACCAAGAATTTTTTAAGAGGAGGAGACTCTACCAATCCATTTGGGAAAGGTATAACTTAGCAAGTTGCAGAGGATCCAAAAAAGGCCTAAAAAGCCTTAATTTTGCTCATTTTTAGTTAGGGCATTGTACGGTCAGTTGTGACCCCAAGACCCCAAAAATCCTTGAGGGGTAGGTATATGTACAAGGAATTTGAAGAAAATATTGTGGGTTTCTTTGGAAGGATTTAGGTAAAACCCCTGATTTCTTAGAGAGGGAGACCTAATAGGGCTAGTAGCCTTTTAGGCCTAATTATGTAATTTGGTAAAATAAAATTGCAAATGGAACTAGGTGTAATCCTAATACCCCTATTAGGAAGGATAGAATCTCTTAGAAGCACCTCCAAACCTCAATAAAACCATTTCAATAATTTGGAGGTTGGAATCCTTTAAAGTAGTTTTAAGGGCTAATGGCTAGTGTTGCAAGATTGCATCAAGTGTTGTCTTGATAGAAGGAACTTTGATAATAGTTGGGTTGGCAAGAAGAACCAAGGGATCCTAAGGAGGTGAAGATCCTACAGGTTGCAAGTGGTGGAGAGAGACACCCTAGTATTCTTCCAAGAAAGACTAAGAGCATGAATAAGTGAGTGATTCATCCAAGTCCCTATCACTAGAGTAGAGAAGGAGAGTAGTAAGACCCTAAAATGCCTTATAATTCACATAAATTTACTACATATTGTAAAGAATGGGGAATTCAAAGATAGATTTTAGCTACTAGAACACCCTAGCAGAATGGTATCGTTGAAAGAAGAAACAGGTCTATCATTGATTGTGCTAGGACATTAATGATTCAGAAGGGTGTTGCACAGAAATTTTGGAGAGAAGAGGTGTGCACTGCTGTTTACACATTCTACATAGTTCATTTGAAAAAAGGTACAAAAAATAATATTTATGAGTTTTGGTAGGGTTGATCTCCATGTGTAAATTATTTCAAAAAAAATGTGAGTAGATTCTATTTAAAGAGAAATGAAAATACAGGTAAGTTTGACCCAAGAAGTGAGGAGAGGATATTCTTAGGATAATCCTCAAAGAGAAAATCCTACAAGTGCTTCAACAAGAGAACCAATAAGATAGTGGAAAGTGTCAGTGTAAGAATAGATGAATTTTCTAAGAAAAATGATGAATCTAGCAAGAAGGAGCCCAAAGACTATCATGGTTTTATATATGCACAACCAATGGATCAGGACACTATAACAGAACCGGCAGAAAGATAGGTTAATGAACATGAACCGATATAAGAAATTGATGATACTCCTAGAACTAAACCATTATTGCCAAAGTATGTAAATTTGAATCATTCTCCTTATCAAATTATTGGTGACAGAAATGTAGGTGTGTTAAAAAGAATGAAGGCAAGAGAAGGTACATGTTTTCTATATGAACTTGAGCCTAAAATTGTGAAAGAAGCATTAAAGGATGATGACTGGGTGAAATCTATGGAAGAATAGTTAGATCAGATCGAGAAGAAAAAACATGGACATTAGTGCCCAGACTAGTGGACAAGAATATGATAGGTACTAAGTGGATTTTAAGAAACAAGATGAATGAGACATGTGAAGTAGTAAGGAACAAGGAAATATTGGTGTGCAAAGGATATACACAAGAGGAAGGCCTATACTATGGTGAAATATTTGCACCTATGGCTAGACTTGAAGGTGTAAGGATATTTTTGGCATATGTTGCTTTTAAAGGATTCAAGGTATATCAAATGGATGTTAAGTCATCTTTTCTTAATGGTGTTTCAGAAGAACAAGTATACATCGAATAACCTGAAGGATTTGCTAATTCAGAAAGTAGGAACATGGTGTGCATGTTACAGAAATATTTGTATGGGTTGAAACAAGAACCTACGGTATGTTATGAATGATTGCATTCATATCAGATTCGGATTGGTTTCCTAAGGATAAGTCATAACAGTAATGTGTATTTCAAGATTGACAAAGATGAGAGGTTGCTAATCACAAAGAAATTTGTAGATGATACCATTTTTTGTGGCAATGAAGAGATGAGAAGATCATTTGTAGATGAGATGAGGACATAATTTAAGATGTCTATGATCAGTGAGAATTAGTTCTTCATTAGATTGCAGGTTAATCAGATGAAAGATGGTATCTACGTAAGCCAGTCCAAATATGTAAGGGAAGTACTGAATACTTTTGGGTTAGAAGACTCAAAACCAGTTGGTACCTTGATGGTAAATGGTTGCAAACTATAAAAGGAAGATGGTTCTAAAGAGGTGGATGAGACACTTTACATTTCCATGATCAGTAAGCTATAGTATGTAGTGCATTGTAGACCATACATAGCACAGGAAGTTGGATTAGTAGCAAGATTTTTTTCTAATCATAAGGAATCACATTTTGTTGTAGTAAAGAGAATATTCAGATATCTTAAGGGAACTGAAGATTATGGTCTCATTTATGAACATAAACGTGATTTCTCTTTGAATGTTTTTACTGATGTTGATTGGGTAGGAAATGTTGATGATTAGAAGAGAACAAGTGGAGGTGCATTGTTTCTCAGAGAAAGACTTGTATCTTGGACAAGCAAGAAATAGAATTGTATATCTCAATCAATAGTTAAAGCTGAGTATGTTTCTATTGAAATTAATTATACACAGGTAGTATGGATTAAGAATATTCTTGAAGGAAATCAAAAGAAGGTAACTGAACCAATGGTTATCTATTGTGATAATACAAGTGTTATTAACATTTCAAAGAATCCGGCGATGCACTCTAAGACTAAGCATATAGCTATTAAATATTATTTTTGTAGAGAATAGGTATATAAAAAGGAAGTGAGGTTGGAGTATGTATCAACTAAGGAGAAATTTTCTGATATTTTCACTAAACCATTGTCTAAGGATACATTTGAGTATCTAAGAGGTAGGATGGGGGTCACTCCCCTATCTGAGGTAAATTAAAAGAAGATGCAGTCGCATAAACCCAAGTGTATTCATTGAATATCTTTTGTGAGGATTGATGTTGTGGGGCTACTCCTTAGGGGGGAAGTCTATGTAATCATGTGTTTTGGTTAGTCACATTCAGTAGAGTAGATATTATGTGTGTTTGACACCTTTGGCATTGTTTTCAAGTTGGGAGAATGTATGAATGTAAAAGGGAGAATGTGTGTATGTAAAAGGAAACGTAAGTGAAACACATGTGAAAGACAAAAGTGGAAACACTTTATGCTTATTATATCATGTTGGAGAGAGTGTTACCATAAATAGGAAGTGAGTGTTTCCATCAATGCAAAAGGGGGAGATTGTTGGAATAACTGATGCAGTGATGGTAAGTGAGTTTTGGAGATGTCTTGATGCAGAATTGATTACAGGATGATCAGATATTATGTTGTCATTGATGTCAATTATTGACTTTATGTTCTTAGTATGTTTCCAAGCATATTTGTGATGAATGAAGGGTTGTGGTGAGTTTTAGTGGTTTATATATTTATGGGAGACTTAGGTGTGTCTCTGGATGGATAATGCATGACCGCTACTGCTAAAGTGATCTTATGTGAAAGTTTTGATTGGTTGGAATATAACAATGCAATTGCTAGAACTATTTATGATAGGTGATAGATGATTTGAATGTCTTGTCAAATATTTGATGTATCTTGTGGAACAGTCACAAGATATGGTGGTCTATAGTGTTCAAATCCTACTTCTATGACTGCAACTAATTTGAGTGACCAATGTGCAGGATAGGTGACCGATGAGCAAAGATAGGGTTGTAAACAGGTTATAGTGTTTGTATTCTTCAGAGATAGGTGATGAATCTTTGATCGGTGATCGATGTTAAGGTTGTGATGGAATATTTTGAGTTATTCACAATCTATTGACGTGTTTTCATGATTGGAGGTGATGTTCTATCATCACAATGTTTGATGCTAGTGTGTGGAGGATATTCTAGAGGAAGCTTGTGTTTGGTCAAAACTTGTTTGAATCCTTGACACAATATTTTATGTAAACTGTTGTATTAGCCAATGCGGCCTTGGAAGTGTGTCTTGTACATTTAATTTTGTTTTGTGACTCGTTGAATTGGAGTGGGATGTTTGAAATTCTAATTTGGTGATTTATTAAGGCGGTGGACTTAAATGTTCAATATCTAACGGATGAAGTTGAAATTTAAGTGTGTTGATCATGTGTTGGACTAGTGCGGTGAAAAGTGTGAGTTGGGATCAAGCTAGGGAAAATTTAAGTGTGTTGAGAAGAGGTTGTGTGCTTTAGTGGATCTGAACAATTAGAGGTAGTTCTATTCTATAGATCATTCTTTTTGTTGTTCCCTAACAGTTACAGCAGGTTAAACCCCTTAACAGGGTAGATCCTAACATATCTTTGTTGTAAATCCTTGAACAAGGTGACACTTTTTCAAGTGTTTAAATTACTCTAACAAGGCTACTCTTAACAAGGTAAAGGTCCTAACAGGTCTAAGGCAATTCCCTTAACAAGGTAGCACCTAAAAGTGTTGTTGTAAATTCCTAGCAGGGTGAAGCTCCTCACAGGGTGTACTGCATAATAGTACATCATTTAGTGGTATCAATCCCCACCGTGGTTTTCTCTCTATTTGGGTTTCAATGAGATAAATTTGTGTGTAAAATTTGTGGATGGACTTGCATGTTTATGATTTTCATTTTTTTAAGTTAAGGTTAATCTTGTGAATGTTGGTTTAATTTTGAGAGGTTAAAAAGTTAGAGCATTGGTAGATTACTTATTCACCCCCCGGCTCTTAATAATCTAATATTAGGACTAAGAATAGGATATTAATCCTTCCATCATCATATGGAATATCTGGTTGGAAAGGAATAACAAGATATTTAGAAAGAAATTTTCTACTCTTACGGATGTTTTAAACAAGATTGAGCAATCAATTTTAGAAGTGGATCCATCCTATATTCACAAGAATAACCAAAAACTAAATACTTTTATCTTCTGGGACAATTGTATACATAAAAATAAGCCCTTACTAAATAATCTTCCAACTCATGGAAGTTTAGAAAAAAATATCATATCCAAAGCTCAAGAAAATGCAGTTTGGTCTCCCCCCTAAAGGTTCCTTTAAACTAAGCTTTGATGGGGCTTTTAGGGGAAACCCTATGCTATCTAGGGCTTCTATTGTTATCAAAGATAGTGCAGGATCTACTATTAAATAAGTGTCTAAGAAGCTTCCATTTGGCACCAACAATATGGTTGAAATGGAAGCTCCAAGTTTAGGCATAGCTACTACCTATGATTTGAAAATTATAAATCTTTAAATTGAAGGTGAATCAATGGTCATCTTTGATGTTGTTACCAATAAAAAAAAAACTGTTCTAGAGACTCGGTTAGCTATAGGAAAAATTTATCCTACAGCTTCAAACATTATTGGAATATGAGATCAGACATTGTAATAGGGAAGCTAACAAATAGGATATTTTCTTGCTAATAAAGCCATAAATGATGATATTTCATTACAAGTGGTAGACCCTCACACTATTAGGAATAACAATCCACCAACACAACAAAGAGGGGGGGTGAATCAGTGTGAAACAAATTATTAAAAATTAAACATTATAAACCAAAACTTTAATCCAAATGATAACATGGTAAATGCAACAACATAACACAATCCTTTGTTTTCAAGGAAATCTTGTTAAAGGTAAAACCTCGGTGAGAATTAGCACCCACAAATACTATGTTGAGAGTATAGTATCCCTTCTAAAAGATTTAGCCCTGTTAGGAGCTTATTAATGTATTAAATTACATATTCCCTATTAAAGGACAGACCCTGTTAGGAGTCAAGAGTAACACTAGGCTCTCTAGGCACACTACCTAAAGAAGGTTCTATCCACCTTCAAAACTTACTGTCCAAAATACAAGTGTATATAAAATATATAATCCAATGAACTATCTGATAGTAATTGTCTATGCTTGTTTATTTCCAATGAAGTCTCTTAACCACATCCTCTGCTCTACATCTAGCAGACTTCACACAAATAAGCTCACAACTTCCACACTTCGTTTTTCCCACACTTTCATAAAGGAAAACAATTTTCTTTTATACAAATTTACAACAAGCAATTAGGTTAGCCAATTAATACTTTCCCAATGCACAACTAATTTCTTAACCCCTTTCTAATATACACACAGTCCCTATAACAAGTAAACATCAATTACAATTCATCAAATACAATCCAAGATTCGTAATCCACACTTGCACTCCACAATACACGCTCCAACTTTCAAGTTGGCCCTCGATAGGTCTCCTCCAGAATGCACACCATAGATGATGTCACCAAGAGTCATGCAACCCAAGAATCATAAAAAAAAATTCCTCAAAATTTATTTTTCCATTCCCCAAGATCGCATATCATGAATCCATATCGCATGCAAGTTATGCTCAAAACACTAAGACTAACTCTGTCAAAGATCATTGTCACATTCTAGTACCCAGTCTTCACTAAAACATTTTTAACTCATTCAATCTCAAATATTAAGCCACAAAAATTAGACATAATATCACAACACATAATTTTACATATAACCATCTTCGCTCATTCTGAATCAATTGTAAAGTACCCATACACTTATTTCAGTCATCTAAGAAATAGTAATAATTAGTTTATTCTGCCTCCATAGAAACATATGTTGACATCAGTGACAAAACATGAATGCAAACAATAACATAATAAACCAATTCCAACAATCTCCCCCTTTGGCATTGAAGGAAACATATGGTAAAATCCATCAACCCAAAAGTACTCACTCTCAATACATTCTTCTCAATATCCTCAACACATCTCTCCCTAAAATATTATGGATTTTTTGATAGAATCTCTCCCCCTTTGACAACAATTGCAAAGGGTTCCAAAAATCTTATTCTAACCATCTTTCCTCTACAAGGTGTATCTTTTTAAAATCCTCATGCCTCCAAAAACCAAGTGTAAAATCACTCAAATGTGTTTGATTATGCTTCTACGATCACTCCCCCTGAGGAGTAGATACATACATCAAGTCCATAAAATGATATATCTCTAAAAGCCACTAGACTGATGCATTCTTGCCTCAATTTAGTTCTCACATGAAGGTTCTCTCACCCCAAGCATACCTCTGAGATACTCAAAGGCATCCTTTAGAAAAGTTTTTATAAATATATCTTCTATTTTTTCCTTTGTACTAATATACTCCATATAATCTCCTTCTCTGCAACCTTGTCTCTCAAGAAATGATAATTAATGGAAATATGTTTAGTCTTCAAATGCATAACTGGATTCTTTGACATATTCATTGTACTAGTGTTATCACAATGGATAACCACTGCTCATCAAAACTTGTCCCAATGTCCATCATTTTCTTAATCCAAACAATTTGTGTGCAATTTATAGCAGTGGCAACATATTCTGATTCAGTAGTAGACTGAGATATACAATCCTTCTTTTTACTTAACCAAGAAACCAATCTTTTCCCAAGAAAGAATGCACCACCACTTATATTATTTCTGTCATCAATATTTCCTTCCCAATCAACATTAGTATAAGCATGCAAATCAAAATCATTAGATTTTTTATACCACAAGCCATAATCCAGTGTTCCTTTCAGATATCTAAATATTATTTTTACATCAGCAAGGTGTGTCTCTTTAGGATCTGCTTGACATCTTGCCACAATTCTAACTACATTAGCAATATCTGGTCTAGTGTGAATCAGATATTGTAAGCCTCCAATCATAGATCTGTACTTTGTTTGAAAAACACTCTGAGATTCATCAGTAGTAGTAAGTTTGTGACCATTAACCATAGGTCTTCCAATAGGTTTACAATCTTCCATTCCAAACTTTTTCAACATTTCTTTAAGATACTTGGTCTGAGAAATAAAAATACCATTCTTGTTCTGATTAATTTTCAGTCCAAGGAAAAGATTCATCTCACCAATCATTGACATGTCAAATTCATTTTCCATTTCCTTAGAAATTTTTTTACTCATTACATCATTTCCTCCAAAAATGGTATCAATAAAAACTTCAACTATTATAATTCCATCTTCACTAGTTCTTAAGTACAACTTGTTGTCTTCATTACCTTTTTTGAAACCAAGATGAAGTATATACTTGTCAAATCTTGCATACCATGCTCTAGGTGATTTTTTTGGTCCATACAAAGTATTCTTAAACTGAAAAACCATGTCCTCACCTTCTGTCAAAGGAAATCCATCAGGTTGTTCAATATATACTTCCTCTTCTAGATCTCCATTCAGAAATGTAGATTTCACATCCATCTGATATACTTTGAAGTATTTGTGTGCAACATAAGCAAGAAATAATCTTACAGCCTCAAGCCTAGCAACATGAGAAAATGTTTCTTCAAATTCTATACCTTCTTGTTTTGAGTAGCCTTTACAAACTAGTCTTTCCTTATTTCTTATGACCATTCCTTCTTCATTCATCTTGTTTCTTAAAACCCACTTAGTTCCTATAACATTATTATCTTTAGGTCTAGGAACCATTTCCCAAGTGTTATTTTTCTTTATATGTTCCAATTCTTTTTGCATAGCCTTAGTCCAAGATTCATCTCTACATGCCTCATCAATAGATTTTGGTTCAACTTGAGAAATCAAACAAATTTCATCTCTTAATCTCGATCTTGTCATCATGCCTTTATTTGCATTGCCAATAATTGATTTTCATGATGGTTTTTCTTAACATACCTCAGAGTCTTAGGAATTGTAGTAGGATCATTTGATTCATCTTGACATACCTCGATCTCATGGTCAATCTCAAAAGTTTCTTCTTGATTTGTAGAAACCTCCTTGATCTTTGTAGTCTGGTTATAGTCATATATTCTTTCCTGAATCTGGAAATTTTCATCAATCCTCACATTAACACTTTCAATCATCCTACTCAATCTTGGATTGAAACATTTATAAGCTTTACTCTTAGTGGAATAACCAAGGAATATTCCTTCATTTCTTCTAGAATCAAACTTTCCTATCTTAAAATATCTTTTGATAAAGCATTAACTACCAAATATTCTAAAATATTTCATAGTAGGAGTATGATTAAACCATAATTCATAAGAAGTATTACTTGTACCTTCTCTGATCTTAATTTTGTTCAAAGTATAAACAGCAGTACCAACAACTTCTCTCTAATGAACATGTGATACATTTCCTTCCAGTAACATGGTTCTTGCAGCATCTAATATTTTTATGTTTCTTCGCTCTGCTATCCCATTATGTTGTGGTGTCCTAGGAGCAGATATTTGTCTGTATATTTCATGCTCTTTGCAATAGGTATTCAACAAATCTAAAGTAAAATCTCCACCTCTATCTAATCTCAAACATTTTATCTTTAAACTTGATTCATTCTCAAATTTTTCTTTGAATATCTTGAATTTGTCAAAAGTCCTATATTTCTCTCTCAAATATGTAACACACATCATCCTGGAAAAGTCATAAAAAATTATAAAATATATTTCACCATAGTAAGATCTTATTCTTGTAGGACCACGCAGATCTGAATGCACCAGATCCAACTTTCCTTTCACTAAGTAAGATTTGCTTTTAAAGCTTCTTCTAGTTTGTTTCCCCAATACACATTCTCTACACATGGTGTTAGATGGTTTCAAAATCTTCGGAAGGTCTCTAACAACATTAGTCATGCTTTTCCTCACAATATTATCAAAATTTACATGACAAAATCTTCTATGGTCTAACCAATTGTCCTCAACCTTCACAAAAAAAAAAGAAGCCTTAGATGTATTCAATTCAAATACATTACCTCTTGACTTAGTACTAGATGCGATTAATCCTCTTGACTTACTTTTGATATACCATTTCCCATCAATGAATTTCAATTATAACCTTTGTCCACCATCTTTCCAACACTCAACAAATTATGCTTAAGTCCATCAACAAGTAACACATCGTCAGTATTAGTCTTTCCATCCAAAGAAATAGATCCAACTCCAATGAGAAGCTTAGGATTATTGTCACCAAATATCACAACACTACCATCATACTTGGTTAGCTTAACATATTTATTTCTATCTCTAGCCATATGGTGTGAACAACCTCTGTCTATGATCCATCCTGATTTATTTTCAATATGTGCCACTAGGGCTCTCTCTTCATGAATAGGTTCATCATCCTTGATAGAAATTAATCCAATCTCATCATAGTCCATAACATCATCATCAGAAATACCTTCACTAGCATAGTAACATTCCTTATCCTTGGAATAATTAGGTTAATAAAACTTTGATTTATGCTTAGGGACCCTTGTAGGACATCTAGATGAAAAATGACCTATTTTATTGCATGAAAAACATTTCAGAGGTAAATTTCCTTCAAACTTACCCTTACCTCTCTTTTCTCTTCTAGAGATCAGGGCCATAATTTCATCTAACTTTCTTTCTTCTTCCTATATATGTTCCCAGTCATCAGCATATTCACCAAGTTCTTCTCTCAATTCATTGCTTTTGGTGCTCGTAGACCCTGATAAAGTTCTTTTATTTTTATGCTCAGTCGCCTTAAATGTTGTCTCAACTTAAGGTAATGAATCTCCCATCTCTTCCACCTCAAAAGTAGTTAATTTTGAAATCAACATCTCTCTATTGATTTTTTTTGTAAAAGGTATGATCTCATATATAGCTTGCACTTTAGTTTTGTAGACAGGTATCAAAGATCTAAGAATCTTTGCAATCACTTCATCTTCATTGTATGTGCCTCCAGAGATTCTGATGCCAATAACAACCTATATAACTCTCTGTACATATGCTCTAATATTCTAATCATCTTTCATTTTCAGAATTTTCATCCTTGTCTTCCAGTTCTGCAACTTTGCATGCTTAGTAAACTTATCTCCTTTATATATTGATTCTAATCTTGACCAAATTTTATGTGCATAATCCAAGTCTTTAACCTTTGTGAATTCACCTTTAGAGAGTGCACTAATCAGTGCTTCTCTTGCAAATATGTTATAATAAAACAATTTATTTTCATCATCATTAGCTTTATCCAGTTCATCTTCATTCTTGACCAGCCCATCCTTCTTTGTAGTCATCCAATAATCAATTCCCAAACACAGCAAATGAGTTCTCATTTTGTTCTTCAACCTGTCAAAGTTTTCAGGATCAAACTTTAGACTATCCTTCCTATAGTATGTCATTTTTAGGTTCACCTCAAGAAGTTAAGCTTTCTCTCTAAGGACCAGAAGCTCTGATACCAATTGTTAGGAATAGAAGTCCACCAACACAACTAAGAAGGGGGGTGAATCATTTTTGAGACAAATTATTAAATATTAAACATTATAAACCAAAACTTTAATTCAAATGATAACATAGTAAATGAAACACCATAACACAATCCTTTTTTGTTAAGGAAACCATGTAAAAGGTAAAACCCTGGTGGGAATTAGCACCCACAAATAATGTACTGAGAGTATAGTATCCTTGCTAAAATATTTAGCCCTGTTAGGAGCTTATTAATGCATTATAGTACATATTCCATGTTAAAGGAAAAAACATGTTACAATTTAAGAGTAACAGTATGCTCACTACCTAGGCACACTGCCTAAAGACGGTTATCTCCACCTTCAGGACTTACTGTTTGAAATAAAAGTGTATATGAAATATACAATCCAATGAACTTTCTTATAGCAACTATCTTTGCTTGATTAGTTCTAATTAAGTTTCTTAACCACATCCTCTTCTCCACATCTAGCAGACTTTTCACAAACAAGATCACATCTTCCACACTTTGTTGTTCTCACACTTTCATCAAAGAAAACAACTTTCTTTTATATATATTTACAACAAGAAATTAGGTCAGCCAATTAAGACATCCCCAATGCACAAATAATTACTTAACCCCTTGCTAAGATACACACGGTACCTATAACAAGTAAACATCAATTACAATTTATAAACTATAATCTAAGATTTGTAATCCACACTCGCACTCCATAATACACGCTCCAACTCTGAATTCAGCCCCAAATAGGTCTCCTCTAGATGACACGCCACAGCTGACATCACCAAGAGTCCTACAACCCAATAATCATAAAAAAAATTCCTCAACATGTCTTTTTCCATTCTCCAAGCTCACATATCATGACTCCATATCGCATGCAAGTTATCCTCAAAACATAGAGACTAGCTCTGTCAAAGATTGTTGTCATAGTCTAGTACCCATTCTTCACTAAAACATTTGTAACTCACTCAATCTAAAATATTAAGTTGCATGACCTTAGACATAAGATCAAAATACATCCTTGTACACATAACCATATTCTCTCATTTTGAATCAACTATATAGTACCTGTACATTTATGTCCATCATCTAAGCAATAGTAATAATCAGTCTGTTATACCTCCATAGAAACATATGTTGACATCAGTAACAATACATGAATGCCAAAAACAAAATCAAAAATCAATTCCAACATACACCTTGTGATGCATGAGCATCTTGGGCTCTTTGGCAATCTTGATCAACCAAAAATATGTTTGCTTTTGTTTTTTAGCTAGTTTTTGAGGTTTCTGAGTGAAGTGCTCGGTAACTGTTGTTTCTTAGTTACTTGTTCTATCTTTCTTTACTGACAGTTCTTGGTGTATGTTGACTTCTCAGTGGGTTCTTTCACCGAGTCATTTTTTTCCTCGATTATCTTCTTACCGATTCGTTTCTGTTGCTCGATTATCTTCTTAATGAGTTGTTAATTCTAATCTGGCTGACTTCTACATTTAATTTCCATGGCATAATTAATGTGGGGTCTCTCATTGGGATATGTGTGGACCTAAATATGGGTCTTTCTTTGGGATTTGAGTGCGGACCTCTTTTGTGGACTCTTATATATATTTGGTTTATGCTCTTAGATTTAGGTGGAATTTTTTAGTAGGAGTTGATGACATGTAACTGATTGAATGTTTGAAGATATTAATTTGATGATCATGCAAGGCATTAAATCAATTAATGTATTGTATTTTCATTGATGTCAACTTGATATAATATGTATGGTCATGGAAATACTGCCAAAGACTTCAAAGAACCAATGAATCAAGACTATGCTATCAGTAATGCATACAAGTCAAGTATTCACTAAGTGACTGCATACACCAACAGAGTGCACACCGATGGTCAGAGTAAAAGAGCAGAGTCACAGTGTTAGCTGATGAGCTAATGTATAGCATTACCAACGAGAAGAGTTACAGTGTTTCCTGATGAGCAAAACACAGAGTAACCTAACGGAAAGAATTTTAGTGTTGCCCGATGAAAAAGACAAGGATGGAGATCTCGATGACAATTGAAGTCACACCGATGGAACAGTCAGTTATCACCAATGACTAACTGAAGTGTTGACTAATAAAATAGAGAGTTCAGAAAATGACAAAATGCTTAGCTTTCAAGAAGCTAAAGATAGAATTAACAGATACTTATCATTTTTTTAATCATCCAGATAAAGCCGGAGATAAGTAAGTGATTTAAAGCTTATTTGTCCAGTTGGCAAGAAGATCTCTTTGAGATAAATCATAATTTTGTTTTAAATCTATTGGCAAGAATTATAAAACACACCAAGAATCAAGAAAGCCAAGAAAAGAGGAAAACATGTCTATATAGAGAAAAACTCAATTCATTACGAATTGTGGGGTGAACAAGAGAATAGAGGAAAGATGATAAAGAAAATATTAAGGAGAAGAAAGTATTCATTCAATCTTGATCAACAAGCTAAGGAAAGAGCTAGATTCTGCAGACACTGATGAACAATGAGATAAGCATCATAGAGCAGAACATTATGGAGAAAAGGTATAAGTGATTATATTGATCAGAGAGGTAATGGAATTACAATAGATCTAAAAATCTGCAATTGAGTTGTATGAATGAACAGATCATTAGTGTTTTAGTTTAACCATTGAAGCATATAAGCCTCTTAATTGAGCAGGACTTAAAATTCTTTTACAATTGAGATACATCCCAAGGAGTATCAAAAAGTTTGATCACAAAAGTAGCATTGGATATGCCCGATACCTATTGACAGGCCAAGTGAGTG
>MU227649.1:2192611-2215327 GCA_018584345.1 Thuja plicata | reverse complement strand
TGATCTTCTTTAATCTTAGATTGAAACATCTATAGGCTTTGCTTTTAGTAGAGTAACCAAGAAAAATACCTTCATCACTTCTAGCATCAAACTTACCAATGCTATCATCTCTCTTGATGTAGCACTTTCTTCCAAAGATTCTGAAGTATTTTATAGTGGGTACATTATCAAACCAAATTTCATAAGGTGTCTTGTATGTGCCTGGTGTCAATTGTATTATATTGATAGTGTAAACTGTTGTATTGAGTGCATCTCTCTAGTAGGTATGGGAAACATTTCCTTCAATCATGATAGTGCGCGTTGTGTCAAGTATTATCATGTTCCTCCTTTCTGCTATCCCATTCTGCTGAGGGGTTCTGGGTGCACTTAACTATCTTTTGATTCCACGTTCTTCATAGTAGTCATAAAACTGGTCAGAGGTGAATTCTCCTCCTCTATCAGATCTCAGACATTTTATCTTTAATCTAGATTCATTCTCAACCTTAGCTTTGAATACTTTGAATTTCTCAAAAGCTTCAAATTTTTATTTTAAGAACACAACCCACATCATCCTTAAGAAATCATCAACAAACAAAATAAAATACCTTTCTCTATAGTATGATCTTGTTTGAGTGGGTCCACATAGGTTTGTGTGTATCAGATCTAATTTGTTTTCTGCAGAGTTTTTTTTGCTCCTGAATGAGGTCCTCACATGCTTCCCTATCACACATTCCCTGCACATGGTGTCAATTGGTCTTGAAATGCTAGGAAGGTCTCTTACTGCCTTTACATTACTTATCTTGACTATGTTGTCAAAATTGATGTGACAAAGTCTCTTGTGCCATAGCCAGTTGTCATCTACTTTTGCAAAAAAACAACTTACTTCTAAGTTGAGCTGAAAAAAATTACCTTTGGTCTTTGAGCCTAATGTAATCATGTCTCCTTCTTTGTTTTTAATGATGAATTGGTTGTTTTTTAATTCCAACTGATATCCTTTATCAAGCAACTATCCAACATTTAGTAAGTTATGATGCAAACCATCAACATGGAGAACATCATATGTCTTGTTCTTTCCATCTAGGGTGATAGAACCTCTTCCTATGATAGGTTTGGGAATGTTATCTCCAAATATAACCATTCCACCTTTTTACTTGTCCAAATGTACAAATCTTTCTTTGTCTCCTGTCATGTGGTGTGAACATCTGATGTCAATGATCCAGTCAGTTCTGATGTCAGCTTTTGAAACTAATGCTAACTCTTGTTCTTTTACTTCATCTTCTTTGTCCATTTCTTCAAGCATCTTCTCAATGTCTTTAATGGCAATAAATCCAATTTTGTCTTCTCCTGAGTCATCATCAGTTACACCATCCTCAGCATGATAACATTCTATAGTGTACTTAGGTTTGTAATCTGATCTAAATTTCTTGACTCTTGTAGGGCACTTGGATGCAAAGTGACCAAATTTGTTAGATGAGAAACATTTGAATGGTATTTGTCCTTCATATTTCCCTTTACCTTTCCTTTCCTTCTTGGCAATCATAGCAATGATTTCTTCTAGTTCTGTATCCACTTATTCCTTGTTACTAGAGCTGCTTATAGATTTCTTGTTGTGGACTGTGGCTTTGAAGGTTGTCTCACTTTTAGGTTCTATCTTCAATCTAGATATCTCAAATGCAGATATTTTGCTGATCAAGGTTTCCCTTTTGAATTCTTTTGAAAATTGCATAGTCTCATCTAGGATATTTATCTTTCTCTCATAGTTTTCTATCAATGTGGTCATTAATTTTTCTATTATATCTTCCTCTGATATTTCTCTGCCATTGTTTCTTATACCTGATACTGCTTCATTAATCCTCTAATTATAAGCTTTGATGTTTTCTTCAAGTAACATCTCTAAATTGTTGTATCTTTTCTTCCATGTCTTTCTGCGTGCATTCTTTTCTTGGATGTCTCCTTCAAACATATCTTCTAAGTATTTCCAAATAGAGTATGCTTTATTTGTCTTCTTGATCTCAGAAAATTCACTGTCGGATATGGCACTGATTAGGGCTTCTTTGGCAATTGCATTATTAGTGAAAACTTCCTTTTGTTTCATAGTAGAGTCATCAGCTGCAAGATCTTTCAAGGTGGGAATTTCAACTTCTTAAGTGGAAATCTCATAGATCTCAAATCCAACACACTGAAGATGTGTTATCATTTTGTTCTTCCAGTCAAGATAGTTTTCTCCATCAAACTTAGGACTCTCTTTCTTGAAGTATGCCATCTGATCTACCTTAAGCTCTTAGGATTTCTCTCCAAGGCACTTGGCTCTGATACCAATTTTTGGAATAGTCCCAAGGATAACTGAGAGGGGGGGTGAATTGGTTAATAGATAATTTAATTATTTTCTCTTTCTTTAATGTAATTTGATATAAAGTAAATGCACATTCAGATAACACAATAGAGTACTCAACAATTTGATTATGGGGAAACCAAATAGGCAAAAACCCCAGTGGGAATTAACACCCACAAATAACTGCACTAGTTTATAATGATCCCTGCTAGAATATCTTACAACCCTGTTAGGATTTGATATTTACAATGCAAGAAGTACAGAGACCTCATTAAAGGTCAGACCCTGTTAGGAGTCTTTTATAGATAACCCTGTTAAGGGTGAGGACTTACTGTCCAATAGGTCACTGCTAAGATGGTGAAGGCTACAACCTTCAGTACAACAGATATAAACTATATCTGGTAAATGAAATATTTGAGTAGACTTGTTGTCTTGATCAGTTCCAATGAATTGAAATCAACTTTTGTTTCTTCACATAGATCTTCAACTTATTCTTTCTGACTTTCTGCTCTTCTCTGTCTTTTCTTCTTCACAATATTTTCGACACATAGTGAACATATCTAAATCGTTATATGTATCTTCACCAAGGATGAGGTCACGATGGTATCTAGAAACACTTCATCAACTTCCTTATCGGCTTAACCAAGCATGCAATAAAGATTACGACTGCACAACTCAAACTGAATAGACTCGACGCTTCACAAAGTTGGCTTCACCAAATTAACTCTAACATCCTGATTCTATTGAAACACGTTTAGTGCCTTTGGATAATTATCTTTAAATCATAACTAAAAATGAATACAAACACGCATATCCCAAAGATAGATGCAACTCAAGAAATAATGTATTTACGTCAACTCCTTAACAGATAAACTCCAGAAACTGTAACTGTCATAACTGATTAATCATAACTCAACTAAAACTACATATCTGACTCTGCATGAATGCACATAGCAACTAAAACATGTATACACCATGGAAATAAACATGAATAGCTCCAAAACATCTGTATTGATAATTGCATATAGGATACCTATTGTATATTATATGTTGTCATCAATGGAAAACATACAATCAATTATTTGCACAGAAGCAAATCTCCAACAGGGATAAGATGATAAACAAATTGAAAGGAAATTTTCTACCTTGTGATTACCAAATTAACCTAATTAGGAGAATGCAAAGTTTGAAGCAGAAAGATATCTTGGTAAAAGAATATACTGAAGAATTCTACAGATTGGACATCAGATTTGGACATGTTGAAGATGAAGTGGAAAGAATAGCAAGGTATCTTAATGGATTAATAAGTTCTATACAAGATGAGATCATCTTTGTAAAGATGGAAAGCTTTGAAGAGGCATATTGGTTTGTCCTAAAATCTGAGGATAAATTGAACAAAAGATATGAACAAAGACAAAGAGGCAGAGGAGGTAGATTCCCCAAAGGAAGAGGTAGATATCATAGTGAAAATAGTAGATCTGAACCAAACAAGTCAAT
Organism: Thuja plicata; assembly: GCA_018584345.1. Lineage (NCBI taxonomy): Eukaryota > Viridiplantae > Streptophyta > Pinopsida > Cupressales > Cupressaceae > Thuja > Thuja plicata. Next base: position 2,211,519 of record MU227649.1, on the reverse strand, counting down.
TTCAGACACACATCAAGACAATGGAAAGACCGAAGGGAAAGGTGGAAGTTCATTTCAAGGAAGATAAAATTACTCCTGAGGTGGTTATTGCAGAAAAAGGGTTCCAAGGAACTTGTTACAATTGTGGTGAAGAAGGACATCGATCTTTTGAGTGTACGCATGCAAGCAAGAAATTCGGTAGCAGCAGAAATTATTTGGTGCAAGAAGAGTCACCGAATGGACTTGAGAAGGAAGGAAATCTAATGATTAGAAGGATACTATGGGGTGAGAAAGATAAGAAAGATCCTGTTAAAAAAATTTTGTTCAAGATTAGATGTAGAGTTGCAGATAAAGTTTGAAAGGTGATTGTTGATAGTGGAAGTGCAGAGAATCTGGCATCTAAAGAGATGGTGCAAAGTTGCAGTTGGAAAGGATGAAGCATTTGAAGCCCTATCAGATTTCATTGATCAAGGATGGGAATACATTAATGGTGAGTGAACAATGTTTTGTGAATCAGAAAATTGGAAAGTATTATGATAAGGTGTTGTGTGATATTATGTCGATGGATTGTTGTCATATTTTTTTGGGTAGACCTTGGCAGAATGATAGACATGATATACATGATGGAAGATTGAATAGATATACTATTTGGGTTGATGGTAAGATACAAATATTGTTACCATTGGTGGAAGAATCTATTGGTGAGATATGTACATCTATGAAAGTTTTTCTGATGGAAGGTAGATAGTTTGTTAAGGATTTGAAAAGAGATGATGTTTGTTATGCTTTGATCCTAACAAACTGAGTAATAATGTAGAAGATAAAATTCCTAGAGAAGTTGAAAAATTTCTTACTGAGTATAAGGAGATCATTTCAAATAATGTACCTAAAGGTTTACCACCAATGAGAGATATTAGTCATTGTATGGGTCTAATTCCTAGATGAACAAGGCACCACATCAGTTGACACTGACTGAGAATGAAGAGCTTAACCAATAATTTCATGAGTTGTTGACTAAGGGTTTGATCAGAGAAAGTTTGAGCCCATGTGTAGTACCATCTATTTTGGTACCTAAGAAGAATGAAGAATGGTGAATGCACACTGATTCAAGAGAAATCAATAAGATCATAGTAACGTATAGGTTTCCTATACCGAGGATGAATGATATAATGGATTGTTTGAGTGGAGAAAGATATTTACCAAAATTGATTTGAAGAGTGGATATCATCATATCAGAATCAGAGAAGATGATGAGTGGAAGACTGCTTTCAAGATAAAAGAAGGTTTGTATGAGTGTTTGGTTATGCCTTTTGTTTTAACTAATGCACCAAGTACATTTATGAGATTAATGAATGAAGTTTTGAAGAAATTCTTGAATAAATGTGTGATTGTATACTTGGATGATATCCTAATATTCAGTAAGACTAGAGAAGAACATTTGATGCATATAAGAAAAGTATTGTAGAGATTGAAAGAGGAAAATTCACAGATAAATCTGAGAAAGTGTTCCTTCGTGAAAGAAGAACTTGTGTGTTTAGGTTTTTTGATTTTAGATATTGGTTTGAAGATGGATCCTAAGAAGGTTGAAGCTATAATTAGTTGGCCTACACCTGAGAATGTCAGTGAGGTAAGATTATTTCATGGATTGGCAAGTTTTTACAGAAATTTTATCATAAATTTCAGTTCTATTTGTAATACTATGACTGAGACGATGAGAGGAGACAAAAGAGAATTTAAATGGACACATGGAGCTTATAAGAGTTTTGAGACTTTAAAGCAGAAGGTTGTTGAATTACCTGCGTTATCATTACCTGATTTCAATAAGGTATTTCAAGTTCAATGTGATACAAGTGGAAGTGAAATAGGAGTTGTGTTGACCCAAGAAGGTAAATATGTTGCTTTATTTAGTGAAAAGTTGAATGATGCAAAAAGGAAATATTATGTCTATGATCAAGAATTCTATGGTATTGTTCAACCTATGAAGAAATGGAGACATTATTTGATACCGAGTGAATTTGTATTGTATACTATGTTGGATGATATCAGTTTTGGGTACTGATCATGTTGTTGATATTCATGTTTTGTCACTGATGTCAACATATGTTTCTATGGAGAGAACAAACTAGTTACTTGACTGGTAGAAGTGTACGAACACTGTACGAATATTTCAAAATGAACAAAGTTGGTTATATGAAGAAGGATGCATTTTGACCTTATTCCTAAGGTCACTTGGATTTATGTTACATATTGTGGTTGTTACAGTTGATCTAGTGAAGACTAGTTTCTGGACTGTAACTGTGATGCTTGACAGAGAAGGTCTCTATGTTTCGGGTATATCTTAACTAACAAATATATTTTAGGTAATGTTAGCTTACTAGAGGACTGTAGACATACTTTGGAATAATGGGTTGTGTTTAATTAGTGTGATCATTTTGGTGACGTCAGCTCTGGTGTATATTCTGAAGAAGACCTATTTGGTGGCCGACTTCAGACATGTAGCGTATAATATGAATTATGAGTGTGGATTGCAGATCTGGAAGTATAACTGATGGATTGTAAATTATGTTTACTTTTTATAGGTATCGTGTGTATCTTAGCAAGGGGTTATATAATTATTTGTATATTGGGAAAGCCTAATTCGTTGACCTAATTAATTATTTGTGTATTAGGAAAGCTTAATTGGCCGACCTAATGAATTATTGTAATAGGGTATATATGAGTGATCATTTCTTTTGGAAAGATGTGGAAGTTGAAGAGAAGTGAAATTTGCAAGGTTGTTTGTTGTTGGATGAAGAGGATATTTTGTGATAAGAATACTTCATTGGAACTGACCAAGCAAAGACAGTTGCTATCAGACAATCCATTAGATTGTATATTCCTATATAAACTTGTTCAGATTGTAAATCTTTGAGGGTGGCTTTAACCTTCTTTGGGTAGTGTGCCTGGGCAGTGATCCTACTGCTTTTCTTAACTCCTAACATGGTCTGTCTCCTAACAGGGACTGTGTACTATAATGTTGTAATAAACTCCTCACATGGATAAATCTTCTAATAGGGATACTATACTCTTAGTACATTATTTGTGGGTGCTAATTCCCATCGTGGTTTTACCTTTAATAGGGTTTCCTTGATAACAAGTGTTGATTTATTATGTTGGCATTTACTGTGTTATCATCTACATTACAGTTTTGGTTTATAAAGTTTAAAGTTGAGTAATCTGTATCATAACTGATTCAACCCCCCCCTTTCTCAGTTGTCTTATGGACTGTTATTCCTAACAATTGGTATCAGAGCTACTGGTCCTTAGAGAGAAATATTAATAGCTTGAGGTGATCCTTAAGATGTCTTACTATAGGAAAGATAGTCCGAAATTTAATCCTAAAAAAATTGATAGTTGGCAGAACAAGATGAGAACACATTTGTTATGTTTTGAGACTCTAATATTGGATGATCACAAAGAAGAATGAGAAGATAATGACTGAGGATGAACTGGAGAAGGCTACTGAAGATCAAAATAATTTATTTTTGTGTAATATGCTTGCAAGGGAATCATTGATCAGCACACTTTTTGAAGGTGAATTCACAGAAGTAAAAGACTTGGATTCTACACATGAGATCTGGACAAGATTGGAAGCACTATATATAGGAGACAAATTTACAAAATAGGAAAAGCTACAAAATTTGAAGACAAAGATGGATTCACTGAAGATGAGAGAAGATGAGAACATTAGGGCATATGGACAGAGAATTACAGAAGTTGTTACTGCATTAGAAACTCTGGAGGTACTTATAGTGAGGAAGAAGTGATTGCAAAGATACTCAGATCTTTGACACCTGCTTATAGAACCAAAGTACGAGCTATAGAGGAGATTATACCTTTTAAACTGAACTTTACTAGAGAGATTTTGATTGGAAAGCTAACTACTTTTGAGGCCGTAGAATTGGAAGATACTTTACCTAAATTTGAGTCAGCATTCAAGGCAACCGTGCATAAGAACAAAAAGAACTTATCTAGAATTGCGAGCACCAGCAATTATGACCTTAGATAAGAGCTTGGAGAATATTATGATGAATGGGAACAGATACAAGAGGAAGAAAGAAAGCTAGATGAAGTGGTATCAATGATCTCTAGAAGAGAAAAGAGAGGTAAGGGTAAATTTGAAGGAAAATTACCTTTGAAATGTTTTTCATGTAACAAGATTGGTCATTTTGCATCTAGATGTCCTACAAGGGTTCCTAAGCACAAACCTAAGTCTTACAAATCGAAGTATCCTAAATACAAGGATTGTTATTATGCTAGTGAGGGTATTTCTAATGATGATGGTGACTGATGAAATTGGATTTATTACTATAAAGGATGATAAACCTATACATGAGGAAAAAACCTTAGTATCTCATGTTGAAAATAAATCTAAATGGGTTATAGACAGTGGTTGTTCACATCATATGACTGGAGATAAAAACAAATTTGTGAGTTTGAAAAGATATGATGGTGGTTTTGTTAGATTTGGCGACAATACTCCTAAACTTATCATTGGAGTTGGATCTATTTCTCTAGATGGGAAGACTAATACTGACAATTTATTACTTGTTGATGGACTTAAGCATAATCTGTTGAGTGTTGGACAGTTAGTGGACAGAGTTTATCAATTGAAATTCATTAATGGGAAATTCTCTATCATAAGTAAATCAGGAGATTTGATCGCATCTGGCACTAAATCTAGAGGTAATGTATTTGAATTAAATGCATCTAAATCTACTTTTTTTATTGTGAAGATTGATGACAGTTGGTTGTGGCATAGAAGATTTTGTCATGTTAACTTTGATAGCATTGTGAAGGAAAGTATGACTAATCTTGTGAAAGATCTACCTAAGATCGTAAAGCCATCTAACACTATGTGTAGAGAGTGTGTAGTGGGGAAGTAGACCAGAACAAGATCATATTATGGTGAAAGGTACTTTATACTTTTTGTTGATGACTTTTCTAGAATGATGTGGGTTGTAACATATTTGAGAGAGAATTCTGAAGAATTTGACAAATTCAATTTATTTAAAGAAAAAGTTGAGACTGAATCAGGTTTGAAGATAAAATGCTTGAGATCAGACAGAGGTTGAGAGTTTACATCATACTTATTTAATACAAACTATGAAGAACATGGAATATATAGACAAACATCAACTCCTAGAACTCCACAACAGAATGGGATTACAGAGTAAAGAAACAAAACTATATTAGATACTGCTAGGGCTATGTTTTTGGAAGGAAATGTGTCACATGTTCATTAGAGAGAAGTAGTTGGCACTGTTGTGTACACCTTGAAAAGAATTCAGAACATAGAAGGTACAAGTAAGACTCCTTATGAATTATGGTTTGATCATACACCTACTGTAAAATATTTTAGAATATTCAGAAGTAAATGTTATATCAAAAGAGATGATGAGATAGGAAAATTTGATGCTAGAAGTGATCAAGGAATTTTTCTTGTTTATTCTACTAAGAGTAAAGCATATAAATGTTTCAATCTGAGATTGAGGAAGTTGATTGAAAGCACCAATGTGAGGATAGATGAAAAGTTTTAGATTCAACAAAGAATGTATGACTTTGGTCAGACTTCAGAGATGAAAGAGGTCACTACTGAACCTGAAGAACCGTTGATGATTGAAAATGAAATTGAAGATGAAGTGACTGAAGTTAATGAGACTCCTAAGACTCCAAGGTATGTTAAGAAGAACCATCCTGAAGATCAAATTATTGGTGATGCAAATAAAGGTATGATGACTAGAACTAGAATTAGAGATGAAAATTATTTGATTTCTCAAGTTGAGCCGAAGACTACTAATGAAGCATGTAGAGATCAATCTTGAACTAAAGCTATGGAAGAAAAACTTGAACAGATAAAGAAAAACAATACTTGGGAATTGGTTCCAAGGCCTAAGAAAAAAAATGTAATAGGTACAAAATAGGTTTTCAGAAATAAAATGGATGAGGAAGGAACAATGGTAAGAAACAAGGCTAGACTAGTATGTAAAGGCTACTCACAACAAGAAGGCATATATTATGAAGAAACATTTTCTCTTGTTGCTATATTGGAAGCTGTGAGATTATTTCTTGCTTATGTTGCACATAAAGACTTTAAAGTATATCAGATGGATGTGAAATCAGCATTCCTGAATGGAGATCTGGAAGAAGAAGTTTAAATTGAGCAACCAGATGGTTTTCCTTTGACAGAGGATGAAGAGATGGTTTTTAAGTTGAAGAAAGCAATGTATGGACTGAAACAAGCACCTAGATCATGGTATGCAAGACTGGACAAGCATCCACTTCATCTTGGTTTTAGAAAAGGTAATGCATATAGTAATTTATATTTAAGAACTAATGAAGATGGAATCTTAATCATAGAACTTTTTTTTGATGATATCATTTTTGGAGGCAATGATAAGATGAGTAAGAAGTTCTCTAAAGAAATGGAAAATGAATTTGAGATGTCAATGATTGGTGAAATAAAAAAATTTCTTAGTTTTCAAATTAATTAGAGTAAGAATGGCATTTTATATTTCAAACTAAGTATCTTAAGGAAATGTTGAAGAATTTTGCAATGGAAGATTGTAAACATGTTGGAACACCTATGGTGACTGGACATAAACTAACTAGTAATGATGAGACTCAAAGTATAGATCTATGATTGGTGGTCTACAATATCTAACTCACACTAGACTAGATATTACCAATGCAGTTGGTATTGTGGCAAGGTATCAAGAAGATCATAAAGAGACACATCTTGCTACTGTGAAAATAATTTTCAGATATTTGAAAGGAACAACAGAATATCAATTATGGTATGAAAAAACTAATGATTTAATTTTACAGGCTTATACTGATGTTGATTGGGAAGGTAAAATGGATGACAGAAAGAGTACTAGTGGTGGTGCATTTTTCCTTGGGAAAAGGTTGGTTTCTTGGTTGAGAAAGAAGAATAACTGTATTTCTCAATCTACTGTTGAATCAAAGTATGTTGCTGCTGGAATAAATTGCACACAATTTGTTTGGATGAAACAAATGTTGAAGGACATTGGAATAATTTTTGAAGAACCAGTGGTTATCCATTGTGATAACACCAGCATAGTGAATATGTCGAAGAATCCTATAATGCATTCAAAGACTAAACATATTTCTATTAAGTATCATTTTTTGAGGGAGAAGGTAACAGAGAAAGAGATTAAACTAGAATATATTAGCACAAAGGAACAGATAGCAGTGTTGGAATTAATGGGAAGTGTGTACTGAGAGGGGAGGGGTGAATCGGTACCTTTAAAACTTTTGTATCTTTTAACCTTAATACTTTTGGTAATCAATTTTTTATCCAACCATATATTCTATGTTATCTTGATGTAAGATTTATCAATTCATAAACTTAATCAAACATGTGAATATTCGTAGAAACATTTATGAAAGTAATTGACACATAACACAAGATATGATATCGCAGAAAACACCTGTTAGGTGTGTGTGCTTGAAAGTGACCTTTTAATCAGGCACAAACCCAACATAGTCCTTACTCAATCATCGAATTTGAAAAGATGAACATGAATTGTCCATTTCACAAACTTGATTGAAGCGACCTGTTGCCTCCTATTTAGTTGGGGTTCTTGAATTTACTCTTAGAACGAGAGACAACAACCTTGACCATTACTAAAATGGAGGATTTTTAAAGCATGAAAGATAAGAAAATTGTCATTAATCTAAGAATGAAAATGCCATTAATCTAAGAAAGCAAATTGTCATTAATCTATGAATGAAAATGCCATTAATCTATGAATGAAATGCAGATTTAATTGAATTAAACTAGAACAATAATCAAATTACACAAGCCATGAGAATGCAATTATACTAAATGAGATTTAAACTAAAAAACAACAAAAGCTATGAAATATGAAATAGGTGAGACAAAAATTAACTATAATTTTGATGCTCTCTAATTGATCCTCTCAAATGAAGAAAATGAGGCCCATAATATAGAACAACCTGAGAAGGGGATGAAGAGTTTCTTAAAAAGAAACGGTTGACTCTTCATTTCCATGGAGGAAGGTGAGACAATTTTTGAAGAAATTATTCAATTAAAAAAATGAATTATTGCCACATGAGTGACTTTTCACATGGAATTATGGAATTCCTTTTTTCAGGGTAATTCATCCTAATAATTAAATAACTATTCAATTCCTTTTTGATGTGTATTATCTAAAGGGGGTGGAATTAATTTAATTTGAAAGAACTTAGGACTTTAGAATTAAATTAATTAATCATAGGGATTTTTAGCTAATAAACCTTGATAATTTAGGAATTAAATATAGTGTGAGATTTATGCAAATTCAGGTTTTCTGCATTTGAGACCAAGTCAATTAAAGTCAATTAGGAAGAGAATTTGCCTAGTACAATAGGACTTCGATGATGAGAAAATCGCACCAAAATTAATTGGAATTGTAAGGTGCCAATTTTGGGGTGTTACATTTTTCCCCTCTTTGAATTGATGTGCGAGCAGAGCATTGATTCAAAAAATAGTCTGATGTGAAGATGAAGATTGTGGAAGTCTAGGTTAGGTTGCCAAGACACCGATCAGATCGAGAAGCAGAACCATCTTCAGAACGAAGCATGATTCTCCAAAGTCTAAGTTAGATTGCGAAGACAACGGTCCAAATACCACTTGAGAGAAGATTGGAATTGGGCTTAGATTGCCCCAATGTCCGCATGTTGATGAAGATTTAGGACTATCTCCATAATCAGGGTTAGATTGCCTCGATACAAAGGTTATCCCTCCGAGATCCAGGTTAGGTTGCCTAGATAACAGTCTAAAGAGATTTTGAGAGCCATATTCAGAACAAAGCATAACTTTCAAGAATTAGGGTTAGATTTCCCCAATACCTAATGAGATTTCAAGAATCATCTCCCGAACAAAGCTTGATCCTTGAGGATCAGAGTTAGATTGCTCAGATACCTAGAAAGATAGATGACAAGATGCGAGACATCAAGATGCCCCTAGAGATTAAAGATCATGGAATATCCAATTTTGACCATAAGGTATGAAGCACTAAATATGCCCCAAGTGATGAGATGCCCCTAGCAATGGGGACTTTTGATTCGGATCAGACTGATTCGAGAATGATGCGAAAGATTTAATGATGTAATCATCCTACCCCTCGGGAGCGAAATCAAAATATGACACGTCATAATGATGATTGAGAGTGAGAAACCGTAGATAGAAATAAGATCAAAGATCCAGAGGAATTCAGAGATAGATCAAGAGAAGGCAGAATTGATTTAGAGCGATCGAAAGAACCTGTTGACTAGGTTTGACCATAGTTGACCAAGTTTGACTAGAATTGACTAGAGTTGACTCTTGATAGAGATTGCAAAAGTCGATAAAATGATGAGAGATGATGATTCTAACAAGAAATCGACGTCAAAAAGTTGACTGCACAAGCGTCCGATCGCGTCAGTCTCAAAATTTTAAAATGCGATTTTGAGCTACTTAGGAGTGTCAGATTTTGCTTTCGATCACGAAAATTGATTGAGCAGTCGATTTAGCCAAGGACCGGACACTTGTGTAGTCAAGAGGAATCCAAGAAAAAAGATGAGAACCTTGAGAAGATAATGAAGAGAGCACCAAAACCAACGCAATGCAATCCTAAAATGCGAATGCAAGCCTAAGTTAAATGCAACCCTAGGACTTGGTTGTTGGACTCATCGTGTAATTATCATCATCGAGTATTTTTGGAACATCGGAGTCAATAAAATCCTTACTGGTGCCACTGCAACCATAAGGATATGAATATGACTTTCATCGAATAAAATTTAGGAAATGAATATAAGCATCAGGGCACGAAAGCTAAGATGACCTAAACATTGTTTCCATTTTGATATAGTAAGAATACACAAGTAAAAAAATAGAACAATAGCAGTCAAGGAAGTAGTTCCAACCTCCCCTTGGCCTACAAATAAACAAGATCGAGGGATGTGAGGATTTTCCACCTTAATGCAGAAGCTCTTATCACATACACCCTGTTTATTTGACGTTGCCGGATCATCGAAACCACACCCACAAGTAGTAGACAAAGAAAATATCAATGAAATTCATGAGAATAGACAGCATACAATGAAAGATTCAATCATAGCTCAGCATGTTATAAAGTTTACGAATGTGCCTATGTTTGGGGTGTTGAAAAACACCGTTGTGCTTGTGAGTGCATTGTGTTTGATTGCTATCGAGAGATGTTTACGTTGTGAGATATTCGACGTGTGTTGAAAAACACAGATGTGTCCAAAGAGAGTGTTGAAAAACCCTTTTTGTAGGGTTTTGAGAAACACCAGTTTGTGCCAGTAGGGATTTTTCCTTTAGAACTGACAAGATTACTGACTTGTGTACAAACCGAAGATGAGATCAAAGTGGGGAACCATGCCCCCAAGTAATGAATGGATCAATGTCAAATATCCAGATAGTGAGTCGATGTGAGAAATCTTAGTAATATAGTGAAAGTAGGCAGACGCAGTGAGAACCATTGATGACTGACGTGAGAGAGATTCTCAAGCATAAAGATTGATCACGAGATCTAGGCATCAGTAGACAGACTTAGTGAGAACCACTAGTGACTGATGCGAAGAGGAGAAAGACTCCAAAAGATAGGACAATGCCCCCTAGGCCAGGAAGATGCCCTCGAGTGTGACCAGTTTCAATCTGTGTGAAGTCGAGAAAAATCTTGAAGATGACTGAGAGAAAATGCCTGAGAAAACTAAAGCAGGCAAGTAGACTAAAGCATGAAAGTAGAATAGAAAATTGCAAGAAAGCCAAGAGATGTCGCGATAGATGGAGCATTGCAGAACAAGAGGTGCCTGTTTACCATAATTTCACCATCTTGGCAGAAATTCTATTTTTTCTACCATGACGCCTGTTTACCAAGTTTTCATCAATGGCACATTTTTCTCTTTTTCTCTTTTTTTTGTATTTTCATTTTTTCATTTTTTATTGTGCTTTTCTCTTTTTTTTTTGTATTTTTTTTTTTCAATTTTTTTGATATTATCAATGCGCCTGTTTACCAGGTTTTCACCAGGATAATAGATACATCAAAGCGCTTGTTTGCCAAGTTTTCACTAAGATGATCATTTTTTCAGGACATTTTTCAATTTTTAGGATTTTCTCACAATAAAGTATGTACATGAGCATTTAGAAGATATTTCAACTATAAAACTTTTTCAAATGAAGAGCGTTGATAGGCTCTTTGAGTTGTTCACCCTCTGTGGTAGAGAGCTGGTAAGCACCAAACCTAAATATAGCAGTGATAACGTACGGACCAAGCCAGTTTGGTTAAAATTTTCCTTTCTAGATCCACTGTTGTTGATTCTTAGGGTTCTCTCTCAGGACGAGATCACCCAATTGGAATTCTCTTGGTCTGACCTTCTTGTTGTAACTCTTAGATATTCTCTTCTGATATGCTCGGAGATGATCGCACACCACTTTCTGACGTTCATCTAGTAGTTCAAGCTCATGTAGCTAAGATATTTTGATATCATCATCAGTATGAGGCCCTTCAGAGAGACTTGCAAGGTAGGAATCTCAACCTCAATACGAAGTACTTCATCTACACCATAAACTAGAGCAAAGGGCATGGCCCTTGTTGGTGTCTGTATACTAGTGCAGTAATCCCATAAAGCTGGATTAATCTGGAGATGCCAGTCTCATCCAGATTTGTGTATTGTGCAATGTAAGCTCTTGACAATAGTCTTATTTGAAGCTTCTGCCTGTCCATTACCCTGGGGATAATAGATAGAAGACCAGTGCTGAATAATTCTAAACTTAGCGCATAAAATCTGTTAGATCCTTGTTCTTGAATTGTCCCAATGTCTAGCAAGGTGTAGGACATTACAAATAGATTAGAGAGATGATGTATGAGAAGAATAGCCAATGATGGATGAAGAGGGTGAATGTGACCCTCAAGGACAGTCTCTTCAAGATTACCCAAGCTAGGGAAGCGGTAATATAGCAATTTAGGCTCATAAAGCGATGTTGTATAGCATTTAGCATAATGACCTGATGTCATGAAAAGTATGTGGTCCAAAAGAGTGGACATGTTAAGAGACTTTCAAGAACTTGTTTTTCAATTTTGATCAAGACCAAGGGGTCAATTTCATAGGATAGGATATAGCTATGATCAAGATAAAGGTTGATGGAGGTATAAGTGGATGTTTTGGATTATGATAGGAATGCACAGAGATAGGAAGGATAGGCTTGGGATAAGCAAGATCACGATAGGATAGCATGCATGAGAGAAAGTAAATAGGCTAATGAAAGGGATCATGAATGTCGGGATACATGATGCTCATGGGTAGGCTCAACCTTGTCAACATCAGCAGAAGGAACATGGATGTTCAAGAGATAGCTGGATGTAAGATATGATGGGAGAAGATGACATGGAAGGAACTTGCCCCCAAGTGAAGAGTGCAAGTAGGAGGAATTACGCATGACACCTATTTTCCAGGTTTTCATCACGGTACTTATCCAAGGTGCCACAAGAAGTGGTTTTCACCATAGGACAGATTGATTTATCTTTACTTTTTATACCAAGGTGCCTATTTACCAGGTTTTCACCAAGGCACTTTCTCTTTTTTTTTTTCTTTTTTTTCTTTTTTTTTTTTATTTTATGGAGGAACTTAAGCTTCTTTATCTTTGGATAGTGTTCCTTTGAAGTATATTCTATGATAGGCCAAGGTTGTTGAAATTATACTCAAAGATGTTGATAGGGTGATGAAATGAAGGATAAGGAAGATGGAAGCCAAGATTTTATGCAATGGACTGGATGAGAGAAAAAGAAGGAATGTAAGGACCCAATATGGAAGAATAGTAGGTTACAAGATCAACATCAACACACTCTTTGAAGGGTAGTGTATGATTTGAGTTTTGGGTGTATGAATGGATAGGGATCTTGGTACATAAGGACCCAAGATGGAGGAAGTATTCAAGGTAATGGATTTTGGGACATGAGGACCCAAAATAGAGTTGGAAGATGGAAAATGTGGGAAAGAAGATGAAGTGGAAGCCTTTGGAAGCTTGGATGCCAATTCTGATTTTTCCTTTTTGTTCAAGCCTTTTAGGAAAGACTTGGGAATCCACATAACTTTTGATTTTCCTTTGCTTTTGGATGATTTAGAATGTAATTATTTCATAATGGATTTGGGAGCCCATATTTTCTTTGATATTTTTCTTTGCTCAATGTTAGAACGTACTTCTTCCATGATGGATTTAGGAACCCATATTTTCTTTGATATTATGTTCTTCTTCGTGGACCTTTGTGGTCTCTTGAATGTTTCCTTTTTCTTTGTATTCACATGTCGATTAGATTGGACATAGTGATCTTCACATGTAAGTGGATTCTTGAATTTTTTATTTCTTTGTTTGACATCCAAATTGCTTCCAAAAGACTTAGGAATTGTGGATGAATAGGGCCGATATGACTGGTTCATATGGAGGGGTTGATAAGGAGCTTTCAAAGATGCATGTCTTTGTTGATCTTGATAGGAGATAGGGTAAGTGGATGACAAGATAGTATTGATAGGAATGGTATATGGGCGGACATAAGGACCCAATATAGATGGAAGGTTTGATAGTCTCATCTTTGGGATGTAGGGACCAACGATGGATTTGGAAGATGGATAAGATTGATGCTTATGTTTAAACAGAGGGATATAAAGTGTGGAGGGGATATCAACATATTTAGAGTGAGCTGCATGACCAGAGCTCTTCTCTTTAGAATTTATCATTACATCAATAGGTGCATAAGTAGCTTTGATAGGAGTAGCTGAAGCTTCAGGGGATTTATTTTTCTACAAGGGATTTGGAGGAGCATGAAAAGGAGATGAAGGGATGCTCTGATCTTGATAAGTATCTTTAGATGGTGTACAAAGGGTACCTTTCTCTTAATTTTCAATAGGTTCATTAGAGATGGTGGAAAGGATATCTTGATCTTTCTTGGGAGATGGATAAGATATAGGAGATGTAAGAGATCCTTCTAGGAAGAAATGGAAGGGGATGCTAGAATCATAATGGGAATTTTGAGGTATGTGACTTTGGTCAACTGTTGGATAATGATGGATGGTGTCTTGATCTTGATCATTACTGATATATGTTTCTTCACATTGTGGATTCTCCTCTTGACATGGAGCCACTTCTAAGGATGAGGTAGGAGATTTGATCTGCATATGGGATTCTTGACACATTGATGGATAGTCATTTGGAATAGGAATGATAGGCATTGAAGCACATGGAAGCTTTGGGTCAATGATCTTTGAAGCCTAAGAAGGACTTGCAGTCATATGCGGATTAACTTGGATCTGTTTTAGAGGTAGTCCTTGAGGGTAGACATAGTCATCATTAGGTTCAATACTTGATACAGATGATAAATCTTTAGGAGATGGTGGAATGGTGGAGGAAGTAGATGTGATATGGGAACTATTTCCAGACATGGGCTCCTGATATTGATCATGCTTAAGATTAGTATCTTCATTAGATGATTTGTTAGTATTTTCCACTTCAATTGTGCCATCATCTATGAGATCTTGGATTTTATGTTTCAACTCCATGCAACATAAAGTTTCATGATTTTTATGTCGATGATATGTACAATAGTTACTGAAGAAGCTAGATCCACATAATATGGCTGGAGGCAATGTGATGAGATTATGCTCAAGAAGTTTGTCCAATGTTGATTGATAAGATTGTCCCAAACGAGTAAATATTCTCTCTAAAGAATAAATAGATGCTTCTTGACTTGCAATATCCTTCTTTTGTAGATAGAACAGACCTTTATTTGATGTTTTCATAGCTTCCTCCACATTCTCTTGATCAAAGATGGGATTGTCATAAAATTGTTCTGGATCAAAGTTGGGATTATCATAAAATTGTTCTTGATCAAAGTTGGGATTCTCATAAAATTGTTCTTGATCAAAGTTGGGATTCTCATGCCAAGATTTATCCATGTTGGAAGGAAGTTTGGAGATATAAGAATCATAATCAAGTAATAAAGGATAGGTTGATCTTAATAAGGATTCATCAGACGAAGTATCCTTTTCCCCCTTCAATCATTGAAGTTCAGATTCCAAAGTTTGAAGTTGTTTCCATAAAGTTTCCCTAAGAATCTCTTCTCTGCTTTTAGACATTGTAAGAATGTCTTGATGCACTTGCTTAGAAGATTGAAATGAGGGGGGATTTAGGATCCAACTCTGAAATCTATCTCTAGAGATAACGAAAAGGAGATAGAGGCTAGAACAGCCAAGATGTGAGATGCACTCAGCATGAATCATTGAGAGTATGGCTAGAACAGCTGAGATATGACTATCGCATCGCAAGGTACAAAAGAATAGAAAGATAAGAAAAAAAGCATAGAGAAAAATGAGTTTGAACAAGAATCGGTTAGTTTGAAACTCAAAACAACCAGTTTCAGACTACAGACAATAGGGAAACAGGCAATCAGATCCCAGACAAAAGTCAGATCAGGCAAAGAATTCACCATTCAATGGGAAAAAGCTCGCTATTTTAGGACACCAGGCTATAGATTCACGTGAGGAAGTTTTGTGTCACACGAGGAAGTGCTCAACTTCACATGAGAAAATGCAATCTCGCATGAGGAAGTGTTCAGTTTCTGAAATCTCGCGCAAGAAAACTCCAAATTTTGATAAACAGACTCAGTTTTTGAGATAAAAACCAAATTTTGAGACACAGTCAGGACTGTTCTCTGATAGAATTTCTAGATTTAGGGCAGGTTTATGATGATACAGATCAGAAATCTCAGTTTCAAGGTGACAAGCACTCGTTAACAAGCACGAAATAGTGACACAAGCAATAGTCGTAAACAGTTCTACCAAGGATAAAGCAACTTGGTAGAATCATGGGAGTCTTTGTTTGATCATGATTGGACAGTTTAAGACTCAAAACAAACACTTAGTTATCCCTACAAAAAAAATGGTGTAGAAGACAAAATTTGTGCCCCGATGTCTTATGCGTATGTGTGCACCTCACACAACAGTGTCACCCTCAAGAGAGCGCTCGTGTTTTTTGTGTTTCCAAGGACTAAGTATATATGTTCAAAGGTTACCCTTAAAGCAGGGTCTAGCATCATATACCACTTCAAGCATCTAGGTGCATACCTATGTTGAGAATATAGGGGAGAGATTCTTCCCTCTCCCTGCGCACAAATTATGTCTTCTTTCCGAGGTGATCTGGGTACGCATCTAACTAAGAGATTTTTTAGTGGGCTTCCATTCACAATAACCTTTGGTGCCTCTGATACAGATCTGGAGCCTCGCAGCCACACCAACACTTGAAAGTCATACACCCTTGCAAGCAAGGCTGGGAGCGGCACCACTCAGTATGACAAAAAAGGCTTTCTCAAGATGATAGTTGAAATCATGAGAAAGAAGTTACCATGGCTTTGGAGTCTTTGGACTCAACAAAGAAGACTTTATTATAGTGAGGTGGAATCACCGATGATAGGTGTGTACTCACTTGGGTCATTCCCAGAGGTTCAAATTCTGGAAGGCCCTCTAAAGGTGACACAACTTGGCTTAGATTCAAAGGTCCAATTTTTTTTTCTCTCAAAGAGAGAAGAGCATACTTCTCTACCTCTTCACCTTACCCAAACACTCAAGAAATGTTCATCACCGAGATAGCTTCACTTCACCAAATCTACAAGCCTTTGGGTTTCTGATTCTCTCAAAGAGAGAAGAGCATAATCCCCTAACAAGTAGATGTGTTAAAGATTCACTATCTTGCTCTCCTTCCCCAAGTATCCATCATTCTAGCAACATCTGGGTCTCAGTTTCATCCATGGGCATCACTTCCATGTAATGAAGAGCCTATTCCCCTACTTTTCTATCAGGACCCTTAAGAAATTTTAACGAAGCCCTATTTAAAGTATGTGAATGAAAAATAGTAAACAAGCACAATGTTTTTAATATGCCTTTGACAACCATCCTGCAAGCAAACAGTTAGCAAGTTTTTATGGTCTTTGACAAGCGACCTGTGGACCACTGTTATGTTGTAGCAGAAATCAGAAACATGAAATCAACAGTAGAAATTAAATATCAGAAAATGATAATAGTAAATTGCAGATTCTGGAAATTAAATGACTGTCTGTAAAACTTCACAAGAGAAAGTGCAGGGACCTGTGTGAGATTTTTGTTTCCTCGCGCGAGAGAGTGCTACTGGGAGAAAAACTTCACATGGTTCGATCTGAAATGTCATGCAAGATTCTGTACCAATGATGTACAGACGTATGATAGAGTTCAAATTACAATCAAAAAATTTTGAGAGTGAGGCCAAAAATCATTTTTTCTGCCCAACGGTGGGCGCCAAAATGTGTGTGCTTGAAAGTGACCTCTTAATTAGGCACAAACCCAACATAGTCCTTACTCAATCATCGAATTTGCAAAGATGAACATAAATTTTCTATTTCACAAACGTGATTGAAGCGGCCTGTTGCCTCCTATTTAGTTGGGGTTCTTGAATTTACTCTCAGAATGAGAGCCAACAACCTTGACCATTGCTAAAATGGAGGATTTTTAAAGCATGAAAGATAAGAAAATTGCCATTAATCTAAGAATGAAAATGCCATTAATCTAAGAAAGAAAATTGTCATTAATCTATAAATGAAAATGTCATTAATCTATGAATGAAATACAGATTTAATGGAATTAAACTAGAACAATAATCAAATTACACTAGCCATGAGAATACAATTATACTAAATGAGATTTAAACTAAAAAGCAACAAAAGCTATGAAATATGAAATAGGTGAGACAAAATTTAACTATAATTTTGATGCTCTCTAATTGATCCTCTCAAATGAAGAAAATGAGGCCCATAATATAGAACAACCTAATAAGGGGATGAAGAGTTTCTTGAAAAGAAACGGTTGACTCTTCATTTCCATGGAGGAAGGTGAGATAATTTTTGAAGGAATTATTCAATTAAAAGAATGAATTATTGCCACATGAGTGGCTTTTCACATGGAATTATGGAATTCCTTTTTTGAGGATAATTCATCCTAATAATTAAATAACTATTCAATTCATTTTTTATGTGTATTAGCTAAAGGGGGTGGAATTAGTTTAATTTGAAAGAACTTAGGACTTTAGAATTAAATTAATTAATCATAGGGATGTTTAACTAATAAACCTTGATAATTTAGGAATTAAATATAGTGTGAGATTTATGCAAATTCAGGTTTTCTACATTTGAGACCAAGTCAATTGTGAGACCTACACTAGACTGTTATAGTTTACTATTTTGTTTTCATGCTTTCAGAAGTTTATGCTTTGACATACTTTGACAATCAGCGAGACTTTTTATACTATTGAGGATCGGTGGAATCCTGTGTTATATATTCAGCACCTGATTTTGTAATTAGGGTACTTTTGATATGTTTATGTTCTGATTTAGTTTTAGCTTATGTTGATGTCTTATATGGATCTAAATGTATGAATGCAATATGATGAAAATGGTTTAGGAAACCAATTCTAGGATATTTCAGTTCTAAATGCAATGTGATTTATATTCTTATATATATTATTGACGTTATGTTATGTTTCATATCATGTTGTTTTGGATCTAGTGATGTGTGCATTGAGTGTGCAGGGAAAGTTGACCATGGATCTAAATCGGGGACCCAGTACTGGAACCTATGTATATACCTGTGCTTACCAAGGTCCTGTCTATATAAAGAGACATGGACCTCATTTTTATGTGTTTATTTCATGAACGTAGTTTGCATGTATGTTATTAAATTAGTAAATGTTCATGTTATTAAGTCATGTCTAATGTTTTAATTTAATGTGCCAAATTTGGCAAGTGTTGTAATTTAATTATGGACATGGATAGTAAAGGGGAACC
>MU227649.1:2164229-2183651 GCA_018584345.1 Thuja plicata | reverse complement strand
AATTTAATGTGCCAAATTTGGCAAGTGTTGTAATTTAATTATGGACATGGCTAGTAAAGGGGAACCAAGGTAAGTCAAGGGTTAACTAAGGTCATCTAGGAGTAGTACCCAAGCTTACCCCAGGGTTGGAAGTTTCTAGAATTTCTTTGACTTAGAATTTCGTAAGTTAACTTCAGGGTGAGTTTTAGAGGGTCTTTTGGAATCCTAGGGGGTAACCGGGGTCAGTTTTAGCCACCCAACTTGGTACCCTATGGGTTAGGGGTCATTTTCTATCATTAATGAGCCTCTAAACTCATTTATTACTCCCTTTAAGTGTCATTTTCATCTTTAAGAGAATTTGGAAGAGGAGTGTGACTTTGGTTAACCTCACTCTCTCTTCTACCCATGTTTCTTTTGACTTCACCCTTGGAGGGTTAGGAAGTGGTTTAGTTTAGGTTTGGTTAGAGTTACCTTACCCTTGGGTTAAGCCTTGCTCATGTTGGAGGTTTGCCTATTTAGGGGAGATTTTAGGATGAGTTGAGTGTTCACCCACTCTCTACCCTTAGAGACAGAATTCAGTTTGAAGGAGCTTTTGGAGAAAGAAGCTTAGTAAGGATAGCTCAACACCATTCCTCTTTACACCATAGCTTGGATCAAGGTTGGAATTATTTTTAAGTTATTGTTTATGTTATGTGTGTTCTTGAGCTCAAGGACTCCTTTAATGGAGTCTTATGGTTTTCTTGAAGCTTTTATTTTATTTTTTTGTGTGTTGAAAATTTAAATGTTTATCCTCAATGTCTTTATTTTGTGCTTTATTTTGAATGGGTCTTCAAGGTACACTCACCCTTGGGAGGGCAGAGTAGCCTTGGACGGTTTGTGGAAATGATTCTTGTTAAGTGCAGAGTCTCCCATGCGTGGAGGGATAAACTTGGGGTAACATGATACCCATGAAGCCAAGATGGGCCTGAGGGCATTAGGAGGTATAAGGAGGTTATTCAGGATAGCATCTTGTAAAGATGGTCCATATCAAGTCCATGTGAGGCTTATAAATTCTATGTGTGTTCTTGACTTTCTCCTTAGTGAGGACTACCACTACCCCTGTTTCTGGAATGTCTCTTGGAGATACTTCCTCTTATTCAATCCAATGTTGGGAATGTTTTCTTGTATTTGAGTCTCTCTTCTTTTCCTGTTGTTGGATGTATATGTTTGTGACCCGTTCCAGATTGGCTCCCCAAGCTCGGGGGTGGCCTTGTAAAGGCCTAGGTTGGGAGGTGAGCCTCCATGGTCAACCTCTTTCTTCAGGTATCAGCTGGGTGTAGGAATTGCTATGCTACCCCTTTATAGAAGACGTGTAACACTGAAGTTTTGGCTTTTGGCCTTCAACAAAATATGTTTCTTCACCTTATTTATGGTTGTGCTAGGACTGGATCTGGTAGTTGATTGTAACTCTTGAGTTTTAAGGCCTTCTTGGGAAAGTTTGTATTGAATATCTTACATGATTTTTGTAACCTATGATGATCTAAAGGATTCCATCCTCACCCTATGTTGAAATGAAATCTTAAGAGATGTTATGGCCTTATACAATTGTGAAATTTTCTTTTGCTACTCATATTGTTCTTGGAGTAAAGAAATATATATATATATTGATTAAATTTGCTTATTAAATGTGATTGAACCTTTTAGAGAAATTTTATGGATTAGAAATTATTTTATAGATAAATGTCTTGTAAACATTAGAGTAGATATTCTCAAGCCAAATAGAAAAGTTACTTGTAATATAGTGTTAATATTTACACTTAGTAACAAAAGCAACTGATAATGCTACTTCTTAAACACTTAGAAGAATATGGGAATTTATTTATTTTTTTCCTTGAAATTTAAAATGATCCTTTTAAAATTTCCTTCCACCAATGTGTTAGGAATAAATTATGGATGCATTTGAGTAAATAAATTTTTTTTTAAAATTGCTCTATATAGTTCCTGTTTTGAGGTGCAGGTTTTTCTTTTCACTAGTTGATTAAGCATTATTTTAATATTTTTTTTGTTGTTTAGTTCTTAAGTTGTTTTTATTAAGTGTTATGTAATTATCTTAATAATCTAAAATATTTCATTTAAAAAAAAAAGGGGGGGGTCTCAAGCGTCGAGCGTTGTTATTCAAAAAAAAGCTTATTTTAATAAACTTCGGGTGGGGGGGCCGAAGCCCTCCCCAGCCCGTGACTCTCCCATGGGGGCCGCACAGCGCGTGGGCCGCCCACTGTCAACATAGTGGGGGCGGTGCCGCCACTGGCCGGCACCCCATCCCCCCTTCTTCACTTCCACTTAAGCTGCGGGTGGTGCCGCCGACCGTGCGGCCACCACGCCGCCCACCTCCTTTTCACCGCCGCCGCCGCCCCCTCTATGACTTCGGCGCCGCTCCCACCTCACGCTCCCTTCCACCCAGCCGCCTTAGCTAGTCGTTCCGGGCACCCTCGACCTAGCTTATTATGTTAGGTTTTCTTTTTAAAAACAGTTGTTTGTTAGCATAAGATTTTAGGGTTTGTTTCTTTGCTCTTTTAGTTAGATTAAGTTTTTAATTAGATTTTTTTTTAATAGTATTTATTTATATATATATTATTGTTATTATAGATTTTTTTTAATATAGATAATTAAATGGGTTATGATGTGTAGTAAGGATAAGTAACATATTTCCACGTTTTCTTTTTTAATTAATATGCCCTTTTAGTATTTAATTATGGAAATCAAGATGTATTGTTTATTACTTTTTTTTTATTTATTTATTTATTAATAAATGTTGAATAGGTTCATATTACATCAAATATTATCTTATCTCAGAATGTTAGTTTAAAATTTTAAAGAGTTTAAAATTTAATTATAATATTAAAGTTATAGCATTTTAGAGGTAAAAGTTTATTTCTTTAGATTAAATCTTAGTCACTTAAGTTTCAGGCTAATAAATTTTGGAATAGAGAATATTATGTTAATTAATTCTTTATGGGTTTTTAAGCAATAAATTAACTAATTATATTGTTCGTTTCATCTAGAATAGCGTTAGACATTGTTAAATGTCCCCTTTTGACCATTGTTTGCACAGTTGACTTTAAAGTCAACCATGGTCAAACTTTGTCCGTTGGTCTCGATATTTGAACCCAATGCTTCTTGCGGCCTCTAGGTCCTAGGGTTTCAGTTTCGAGCCTTTTGAAGATAGTTGACTTTTTGGTCAACATGGGTTGACTTTTTGGTCAACTATTTGGTTTTGCGCACCTTTGACTTCCATGATGCTTAGTAGGTCCTAGTGACCCTCCTTCATGTATTTTAAGGGATGTTTGACTTTTCGTCAACCCTAGTTGACTTTTAGTCAAACCGTCTCAATTTGCGTGTGCGAGCCTTCCTTAGGGTCTAACGAACCCTAGTTTGTACCTTTCCCTTATTTCAGAGTATAGTTAACTTTTGGTCAACTCTAGTTGACTTCCGGTCAACAATCTCAGTTTGCGTCTAGTTCCAGTTTGGAGCTTTAGATATCCTTTAGGATAGCTGTAAAAGCTATTCCTCTCATTGAGACCTTTTTGGTCTCGTCATCCCCTTTGCACCGTTTTGTGTGCATGTGTTACCTTTGTGTTTGTTTTAATATCCCGTTTTAATGCGTTATTAAAAAAATTTGTTCGTGTGTTTTTGCCCAACTTTTGGGCACGACATCAATTAAAGTCAATTAGGAAGAGAATTTGCCTAGTACAATAGGACTTCGATCATGAGAAAATTGCACCAAAATTGATTGCAATTGTAAGGTGCCAATTTTGGGGTGTTACATTAGGAAGTAAAAATTGCGGTGGGGATGGCACCCACGAATTGTTCACTGTCTGCAGATTGGAAGGGGCCAGTTAATACTTACAATTTGATCACTTCTAATGATCTACCCTTTTAAGAGTATCTGTGGAGACATGTTAAATTCTACTCTGTTAAGAGCTTTAGAAACACTGTTGAGTGTGCACTCGGTTAAGAGATTTATAGTTGGATGGTTAAATCCACCTTCCTTGAAAGGATTTTGACATTTTTCTTCACTTGTTAGAATGTAATAAAATTATAATTTGACATGGTGTATGCAATCTCCTATTGCTGATTACAGATCCATTTAAGATTACATGAATAAGTATATCACCTAATGTGATTGAATAATACCTCTGATGCTCGGTAGTCTTTGTTCTTGGTTCTTGATAACCAAATTCACCTTTTGATGTTCTGGTTCTTGAAACTCTCAATCTAATCCATAGATGTGCTTGTATGCTTCATTCATCCTCTCATCCATTCTCACATCCTTAATAATAAATGATTGCAACATATATTTATAAGATAGATTGACCTCATCAAGTTTCACCTAAAACAATATTAACTCTAAGATCACATGTTTACAACTTTACCTTGATCTCCTAGTCTATGTGTTTTAAAATCAGTTAGACTGATTAAAGCACTTACATTTTCTTTTCCCTAAAGAAATGGTTTTAAAAAATAAATCAAGACTCTATAAATAGAACATGACTATTTTATCTGACGTGGAAGTCAGATCCACTTTTTGCGGGTTGCAACTGACTTTCAGTTTCTGTCAGTCGGTTAGTTATGCTCGGAAGTCAGTTAGACTATTTCTCGGTGTTCCTGCTTGAACTAGCTTTCGGCTTCCTCTATGACTGTTCTCTCAGTTTCACTATGACCTGCTTCTCGGGTTCCACTTTCAGGTTCCTCTTCATCCTTTCCATTTTGCATTTTTGGTTACACACAAAATTGTGTCGTTGGTTTTCTTTGTACTTATCAATTTTCAGTGATCTCTTATATCTGCATTTTTGGTTTTTTCTTTTTCCTATCTTTCAGTATATGCTTACCGAAGATCTTCTTTGCATACTAATGGAAAATTAATTTCATTAATCTCCCCCTTTGACATTAGTATCAAAAACTGATATGTGCATAATACTAAAAAAAATGTTTAGTATGTACAACATATATATTCCTTAGTCATTTCATGACTCCCCCTATGTATATGTTGGTATATCATTATACTCCTCTTTTTTATTCTTTTTTTGTAGTACTGTATAGATTCCTATCTGTACATATCATTATTTTCCCCCTTTTTTGATATTAAGGGCAAAGGTGTATACCTTATAGCTTATCAAAAATGTGAGTGTGAAGACTTAATGTCTTCCATAATTTTCTCCCATTGGTCCTTCAAGTTCTCTAGAGCCATGTGCTCGAGTGTGATCCTTGAGTGCATATCGTAGATGTTGTCTGTTACAGACATCTCGGGGGTTGATATTAGTTGTCTTGCTGAACTGATATGTTGTTGAAGTAGTGTGAGATTTGGTAGAAGTTGAGCTTGGAATACCTTCAGGAATAATAGGGAATTAGTAAACCCTTTCACCTCTATGTGTTTTTGTTCATATTTTATGGATCCATCCTCATTACACAGCTTCTTGTAAGCTTGTTCCACCTGTAAGTCACCAATTTATGCAATCTTGCACTAGATGTATTCTCGCACATCTTCGACAAGCAAAACCCTAGCAGGTATTCACGAGAATGCTCTAGCATTGTCGGGTTGTGATCCAACCTTAGGGAAAATCTTATAGTGAGGTTCCTCACAGGTAGAATTCTTGATAAGTTTAACCTTATCTTCCTTGATATTCTTCATTTTGGTGGTTCTTGAGATCGTGGCCATTGTTTTCGATATTTAGGGCCTTCTGCAAAATGTGTAAAACAGAGTTCTCGGTTGTTGTAGAAACTTACTGTTTACACCTATAGTGGTCACTGCTCTATTGGAGTGCTTTGGGTTGAGTTGAAGTCGCTCTGTGATTCTATTTCTTTGTGCTCAAATTTCTCTTTCGTTGCTCTACTCTGTTCGTTGGTGAAGAATGAAACCCTTCCATTGCCCTTTTATAGACATTTGCCCTAAAATTGAGTCATTAATGCTCAAGTACTCCTCAGTGTCTGAAGACGGAGTCGTCAGGTTAAGCACTAAATTCTCTCTTTGGTGACAATGTGATATTTTAGGGCAGTCATTTAACTCTTTTCTTTTACTGATGGGTTTCAGTGTTGTGCGCAAACAACTTTATTCAACTTTCTTGATTACCGATGAGTTTTGGTTGACACTAGCAACTTTGCTTTTACATGTTAAACAATGATTCTTGATAAGTGTAGGCAATTTTAGCTTTGAGCGTATACCAATGGATTTTGGTATGTATTTCCCGATAGAATAGTTATCATAGTTTAACAAGTAATATCATGATGCATCTTTACTTATGCTAATTTTGCATTTTATCAATAGATTATTGAACTGATGTAAAATATTTCTTAGTGTAATGTAGTTCCATACTTACTTGTTCTGCTTAGGTGGGGGTGGTGATGTCACCAGATCCATTGGATGGGGTGTCACCATTTGCATTGCTTCGTCCAGCTCCATCATTGTTTGAAGCTTTTCTCCACATTTCATCTCTCATTCTCTAGATGTCTTCAATGGTGTTTCCATTGGGAAATGTGCTAGTCTTTTACATTCAGTCTCTGCAGTCTTTCTTGAGATGACCAACTTTATGATAGTGTAAGCATGTCATTCTAGGGTTAGTCTAGCCTCTAGAATTTCTTGTCCACTGTCTCATACAGTTTGTATCAATGTGACCAAATCTTCCACATGATCTACAATTTTTCTATGTGTTGTAATCCCATACATACTAGTTACTGACTCTTTTTGGTTGATAGGGAGTTTCTTGGCCTTTAGGCTTCCATGCTTTCTTTTTCTTTTTCCAGCATTCAAGAGTTGTGTGCCCATTCATTTTTCAAGTAGGATAGTATTTGTCCATGAAGGTTTCCTTCTTTGGTTGTTTCATCTCAGACTTACATTCATATGTTTTATGTCCTTTCTTGTTAAATTTATAACAAAATCCTATGAATGAAGGTGTGGATTTAGGAATACCTTTCATTTTGCCTCTGCATACATTTGATGTGTGGCCTTGCTTTCCACAGTGATTGCATGTCAGCTTTCTTGGTCTTGGATTTGCATAGACATTCTTTGGATCAGCTTGATTGGGTGATTCTCCATTCTCGGTAAAGCCTAGACCGGTGTTGTTGTTGATTCTTCATTGTCCATCAATAAAATCATCCATTCTTTTATTACTCTATTCAGCCTTTTTGATAATTTCATTATGTTGCTGCTGAATTCTTACTTCTTGTTTCAAATTTTCATTTTCTTCCCTTAGCTCACTAATAGCTTCTATTCTTTCAATGAGTTCAACATTCATTATGTTTTCCTCTTGACTCATAAGAATAATCTGATTTTTAATCCCATGATGATGCTCTATAAGTCTTTATATTTCAGACTCTTTCTCTTGTAGCTTTTCAGTAATCTTCCTTCTATCATCAATAGCTAGTGTTCTTTCTTGCTCGGCTTGTCTAACACTATTCATGACATCAATAATTCTTACCATCTGTGTCTCTTGACCAATTTTTTGAGATTTCACTTGTCCAGCTAGATGTTGATTGATTTTATTTAAGCTTGTGATGCTTTCTTCTGATGTTTCTGATGCTTTGCTTGTATTTGATCCTAAAGATTCAAAGAAATATGGTATCTCTTCCTCATGGTAATCTGTTTCATTATAGTGAGTTTCCATAATATTTCTTTCATCTAACAGTTGTCTCATCTCGATTCTAGCTTCTTTATACTGCTCATAGAAGATCTGAATTTGTAGCTTCTGATTCTTTATACTCTTGTCAAGTCTGTACTTCTCTATTGCATGATCTTTTCTCTTAAGACTTTAAGATTTTCCAAATAAGAGACTTAGCTCTGATACCAATTGTTGGAATTAATGGGAAGTTTGTACTGGGAGGGAAAGGGTGAATCAGTACCTTTAAAATTTTTGTATCTTTTAACCTTAATCCTTTTGGTAATCAATTTTTTATCCAACCATCTGTTCTATGCTATCTTGATGTAAGATTTATCAATTCATAAACTTAATCAAACATGTGAATATTCATAGAAACATTCATGAAAGTAATTGACACATAACACAAGATATGATATCTCAAAAAACACTTGTTAGGAAGTAAAAACTGCGGTAGGGATGGCACCCACAAATTCTTCACTATTTGCAGATTGGAAGGGACCAGTTAAGGCTTACAATTTGATCACTTCTGATGATCTACCCTGTTAAGAGTATCTGTAGAGACCTATTAAATTCTACTCTGTTAAGAGCTTTAGCAACACTTTTGAGTGTGCACTCGGTTAAGAGATTTATAGTTGGATGGTTAAATCCACCTTCCTTGAAAGGATTTTTACAATTTGCTTCACTTGTTAGAATGTAAGAAAATTACAATTTGACCTGGTGTATAAAATCTCCTATTTCTAATTACAGATCCATTTAAGATTACATGAATAAGTGTATCACCTAATGTGATTGAATAATACCTCTGATGCTCAGTAGTCTCTGTTCTTGGTTCTTGATAACCAAATTCACCTTTTGTTGTTCTGGTTCTTGAAACTTTCAATCTGATCCATAGATGTTCTCGTATGCTTCATTCATCCTCTCATCCATTCTCACATCCTTAATAATGAATGATTGAAACATCTATTTATAAGATAGATTGACCTCATCAAGTTTCACGTAAAATAATATTAATTCTAAGATCACAGGTATACAACTTTACCTTGATCTCCTAGTCTATGTATTTTAAAATCAGTTAGACTAATTAAAGCACTTACATTAATGTTTCTTGTCCCTAAAGAAATGGTTTTAAAAAATAAATCAAGACTATAAATAGAACATGACTATTTTATCTGATGTGGAAGTCAAATCCACTTTTTGCAGGCTGCAGTTGATTTTCAGTTTATGTCAATCGATTATGCTCTAAAGTCGGCTAGATTGTTTCTCGGTGTTCCTGCTTAAACTGTTTCTTGGGTTCCTCTATGACTATTCTCTCGGTTTTCACTATGACCTACTTGCTGGGTTCCACTTTTGGGTTCCTCTTCATCCTTTCCATTTTGCATTTTCGGTTTATACACAAAATTGTGTCATCAGTTTTCTTTGTACTTATCATTTTTTGGTGATCTCTTATATCTGCATTTTCGGTTTGTTCTTTGTCCTGTCTTTTGGTGTATGCTTACTAAAGATCTTCTTTGCATACTAATGGAAAAATAATGTCATCAAGAAGATATATTTACAAAACCTTTGCCAAAAGACGCTTTTGAGTATCTCAAAAGCATGATTGGGGTCAGAGCCCCTCCTTGTGATAATTGATTGATGTTGGTATGCATTAGTCTAGTGACTTTCAGAGCTATATCATTTTCTGTACTTGATGTATGGATCTAATCCTCAAGGGGAGTGATCAAAAAAAAATTAGAGAAAATTTGGGTGATCTTGCACCTGGCTGTTGGACATTGAATATTTGAAAAATCTACAGAAAATTACAGATGAGCTATGGCACCCTTTGCCATTGCTACCAAAGGGGGAAGCAATCTATGTGAAAATCCCTACTATTTTAGGGAGATTTGTGTTGAGGATATTGAGAAGATTGTATTGAGAGGAGAAAGTATTTTTGAGTTGATTTTGGGTTGATGGATTTTCCCATATGTTTCTATCAATGCCAAAGGGGAAGATTGTTGGATGATATTAGTTTTAGGTACTGATCATGTTGTTGATATTCATGTTTTTTCACTGATGTCAACATATGTTTCTGTGGAGAGAACTAACTGGTTACTTAACTAGCTGTGTACAGACAGTGTACAGCTATTTCAGAATGATCAAAGTTGGTTATATGAAGAAGGATGCATGTTGACCTTATGTTACATATTGTGGCTATTACAGTTGATCTAGTGAAGACTGGTTTCTGGACTGTAAATGTGATGCTTGAAAGAGTAGGTCTCTGTGTTTTGGGTATATCTTATTGGCAAAGATATTTCAGGTGATGTGATCTTATTGGAGGACTGTAGACATACTTTGGAATAATGGGTTGTGTTTGATTGGTGTGAGCATTCTAGTGACGTCAGTTGTGGCGTGTATCCTAAAGAAGACCTATTTGGTGGCCAACTTCAGACATGTAATGTATAATATGAATTATGAGCATGGATTGTAGATCTGGAAGTATAACTGATGCATTGTAAATTATGTTTACTTGTTATAGGTACCGTGTGTATCTTAGCAAGGGGTTATATAATTATTTGTATATTGGGAAAGCCTAATTGGCTGACCTAATTAATTATTTGTGTATTAGGAAAGCTTAATTGGCCGACCTAATGAATTATTGTAATAGGGTATCTTTGAGTGATCTTTTCTTTTGGAAAGATGTGGAAGTGGAAGAGAAGTGAAAGTTGTGAGCCTTGTTTGTTGTTGGATGAAGAGCAAAGTTTTTGATAAGAATACTTCATTGGAACTAACCAAGCAAAGATAGTTGCTATCAGACAGTTCATTGGATTGTATATTCCTATATACACTTGTTCGGATTATAAATCCTTGAGGGTGGCTTTAACCTTCTTTGGGTAGTGTGCCTGGGTAGTGAGCCTACTAATTTTCTTGACTCCTAATAGGGTTTGTCTCCTAACAGGGACTGTGTACTGTAATGATGTAATAAGCTCTGATGTAATAAGCTCCTAACAGGGATAAATCTTGTAACAGGGATACTATACTCTTAGTACATTATTTGTGGGTGATTATTCCCACCATGGTTTTACCTTTAACAGGGTTTCCTCAACAACAAGTATTTTTTTATTGTGTTAGCATTTACTATGTTATCATCTACATCGCAGTTTTGGTTTATAAATTTTAAAGTTGAATGATCTATATCACAACTGATTCACCCCCTCTCTCAGTTGTCTTGTGGACTGTTATTCCTAACATATTGATCATAAGGCTTTACAATATTTGGGTAGTCAATATAAGTTGAATCAGTGACATATGAAATGGGTAGAGTATTTGTAGAGTTTCGCATTTGTGATTAAGCATAAGAGTGGAGTTTCTAACCAATTTGTTGATGCATTGAGTAGAAGAAGATCTTTGTTGGATGAAATGAGAATTGAAGTTCTTGGTTTTGATGATATGAAGGATTTGTATGAAAATGATCCTGATGTTTCTAAGAAGTGGAGAGTGTGTAGAGAACCTATTCCAAATAAATCAAGTAAGTATGAAGACTATTTCAATCAGGAAGATATGTTGTTCAAAGGTATTCAATTGTGCATACCGAGAGGATCAATGAGAACTAAATTGATAAAGGAGAAACATAGTAGTGGTTTGGATGGACATTTTGGTATTGATAAAACATTGAGTTTTCTTAAGGAAAGGTATTTTTGGCCTCAGTTGTATAAGGGTGTTCAAAAATTTGTGAAAAGCTATGGAGTTTGTCAAGTTGCAAAAGGAGTAAGTCAGAATACTGGTTTTTATACATTGATTACTATTCATGAGAAACCTTGGATTGATATCAGCATGGATTTTTCTCTTGGCTTACTGAGGAAAGAAAGAGGTAATGATTCCATATTTTTTGTTGTGGATAGATTTTCTAAGATGAAACATTTCATACCATGTAGAAAAACATCAAATGCAGTACATATAGCATATATTTTCTTTAAGGAGATTGTCACATTGCAAGGATTACCAAAGAGTATTATCTCTGACTGAGACAGTAAGTTTGTTAGCTACTTTTGGAAAACACTTTGGAAGAATTTGGACATCGATTTGAAGTATAGTTCTACACTTAATCCACAGACTTGTGGAAAAATAGAGGTTGTAAACCGAAGTTTGGGTAACTTGTTGATATGTTTAGTTGGAGACACACCGAATAATTAGGATTTGATGTTGGAAAAAGCAGAGTTTGCATACAATAGTTAGGTAAATAGAAGTATTAGAAAGACACATTTTGAGATTGTTCATGGCACACAACCGAGAGGTATATCAGACTTGAGAGACATTGTTGGAGAAGAGAAAAGAAGTTTTGAAGCAGAAAAGTTTGTTGAGTTTATGAAGACATTGCATGAGGATGTAAAATAGAAGCTGGAGAAAAGTAATCAAAAATATAAGGATAGTGCAGATAGATCAAGAAGACATAAAACTTTTGAACTTGGTGATGCAGTAATGGTTCATTTGAAGAAAGGAAGATTTCCTATTGGAATATATGGTAAATTGAAAATGAAGAAATTTAGTCCTTGCAAAATATTGAGAAGATTTGACAGTGGAAATGCTTATGAAGTAGAATTACCTGATGACATGGATATATCACCCATATTCAATATTTTAGACTTGTATGAATATCATGAACCTGATGAAGAAGTGACAGTACCAAGTGATTATCCTAAGAAACACATAGAGGAAGTTGAACAGATTTTAAAACAGAGAGTTGGTACAAGTATAAGAGAAAAGGAATACATGGAGTATCTAATAAAATGGAAGAACAGACTGATTGAGGACTCATCTTAGATTTCTCAATCTAAGTTGGATTCATTTTAGGTTAGACCTGACACATGATTCGAGGAATCATTTCTTTTAACCCCAGGTGTCTGATGCAGGAACATCTTGGGCTCTTTGGCAATCTTGATCAACAAAAAATATGTTTGTTTTTGTTCTTTAGCTTGATTTGGAGGCTTCTCGGTGAAGTGCTCGGTAACTGTTGTTGCTCGGTTACTTGTTATATCTTTCTTTATTGATGGGTCTCGATGTATGTTGGCTGCTCGGTGGGTTCTTTTACCAAGTCATTTCTGTTACTTGGTTATCTTCTTACCGAGTCATTTTTGTTGCTTGGTTATCTTCTTACGGAGTTGTTTATCCTGATATGGTTGACTTCTACATTTAATTTACGTGGGGTAATTAATGTGGGGTCTCTCATTGGGATATGTGTGGACATAAATCTGGGTCTTTCTTTGGGATTTGAGTGCCAACCTCTTTGGTGGGCTCTTGTATATTTTTTTTTATGTTCTTAGATTTAGGCGATAGTTTTTAGTAGGAGTTTGGTATTAGCTGGTGATAGAAGATTTAGTGTTAATATATTTGGGATGGTAGGTCTATGACCTCGCATGTATGAAGATCATTCTGTAATTAATTTGAATGTATATGGCCAAAACTGGGAAGGCCTTACAGCCTGGCATGTATTGAGTTTGATGAATTAATTCAAAGTATCTGTTGTTTCTTATCTCCTTGTTGTGTTGTTGCTTCTGTGTTGTTCTTAAAGGTGGTTTGGATAGCTGGGAGTGTAGTAGGCCCCTGTTCTCTTGCCCCTTCTTGTGCCACCTTGTCATCCATTCTCTAATTCTGTAGATATCTTGTCTATAGAAGTATATGGCCTCACCAAAGTGGGTGGAATCTTGGGGAATCTCACAACTACTTTTGTCACTTAATTTGATAAGGTTTCTTGGCTTCTCTCTCATAGGAAAATGTATTTTTGGGCTACAATTGGAGGTTTTTCTTCTTCCAAGTTATTTTCTATGGTATGTACAATCGTTCACTCCCATTTCACTATTTTTTCTCCTTCCTCACCACTAGGGAATGGATACTTTATTTCATGGATTAAACTCTCAATGATGGTGGTGATGGAGGGAATGTTTAGTTTTTTCTCACCATTGGGTTTTCATTATTTATTATATATGATTCACAATGATGGGGGTGGTTGTACCAGGGGATATTTTTCTCATCCATCATTTCCACTACAGATTGGATACATGCTTAATTGATGAATTCCTAATGATGATGGGGGTTGATTGCTAGCCTCATCCTCCACCATTTCTATTGGGGTTTATATTATTATTTATCTTATTATTTGATTCTCATTGATTGTGTTGGATGTATTTTTGCAAAATAAGATATATTATGGATCAAGAATGTAAATTGCCTAATGTTGATATACCTGAATGGTACCTGGGTTTTGGCATCTTTGGTCCAATTTATTAACAATCAGACACTTGACACAATCCATATTATCATGGTCTCTACTTATTTTAATTTGGCTCCATTATGATCGGTAATCAATGCTTTATTTTCATAGATCTCTTAGGTTTTTAATCTAACAAGACATTTTCTCCTCACCTTCACTTTTGGGGCTTTATGGATTGCAATCTATCTGTGTCTCTTTGATGGGGTTGAACATAATATTCAGCATGAGATAAAAGTATTGTAAAGGGGTTAAGATGTCTCTGGTTTATATCATATCTGAATTCATTGGTTGGGCAACATGATTCGTTGGATGTTACATCTCCCCTTTGTTGTTGTTGATTGTTGGGACTTGCAAATTTATCTTATGATGTTTTTGTGGGGGGATTTTCTAAGATTGTGTCCATCGTCACCACATGGCAATATGATGCTAGGATAGTTATATCATCGCAGAGGAAGTCAATACAAATTTCCATCCTATAGCTCATTTATTTTAGTATCTTTGGTTCTCATTTATGGGTTTCTATATACATTCTAATTTGAAGTGCACAAGATCTATATGGTTCACCCTTATCATTGGGGGTTGGATACGCTGCCATTTTTTTGGGTCCTCATTGATGGGGGTGGTAGAGGATATTTTCT
This sequence comes from Thuja plicata, assembly GCA_018584345.1. Taxonomy (NCBI): domain Eukaryota; kingdom Viridiplantae; phylum Streptophyta; class Pinopsida; order Cupressales; family Cupressaceae; genus Thuja; species Thuja plicata. The sequence continues at coordinate 2,169,162 of MU227649.1, read as the reverse complement.
TCAACCCCACTTGTGGGGGTCTGAAATATTCCATCTTATTTGACAAAGTATTTGAAGTGGTCTTTAACATGATTATTATTCAAATAACGATTGGTTATTTACACACATTGAAGTGGTTGTTCGCACACTTTCTGGGATTTTAATTAACATTTATGAATTGACCTTGTATCACTTGTGTTGGTGGGAGATTCTATATGCTACTAGGATATTTTCACTCTTCTGATTTTTGTTCAAGTTGTTGACTGTGGTGATGGTTCTAGTTTTAGATGCTCAGTTTGTTTTTTATCTTGTTGTTAAGTTGCTAAATGAGGATATATATGTCGTTGACCTTCTAATGAGACTAATTCAATCTCATAAGCTGGAAATGGTTCTTTTCCTATAGCTGGAATATGCTCAGATAATACATAATGTGGATCCCCATGCTTCTGAGTCTGCATTGGATTTCTTCTGGGCTTCTTCTAATATATCTCCTTTATCTTTCTTATGAAGCTTTCTTCTCATTAAGCATACTTTTGGCTTCGGTCACTTTTTACTAGAATGTATTCTTTGGTCTTGTATTGTAATGGTATGTATTTGTCTTGACTTTGTATCAGTATGTACAGTTGGGTCATGTTCTATTTTGGGATATGGTTGATGGATATACTGATGTAATGAGTAGGTTTTAGGTTTGCATCTAGAGCTACGATCTCAGGTTTTCTTCACTTGGTTCTTTCCTAATGGTATGCTCCCTTGAATTGGGTTTCAATGTATACTCCCTTTGATAAATATTAAAATAAGTATATATTTTTACCCTTAAAAACAATCAAATTTTGAAAATTATCGAAAGCTATCTATACAATTAAATCAAAATCAAATTTCAGTTTCTTACGTTATTCGCAACATCTAATACTCACCTGATCTCACTCAAATCAAAAGAGTGTAACAACACTGCTTCTAGATCAACACCTTCATCCATAATCAGAGATGAATAAGCTTCAGACCCAAATCCTATTGTCTAAGTTGTAGGATCAACTAACACTTTTTTGTGGAGGAGTTGTAGGATCTATTAGATTTGATAACCATCAAATCAACCCAAGAAACCTGCATGCAAGACTATCACATAGACAGAAGCAAAAAGACAGAAGAGAGAGGGCAGCTATGGCGGCCGATATGCCAGAGACATCAAATTCATGTTGAAATAAAATAATCTATATTATCAACAATAGAATTACAATAAGATGTGAAAAACTCTGTAATGAAGAACTAAGAGGTGAATCCTTATAAAGGAATCACGAAACCCTAAAAGGGAAACTAACAGAAATAGAAACTGCCTAAGGTTAGCTGAAGCAAACTAGAGTGAATAGGGAAGTTACTAATTAGATCATAATGATTTAAATTAGTAACCCCGATAGACTATTACTCTAACAGGATCAACTTATGTCTATTATGGACGAGTTGTAGGACGTATCAAAATACCATTCTGTCTGGATCTATAAAGCTGAGAATCTCAAACTCAACGGCTACTAGGAGTAGAGGGCCTCTGAAGAACTCCCCTAATAAACTTTGGCATCTCCTAGGGAGGGATCCCATGTAATGTGAATAGAGACTGATATACATCCAAGAGATCACTCACTAAACATGTTGAAGTGTGTCTCAACAATTGCAACATCTCGTGCAGTGGAGATTTCCAAACCTTTTAGAAGAGCCAAAAGGTTTGGACCCACCAATGCTCACTTAATAGGTGGTTGTTTTACATCATCATTTTGCAATCTAAACTTATCTAAAAACCTACCCTTGTCCTACCCAGCATGTGAGGGAAGATTTGTATAATCAACGTCATAATGCAAATGAAAATCTACAAACAATTATTTGTAGAAATATAATTTAAGCTCATCCTTTTGGGGCCACATATGATGTGCCACCAACTATCTAGGATATATGAAAGGTGCGACAACATCATCTATGCACCTGGTCACCCGATATCCTCTAATTTTCCGTTGACTCTAGTAGTGGGGGAACATGGATTTCACATTTGTTGTAGACACATCAATATCAATCTATTTCTATTTAACAGTACCAGTGACACTACAAGAAAGATAGGCATAGAAGGCATCAATGTTTTGATCATCGTATGGATTATATGATTGAGCAACGAAAATCATATGCAGTAGCTCATCTATAATAGTAGTTACATTTTCCCTATTGGGAAGGGAAACATTATTTTTCAACGTATGCTCAAGCTTATCTAGAGCACGTCGCAATCTCTAAATAGTCTCATTATGGGTTCTCTTCCTATCTTGGGGAGTATAAGAAGACTGATGTGAGGTTTACTCACTCCTGTGGTGCACACTCTGCTCTGAATCATGGTGTTGTGAACCACTGCGCTCAGATGCCATGATGAAATAAAAATATATGTGTTTGCATGTATGCATACATTATACAATTTAAAAACAAGTTCATAAACATTCTAAACATTATAAACAAGTTCATAAATATTCTAAAAAAGTTTATAAAAAATCTAAAGTTCATTTAAACATTCTAAATAAGTTCATGTAAACATTCTAAACAAGTTTATAAACATTCTAAACATGATCTAAGCATTTAAAAAAAGTTCATGAACATTCTAATACATAATTATATATGATATTTTTTTTTTATAAAGGTTTTTAAAGTTGTACTTTTTATTGACACTTTAAATAGGGTACTTGACTATTTTTCTTATCATATCTAATTGTTATCTACTCTTACTTTCATAGTTGAATAGTCACTAGAAATTGCACTCTCATTTTATTGATTGTATCAATAAAAGTCAAGTAAATTAGGATTAGATTATAAGCATTTTAGCACTTAATTTAGGGTTCTAGTTTTTTTCTATTGTTCAAATTATTAACTCAAGTCGTGTTGCAAGTGCTTGGGTTAAGATGATGTGTACCTTGCAATCCTATATGTATTTTGTGTATCTCTAATTCTCCTAGAAAATTGACCTTGGATGCTTAAGGCATAATTGAAAAATAATGTATGTACTTAATACTCCATAAGAATCTTGACATTAGTTGTTATATGCATTTGTAAAGGAGATGGAGTTGGTAGTATTAATAGTGGAGAATTGCATGTTAATATCCTAGGTCGCATACATGAGTTGAGTAACATTTTTTTATGCCTACCTTGATATGTCCATTATGGTGGAGGTACAAGTCAAATATTTTATCTATTAAATTTATATGCAGGTTATTTTTCTATTCATGAAATGGTTTCTTGAGACTTAAGGATTATTATTTTATAAGTCAAATTACTAATTTATTTAGATTTAAAAAAAAAATTGACCTATGTTTTTATCTCAAACATCTATGAAAATGTAGGTAGGTGATATAAGATTCAAATGGTAAGGAAGTTGATAAATGATAAAGGAATTAAAGAGAATTGTGGATTTAGTTAGAACTTTGAAGCCAATAATATGGTGTGTGTTTTTGGTGCAGGGAATAGATTTTGTGTTCTTATAGTTGAGAAGTTACATAAGGCCTCAAGGTATGTTCTATATTTATTTCTAGCCTCTTACTAATGTCATATTAATGAGTATAAAACTATCTCATTAAAGTAAACATGGCTAGATTATCAATCAAGTGAAAATAATTAAAGAATATATAATTGAACATTTGAAATTAAATTTAGATTGTGATCTAAAGAATCTGAAAATCATATAAACACATGAACTACTAAGTTAAAAATAATATCTACTTTAAAGAATCTTAAAAAAAGTCTAAACATGATCTAAGCATTTAAAAACAAGTTCATAAATTTAGATTATGAGAAAGAATCTAAACATGATCTACTTTAAAATAGGATCTACTTTAAAGAATCTAGCGTCTAAACATGATCTAGTTCATGTGTTTCAAGGCGTCTAGGAATAAAATGGCTTACGGTTTACAATGTCTATGTGTTTATGTTTTTAAACATTGTAACGCATACTACGGTATTTTAGATGTTAGTGTTTATGTTTTTTAAATAGTTTATAATGTCTATGTCTAGGAATATAATGTTTATGTGTTTACGGTTTACAATTTGTGTTTACGGTTTAGGAAAGTTATTTAAACCTAATCAAATCTATTGAAAATTATTAAAACAATGAAAAAAATTCATTTAGTCTAATATGATATTTAAAAAAAGAAGGCCTACCTTATATTCGGTTGAAATTGCTTAATACCCCCTTTCTGATGCAGGAGCTTCAGAGGGTCATAACTTTTGACTCGGATGTGGGTTTTGGATGAATTTTACAGGCAGATTCGTGAGCTAGAGCTAATAGCAATTCCAACCCAACAAGCTTTTTTGGTGGCCGTTTCGACCATTTTTCGGGAACCTAAAATTTCATCTTGACCTCCAAAATTGGCTTTTTCTTTTTCTTTCCAGTTTTTTGAGTTTTGTTTTTGTAATAAATCCGAAATCATGTTTCTAATTTCGTGGATTAGTTGGCAATTTGACTTGCCTTAGTTGGGAGCTTTTCTTGGGAAAAATCAGGATTCATAGGATGACTTTTTAAAATTACCAAAAATGAAAAAGTAAGTTTTTCCCGAAAACCTGCCAAATATGGTAATTTTCAGAATTGTATTAAGTAGGAGTTTTATTTCATTGTAGTGGCAGAGTGAGTTGGAGAAGTTAATGAAGAATTTGAATTCTGTAAAATTTTGTTGTGTATCTTCTGAATAATTTATGTTAATGGTATTTGGGCTACATCACTCTCCCGCTCTCTAAAATTGTCAGTGCCAAATGAGGGGCTAAGGGGATGCGGTCAGATTTTATAATCGGGGGGTTTTGGTCGGACTTGATTCGGTCGGAACCGATCTAGCTAAATCCATTCTGGTTGAAACACCCCTGCCACAGGGCGTCCATGTAGGCATCACGTGGATTCGAATGGAACTGTTCTGGTTGAATCAATTCTGTCTGGATCATTTCTGTTCGA
>MU227649.1:2128653-2142161 GCA_018584345.1 Thuja plicata | reverse complement strand
ACTTAAATCAGCTCCTCGACTTGAGTTGTTAATGTTGTTCAATGCATCTTGCAAATTTTCAACTATTGTTCGATTTACATTGTCTCCTGAGTTTTTCTTGTTATCAACACCTAACAACTCCAAAACATGAGTCTTTTCTTTTTTCCTGAATAACCTGACAAATAATTGTGCTTTTCCAATCAGACTTTTACTTTGAAAATATTCATCCCAAATCTTTTTGCATTGTTTTTTTATTATGCTTTGAGGTACCAATTCATCAAATGAAAATTGACTGAAAAATGATTCCTCATTCATCTTCATCAAATTGCCCATATCAAAAGGTATATTTCCACCAATTTGTTCCTCTACTTGAATTGCATCTTCTTGAACTTCAACAAGGTCATCTTGATTACGTTTTGTATAACCTTTCAAATTGTCATCCCTTTTTCGATCAAATTTTTTTAATCTATTTCTTTTATTCCCCATTGCACAAATTGTTCAAATTGAGAGCTTTGATTCCCCTGCATACACAAAACCATATACTCTTGATAAAAAAATTAAAAATGATATTGATACTTGTTCATAAATTAATATTGAATAATGCTTTAATTAAAAACAAAAAAATAAAAAAAATAAAAAAAAAAACTAAAATTATAAAAAATACAAACCTACTTGATAATTTTAATTCGTAGTTGTCCTTTAATGCCAAAAAATATGCTTTAAAACTATTTAAAAAATAATTTTCTTCAAAAAAACTTTATTTTAATTCACAATTTAGAAAATTATATATTTTTTATTTGAAAAAAAATGCTTTAATATATGACATAAAGGGTCATGGTCGCATGGTGACCATGTTTGGTCAGCCTTAGTTTCGGCCGAACCAGGTTTGGCCGAAAGCATCTATGTGGCATCCCATGTGGCAGCAACACAAGCAGAAAATGAGATTTTACAAAAAAAGGTGTGTTTGGAGGATTTTTGCCATATCACAATTCAGCTTGTTTAAAAATCTAAAAATACCCTTTTGTAGAGCTCGGAGTCTAGATTATGGTCATATAATTTTTATGGTGTTTTATTTACATATACTATATTGTAAGTTGAAAAAACTCCAAGTAGGTATTTTAACTTTCAAGAACACGCTCATTCGAAGAAAAAAAATAGCAAATCATGTCAGAAAAAATTACAACTTATATTTAACACTAGAGGAGAGAGTCCTCTTCAAGAATATGTAATTTTTTTTGTATTTGGTTTAGATTTTCTAGGGCAAATGTGGAGGGAGAAAAAAACTATTAATTTCAGGTAACTCCGACTTTGAATAGTTATAACAGACAAAATGTATACCAAAAACCAATATTTCTTTTTTTATGCACTAGCTATACATGTCATCTAAAACATATTCTGAAATTAGAGGAAAAAAAGATTATTTGCATATATTAAGTTGGAGGGAACTAGACCTTACATTTTCAGCATTTTTTGAGCAATTAAAAAATGGACTTCAAAAATTAAAAAAACTAGCTCAATTCTTATTCAAAAAAATTTTAAACAATTATAGGCATAAACTACATCCAATTTTACACATTTCATTAGTTTACATTATTTTCAAATTCTAAACACAAATGTCACTTCTATGTCATTAAATTTTAACAGTTTTGCATGTCGTGGTCCTCTTTCTTTGTTAAAGTGCGACACAGGTTTGTACTTTTACCCATATAGTTTGAGGCTTGGATATATTAGCCTTCCTAAAAAAGTGCTTTATTATTAATACCATATAACCCTTCTATGTAAAATGTTAATCCTCAAAATTCCTCTTGTACAAAATAACTCACAACCCTCCACACCCCAAAAATATAGCATAATGTGAGCTCAAAACCAAATTTAAAATTCTAAAGATTCGTAAAGGGGTGGAGTGAGCTCTAGTTTGTGCCCTAGCCTATTATTTCATTTTCTTTGTGCGTGTCAGGGGTTTTGATGTGTTCGGGGATCAGCGTTTGGAGGGACGAGGGTCCCTCCCCCTTTGTTTTTCAGATTTTGTGTGTTAAGCATTGGAGTCTTGTGGCCAGGTGAGGACTTTTATGTTGCATGGCACTGTCGGGCAAAGAGTGGTGCTAGTTTTTGGGCACCTCGTAGATATTTCTTTTTACTGTAGGTTTTTTTCAAAAATAGGTGCAAGGCTCTTTTGTGGGGAGGTGATTTTTTATGGGGTTTTAGAAGTTTGCATGGCTCACCTCAAGGTTTCTTAGAGTACAGGGAACTCTGAAGCTACAGATATTTATGACTCATCCCTATCTTTGCATGCAAGTGTTAAAGATGTGAATAAAATTTTTGGAGAAGGTGAAGTTTCCTAAAAGGGAGTTTCAAAAATCAAAAAGGTGAATGGATGTTTGAAAAGATGTCAAGAGTGTACATTCTCATTAATTCAACTAGAAAAAGTTGCAGATGACATTGCATATAGGAGCAATCATGCCCTTATCTGCATATTTCTGGGGCTTTTCCTTTCTTTACTAGTTATGGAATCTTGGGCCGTAAAATTTTGGAACTGGCCCAAGGGGGACATGGAGATAGTATTGGTATCTAATAATTATTTTTTGGTTATCTTCTCTTGTATGATAGACATACATAAATATTTTGAAGGAGGACCATATTTCTTTAACCAAGTTGGTCTCTTTGTCAAACCTTGGCATGCAGGCTTCAACTCTACAGAGGAACTCCCCTCACAAGTTCTTGTTTGGATTCGTCTTCCAAGGTTTCCATTTGAGTTCTAGCAAGATGATATTCTTCATTCCATTGATCTCTTTCTTGGAAAACCTGTTGGTCCTTCTACTCAAACTCAAGATAGAAAGGTAATTGCTTATGCCTGTATTTGTGTTGAAGTTGATTTAAATAACTCATTACTAGATTTTATGGAAATATGTCTTGGATCCTCTTATTGGATTCAACATCTAGACTATGAGACATTACCATTTAGATGTAGAATTTGTCACGAGTATAGTCATCTACAAAGGAAATACCCTAGATCCAGGCCAATTGCATCAACTAATGCCCCTTCCAGTTCTTCTCCTAGGGTGGATAAAGTGAAGGCTCCCATGTCATATAGTATTATTGATAAGGAGGATTCACTCCTATCAAAACTCATAATTTTAGAACTCAAAATCCAAATTGGATCAATTTCTAAGTATGATTTATATAATGATCTAAATAATAGTAACAAAATATACTCTTCACACCATGCTTTATCCAAAAAAAAAATCTTCGGATTTATTATCTAATTTTCAACAAAAATTTACTATTAGAACCATAAATTAATTTAATTGTTCTCATCCATTATAACAATTAAAAATTGATGAGATTGTTTTTGTGAATCTTTTATATACCTTTTAATACATATACATATACATGTACATATAGTTTGAGGCTTGGATATATTATCCTTCCTAAAAAAGTTCTTTATTATTAATAGCATATAACACTTCTATGTAAAATGTTAGTACTCAAAATTCCTCTTATACAAAATAACTCACCACCATCCACACCCAAAAAATATAGCATAATGTGAGCTCAAAACCAAAGTTAACATTCTAGAGATTGGTAAAGGGGTGGAGATGAATGGTGGAGTGAGCTCTAGTTTGTGGCTAGGGCACATGTGCCCTAGCCTATTATTTTATTTTCTATGTGCGTGCAAATGGTTTTGGTGTGTTCAAAGATCAGCGTTTGGAGAGACAGGGGTCCCTCCCCCCTTGTTTTTCAGATTTTGTGTGCTGAGAGTTGGAGTCTTGTTGGCCGAGTGAGAACTTTGATGTTGTAGGGCACCGTTGGGCAGAGAGTGGTGCTAGTTTTTGGGCACCTCACAGATATTTCTTTTTACAGTAGGTATTTTTTAGAAATAGGTGCAAGGCTATTTTGTGGGGAGGTGTTTTTTTATGGAGTTTTATAATTTTACATGGCTCACATCGGGGTTTCTAAGAGCACGGGGTACTCTGAAGCTATAGATATTTCTGACCCATCCCTATCTTTACATGCAAGTGTTAAAGATGTGAATAAAAATTCTGGAGAAGGTGATGTTTCCTCAAAGGGAGTTCCACAAATCAAAAAGGTGAATGGATGTTTGGAAAGATGTCAAGAGAATATAGTCTCGGTAATTCAACCAAAATCAATTGTGGATGGCATTGCATATAGGGAAATCATGCCCTTATCTGCAAATTTTTGGGGCTTTGCCTTTCTTTGCTAGTTATGGAATTTTGGGCCAGAAATTTTTGGAGCCCCAAAGGGGACATGGAGATAGTATTGGCATCTAATAATTTTTTTTTGGTTATCTTCTCTTGTATGAAGGACAGACATAAAGCTTTTGAAGGAGGTCCATATTTCTTTAACCAAGTTGGGCTCTTTTTCAAAGCTTGGCATGCAAGTTTCAATTCAGTAGAGGAACTCCCCTCACATGTTCTTGTCTAGATTCATCTTCCAAGGCTACCATTTGAGTTCTAGAAATTCTTCATTCCATTGGTCTCTTTCTTGGAAAACATGTTGGTCCTACTACTCAAACTCAGGATAGAAAGGTAATCTCTTATGCTCGTATTTGTGTTGAAGTTGATTTAAATAACTCATTACTATATTATATGGAAATATGTCTTGGATTCAACAGCTGGACTATGAGAGATCACCATTTAGATGTAGAATTTGTCATGAGTATGGGCATCTATAAAGGAAATGCCCCAGATCTAGGCCAGTTGCATTATCTAATGCCCCTTCCAGTTCTGCTCCTAGGGTGGATAAATAGAAGGCTCCCATGTCAAATAGTATTATTGATAAGGAGGGCCTCACTCATTTCAAAACTAGTAATAAGGGAAGAGGTTAGAAGATAACTTGGCTAGATAGATAGAAAGATGGGGTATCTAATCAATTTGAGGCTTTAGATACTATGGTTCAAGAGGAGGGAATTCTAGTTAAACTATCTCCGTGTGGTAAACTATTGGGAGTGACATTGGAGGAGGATAATAGAATCTGTTAGCAGAATGTAACCATTGTAGATCAACAAGATGGGAAGATGGACACAGATCTTCCTTCAAAATCTTTAGTTGTGGAAGATCCTTGTAAGACCCTAGTCTCAAAATATTTGGTTAATGTGGTAGCTTTAGATTCTCCTTCACAGAAGGGATCTTTATGTTAGAAACACTGAAAGGGGGGGTGAATTAGTGTTTGTCTATTTATCTTTATTTTAGAAATTTGAAACTTAAATCAAATAGATAACAATTGAAGCATAACACAAGATATGATTACGGGGAAACCTTGATCAGAGGAAAACCCCGGTGGGAATTAGTACCCACAAATGATTGTACTAGTCTAATGAACTTGTTAGAGTTCATTTGCCCTATTAGGAGAAGTCTTTACAATACAAGTATAATGACACTATTAGGATTCTTTACAAAACCCTGTTAAAGGTGGTTGGCTCACTTCTCAATAGGATGAAGGCTACAACCTTCAGATAATAGATATACACTATATCAAAAAGATGAACTGTTGTTCTGACACTGTTGTTTGATCAGTTTCGTTTATGCTCTGATGCTTTAATCTCTTGAAGACTTCTACTTCATACTGATTTTCTTATATTTCTCTTCTGAATATCTTCTCTTCTTATTCTCCATTCACACACTAATACAAAAGTGCATTTCTAGTATATATACATGCCTAAATAGACACCACCAAAAACATGACCTTAGTCGGCCCAAAAACAACATACACAACGCTTCCAAACAAATTTGATTAAGCATGTTTACATGAGTGTTAAAGACATATTTAAAAATATAGTACAATAGGTGCATGGCCATTACAAAATAAAATATTATACGCTAATCCAAAATCTGAAGTCGGCTTCATACTCTATTTTCTGAACTGCTAGTAGCACTTTATCCTGCTGTAACTTTTCCTTATTATCATACCGTACCATGCGTGTATAGTCTAATCTTAATAACATTTCAGCAAGCTTAAATATAAAGTTGCATAGTTTGTCTTGATCGTACACATGTGTGTTGGTGCTCTAATCAACTGCATATCTTTGTAGTGCTCTATTTTCTATACTTAGCCAATTTTGATCTTCAAAGTTTACTGTCAAAACTTCATATGACTTTTTTGCCATAATGACAACACAAAATAAGTCATATACACCCTGAGTGTCAGCTTGCCAATACTTTAGGGTTTGGAAAGAGCAATGGGACTATTCATGCCTTAGGCCTACAGCAAAAACCCCTTAAAAGGGGGCCTATGGAGAAACCTTCAAAGAGTGGATGGAAGACATACCATGAGAAGGTGAATATTATTGGGGATACTTTGGTTGAGTCTGGGTTTGTGAAACCCATTGATTCTCATTTCTTCCATCCTCATAAATGATTCCCTTGTTGAACAGCATCCCATACAAAAGGTTGTTTTAGATTTATTTGCTTCTCATTCTCCTGACATTATCTTCATTTAGGAGACTAAGTTGTGAGTGGAGGATATGGAAAGTAAAGTTTCTAGGATTTGGCTGCATGGAGCTTGTTAGTATGTTGGGGCTCATGGAAATTCATGGGGAATGGATTGCTTATGGGATCCAAGAAAAATTTTCCCTTTGCGGTGGATTACAAGTTTCTCTTCTATTTCTATGGTTTCCTTTTGTTTGGATTCAGGTGAAATTTGTCTTTTTCCAATATTTATGATCCTATAATTGTCTTGGTAAAATCATAGATATATGACCATATTAGATATGGCTTCTCTCTAAATCCCTTTCTCCCTCTGATTTTGGTTGGAGAATTCAATGTAGTTTGCAACTTGGAAGAGAAAAGAGGGGGTGTTGCTAGGCTAGATCCTTCAGACATACTCCTCAATGATAATATTGAGCTTTTGATTGTTGTTGATGCGAAGCAAAATAATGGCATGTTCACCTAGCACAATAGGAGAAGTGGAGTGGATGCAATCTCTGAGAGGCTAGATAGATTCTTGGTATCCTACTACTGGGTAGTAGACATATGGAATAGTATTTCTAAAATCTTGGATTAAAGAGGCTCGGATCATTAGCCAATCAAAATATCTATGGATGCTTCTAGAAATTCAAAAAGGCCCTCTTTTAATTTTTAGCTCATGTGGTTGCAGGATCCCTCTCTTTAGGAATTGGTCAAAAATTGGTGGTTTGAGGGGCAGCCCTCTCATGGTACTCTTTTGTTAAAAAATTGTAATGTGTGAAGTAGAAGATCAAGAAGTGGAATAAGCAAAGTTTTGGGAATCTACATTATAACAAACAAGTAGCCCAGACTCGGTTGGATTCTATTACTCACTTGATCAAAGATTAGAGACTTACTTTGGAGTTGACTCAAAAGGAGGCTATGGTTATCAAGGAATTGGAGGAGTGGGAGCTTCAAGAGGAGATATTTTGGAAATAGAAGGCTAGAATTGAATGGTTACATGAAGGAGATAGGAACACTACTTTTATTCATAACTATGTCAAGTCAAGGAGAACAAGTAATCTCATTTAATGATTAGTGTCTTAAGGGGGAAGCTCTCCTCTTTGAGAGACGTCTCTCAAGAAACTCATTAGTGCTCTCTTCTTTGTTTAAGGAAGATTCTCTTACTGTCAAGGAAGAAGAAGCTTCTATTTTGGAGTGCATTCCCCCTCTTGTCTCCAGGGAAATGAATGAGGCTCTCATCTTCACTATTTCTCTACAAGAGTTGGAGAATATCATCTTTCACGTGAAAAAGGGAAAATCCCCTAGTCCCGATGGTTTACCAATTGAATTATACTAGTGGTTTTGAGAAGTTATAAAATGGGACCTTCTGGAGGTGGTTTAGGAATCACATAATAATATGCATATGTTAAAACTCATGAATTCTATGTTTTTGGCCCTTATTCCTAAGAAGGAAAATGTGAATATACTTCATTAGGTTCGACCAATTGCTCTTTGAAATGTGGTTTATAAGGTTATCAAAAAACTAATTTCTAAGAGACTTGAGATATGTCTTAAAACTATTATCTATAATGTGAAGGGTGGATTTGTTGTTAGTACAAAAAAATTCTAGATGGAATTGTGATTTCTACTGAGGCCATTCATTTCATGGCCACTTCTAAAGAGAAATCCATGTTTATCAAACTGGACATGGAAAAGGCATATGATAAAGTCAAATGGGATTTTTTTACCGAAAGTGCTTTAGGATTTTGGATTTAATAGTGAATGGGTGAGTTGGGTAGTGAGTTGTGTGTCCTCTCCCTCCTCGGTCTTGGTTAGTGGAGAACCTTCTGAGTTGTTCAATGCCTATATGGGTCTTCAACATGAAGACCTTCTATCACCTTATTTTTTTATTATCATGGTTAAGGGGCTTGGTAGACTCATCAAATCCAAGGTTTTATAGGTCTTGGTTCAAGGGTGGAGATGGTGTGAGAATCTACCTCCCTATTCTCTCTTGCAGTTTGTGGATGATATTGCTTTGATGGGGAGGGCTAGAATCAGGGAAGTTGTTACATTCAAGAAAAATTTGGACACATATTTGGTTGCCTCATAGTAAAATATTAATGAGGATAAGTCTTTTATTTATTTCTTTAATACTCCTAGTCTTATTCAAAATAGGATTCTCTAAATTCTCAGATTTCCTATTGGCTCCCTTCCTTTGGTCTACCTTGGGATTCTGATTGGCGTGGGTTCTCAGTACATAGATTTTTGGATATAAATTATGGGCAATTTTTGCAAGAGGGTTAGCCACTAGACATATAGATAGCTATCATTGGTGGGTAGAGTTACTTTTCTGAAGTCAACTGTTCATGTTTTACCTATATACAAATGTTTTGTGCAGGTGGCTCCATGTTTTGTGAAAGAATTTGATGCTCTTTCTCATCAATTTCTTTGGTCTAGTAATTTATTTTCTTCCAAGTGGATCCTAGCCAGATAGGATTCAATTTTCAAACTGAAGCATGAGGGAGGTCTTGGTCTCAGTTTTTTCAATTTAGTGGATCAGGCTTTAGTAGCCAAATTATATTAGAGATGGTGTGTGTGTTAGGATTAAGATTGGGCTAGAATCATCACTCACAAGTATTTAAGAGGTGTTGATAGTACATATGTGCCTTAGTGAAAGTTGATGGGGAGGGGCTCTATGATATGGGACACTCTCAAAAAAAGGGCAAAACTCATTAAGGAAGGTCTTTTTTGGATCTATAATAGAGGATTGAATGCTTGGTTCTAGCATGATTCTTGGGATTCCCATCCCCCGATTATCTCTTAGTTCCCCCACCTACAACCCCTTTGTGATATTTGTGTTACTACTAGGTGGTTTAGGGTAGTTGATTTTAAAACTATTATTATTAAGGGGCAAGTTCAAGTGACTTGTTGGAAAACTCTTCACGAATGGCCACGTGGTCGCACTGAAGAGAATAGTCAGGAGCTAGTAGAGATTTTAGCTAGAAGCCTTTGTAACTCTCTTCAGGATCGAGATGTTCTTGATTGGAGCCCTAACCTAAAGGGTAAATACACTATTGCTTCTGGTTACAAAGAATTGGACAGGAAGGTGCATGGAGAGAATGATGTGCCTTGGTGGAAATAGGTTTGGAATTGCTTCTCCTGAGCTAAGTGCAATTTATTTCTTTGGTTGGTTGTCCAAATTAAATGTCTCACTTGGGATAATTTACAAAAGAGGGGCTTCAAAGGCCCATCTAGATTTCCCTTTGTAAGAAAAGTGAATAAAATGTTTCCCACCTTTTATTTCATTTTTCTTTTGCTAGAGATATTTGGCACCTGTGGTAGAGTTTTGGGATAGTCTAGTTCATCCTCCAACCAAATATTCTTTTTTGTGGGTTACTTGGCTTCTGGGACTGACTTTTATCATCTGAAATTTATGGCTGGAAAGGAATAGGAGGATCTTTCAAGATTCAAAAATGATAAGTACCCTTCTCTAGCGAAAAATATTTGTAGACTTCAGAAAACTATTCTTGCAAAATGTGATGTTGTTGGACCTGTAGATCCTAGTGATCTAACTCTGGTAAGTAATCTAAGTCTTTTCATCAATGGATTTGGCCCCCTACTAGAAGGATATTGAGATAGGTCAAACAGAAAATTCATAGAGATGGAAAATGGCTCCCTCCTCTTGAGGGAACTTTAAAGGTCAATAATGATGGGTTCTTTAGAGGGAATCTTGGAAATTTAGGAATTGGTCATGTTGGTAGGGATAACATGGAAAATGGTCTTTTCTTCTTCTCTACCTATAAGGGATAACACTCTAATAATCTTATGGAGGCAATAGCTATTATTTGTTATAAAAAAGGATGCTCTCTTCATTGCAAGAGGATTGTTTGTGAGTCATATTCTCATATTGTGATTGCTATGCTAAATGCTCAACATCTGGAGGAGATTAGTTGGCGATTAGCAATGGTGGTTAAACAAATCCTTAATTTGTGTTCCAAGCTTGAATACATTTTTTTTTTCATATTTTGTGGGAATGGAATAGGGTGGTTGATTGTTTGACAAGGTGGATGGGATATGGATGATTGGGTCCCCTTGAGGCCAGAGTACATGGAGATGTTGGACAGTTTAATTATGGAAGACAAAGTTGTTTGGATGTACCCTCTATGGGTTTGGGGTTTCTTTTGAGTGGTTGAGTGTTTTTATTTTGGCCTTGGGCTCTTGCTATGTACTCCTTGATTAATTTCTAGACAAATTTCTTCATTCTATCAAGTTGTTGATAAAATTGGTTACTATACTAAACTTCTACTATTTAATTTTGATATAGTAATATATAAGCGATGATTGCCAGTTTTTCACCACTTGGCAAGATCGTTTTCTTTCTTTTTGCTACCAAGATGCCTGTTTTACCAGGTTTTCACCAAGGCACTTTTTTCCCTTTTTCAATTTTTTTGCTATTTTTGCTTTTTTTGAATGTTTTTGTAGTATCAAGGCGCCTGTTTACTAGGTTTTCACCAAGATACCCATTTTGAAGAGCCTTTTCCACTATTTTTGGATTTCTTCAGGATCAATTTTCTGAATGTTTTTGGTGTTTTTGCAAGAACTTTTTGTTGTACAGGCTCTGCTAGCCGAACATTAAGCATAGAACTGCTTCAAATGTAGAGTGTTGATAGGATCTGGAAGAACGTCTCCCTCAGGTGTAGCTAACTGATAAGCTCCAGTCCCAAAAGTAGCAGTGATAACATAAGGTCCCAGCCAGTTAGGTTCAAACTTCCCTTTCTGCTCTCTGTTAGGCTGGTTTTTAGGATTTTCTTTCAGGACAAGGTCCCCCACTTCAAACTTGCGTGGTTTAACCTTCTTGTTGTAACCTTTGGACATTCTTGCTTGGTATACTTTGAGGTGATCAAATGCTTGTTGTCTGCGCTCATCCAGTAGGTTCAGAGAATTTATCCGATCAATGCGGTATTGCTCATCAGTAACTAGTCCTAAGAGTCTTCATATAGCTGCACTTAGAGATTGCCTGTTGCATTTTTGTCTAAAATAGCACATAACAAAACCTAAGGTAATTTGTTGCTCAAAACAGGGTTTCTATCTTCTTCTGTCACTATCAAGTTTAATTACATCATTTATATTACTGATATCATTCATAGCATACATTTTGCATACATTTTGAAAATCAAAACTGAAATATATATGAAAGTAAAACATCCATGTCTTGCATTTTTATCTTTGCATCCTAAGTGCATCCATACATATATTTCTGCATAAAACTGAAAAATCAAAGAAAAAACATACATTTGCATTTTCACCTAGCTATCATTTTCACATCAGTAATATATCCATCACATTCACATTTAAAAATGATGTTATCAAACACTATCAATCATGATATCAAGATATCATCACATGTGCAAAATATTTACCACATTTATGAAAAGCAAAAAGGAATACATCTAAAAGTAAAACATGTCAGAATTCAGGAACAACACAGCATGATACACATCAGTGAGCATAAAGAGTATGAAAGCATAAAGAGTATCAAAGCATGAAGTGTATCAGATCATCTACAGAGTATCAGTACACATAAAGTGCATCAAATATGCCAAAACTCATGGATAAGATATATATGTATCAATGTCATGTACAAAAAAATGGGGATCTCAGTAGGATCCAGATATACATGTATAAATCTCAAAAGTATAAACACGGAAAAAGTATCAACTCTGGCCCGCCCCCTCTCCCTGATCAGGAGGAGGAGGAGGAGGTGGCATAAATGGTGCTGCAGGTGGTGGCATAGCCCCCTCTGACTGCTGGGCGATGTGTGAGAATGTAGGTGCTCTCTGGCCATCTAGAATGGCAGCATGATATAGTGCATAATAGTATGTGGCCCTCTGTCCCTGATGGACTGCAGTCCTGGCCTAAAAATCCCTCTCGACTCTGAGCATCTCTACCTGTGTATCTCTCTCGGCTCTCAGTCGCTCGAGCTGCCTATCTCTATCAATCAGAAGTGCCTCTGCGGTGGTGACCCTGGCCTCTAACGCTGTAATCTGAGCCCTGAGCTCCTCTCTCTCCCGCTCACATCGTGATAACAGATCACCATCTCGGCTTGGCTCATCCGCCTACACTCTCTGCCTCCTCTGTCGCTGCTGCTCAGGAGTCAATAATGGACCTGGATCCAACTATGGGGCTACAAATCTATATCTGAGACGTCTCTGCCCACTGCCGCTTGCCACACTAGTATCCACTGCCTCACCCCCTCCCCCTCGGTCATCTCCATTGTGTCTATCATCCTGGGGAAGGTGCCTGCCATCTCTGCCACCATCTCGGCCCCCATGTCTACCTGGAGCTCTGTCCCTGCCTCCTCTGCCTCTGATAGGCTGATCCTCTGGATCATAGTCTAATGGCTCCTCTATATGAGGAATCATCTCCTCCAGCACTGTAAACCTTGGGAAGGGATGCTGCTGCATATCGGTCGCATACCCATCTGACACTCCGGCATCCTGTACATCTGGGCGGAGATCCCAGTCAACTGCCACCATATCCCAGATATCCTGCGCTGCATCCTCATATGTCAGCTGTGCACCCCAATCTGCTACCTCTCCACGGATCCGTGCATATACCGTGACGTCATCTGTTTGGCCCTGTCTCCGTCCGTACTACCTCATAACTCGGGTCACACGGAACTGCTCTATAATATATCTGGTCTGCCCTATCAAAAATATGCTCTAGCACAAAAATGGGACCTGCCGCGGATCTGAGGTCCATGCCTCGCAATCCAGATATGGCCGCCACACGACCTCTGTCATATCATCAAAAGGATATCTTGTGTTTTCTTATAAAATTTTTAAAGCTCCTAGCAGCTTCGTATTGGCTTTCGGACGACAACCAAGTTCGAAACCAATCTTTCATGTTCTCTTTTCTTCAATCGGGAACCAAATCAAAGGTGCCTATGATGTTTTCAGCAGCACAGTGTCTTTTTGCGACGGTTTCCCAAAATTTGTGACATTGCTTCCTTTCTTCCCCAAATTGGTAATAATTGCACATTTTATCATAAATCTTGATCCAAACATCATTTTTACTCATACTTTCACGTAATTCAACTTGATAACTGTGTGTTTTTAAACACAC
>MU227649.1:2113772-2124898 GCA_018584345.1 Thuja plicata | reverse complement strand
AAATAAGCCTTCATCTTAGATCAAAATTGCATTGTTATGCTGCCATTTTCATCATAGAATTACATTACATCTTGTTACATGCTAGTTTATCATTGTTATTTTATCATTTAGAGCTAGTTTGCATGCTTTTACCATCATTTAGCTTATTTTCAATTAAAATCCTTCATGCTAGGATAGTATTGGTCACTGATTTGGAGCATATTCTGAGGGCTGATATGCAACTAATTACACTCTTTCTAGTTAGAAGGCAATAGGTCGATTTTAGTGGGTTCTTATGCTTTTTCATGTTTTCACTAACCCCATGATGCTAATATAATGATCTATTGAGTGTTTGTGTCTATTCCGACAGGTACCCATTTACACACGCACAATAAGTAGGTTAAATTTTGAAAATAATTTTTTTCATTTTATTTGATTTGTTTGCATGCAATTTATTATCTTCTATTGATATGTATTGATTTATGTTCACCTAATATTGATTGTTTGATTTTTTTATTTTTTATTTTTATTTGAATGATTAATTGATTTTATTTAGTATTTATTTTTTAAAATGTATATTGTTTGTCTTTGTATTTATGAAAAGTCTTATATGTCTAATCTTATGGGTCTATGGTGATTGAAAATAAAAAAATGTTAGAGTTTTAGATTTAGAAGTTAGAATAGAAAGTTCTTATTTAGATATGGTCGATGACAATATTTAATATTTGTATTAAACATTAAGTGTATAGTCATTTTTTTAATTTTTTCTACATGATAAATAAATATAATAAGCACTTCAATAATTATATATTTTTTGAATTTGTTGAAATAAAAAATGTTTAACTTGTTTTTTATATTAACAGCAACCAAAACAAGGGGGTTGACCCAGAAAACACATCTCCCATATAATAAAATAAACCAAATTTAAACAACAATAAAGAACAAAGATCCAACAATTTTATATAATATTTTACTTCTTCCATCTATCACCATCAAGTATCACACTCCTTACACCCCAAACCCAAAACCTAATAGATTATATCTATTGAATTTGTGGCAATTATCTTCAATGTTGTTTTAATGTATAAAAAGATATGTGTTTTGGGTGTTTTCCCTTTAAAACAATCAACCCCAAGGTGGATAAACCATCATAATCACAATATTAACAACACATTAACAACACACTAACATCAAAATCATAACAAGTTTAGCACCATAAACTATAAGGTACTAAAGTCTTAGGACTAGAACCAAAGTCTGACATAATACCAAAACCAAGTAAAATCTTAGTAAAGCCCAGAAAGCAACTAATAGCCTTAATAGTTGTAAACTTCAACCTAAAAATAATAACCAGCAAAAAATAACCCACAACCAACAAGGTCATCTAGAGGCTAATGGAGCACGTGGCTCCAGTCTTCTCTCAAGAACCTTAAGATTTCCTTATAATTTCCCCCCTCTACTTCCTTTCCTATGACCTAATTCTACATGAGGCGGAGTGAGGTTGCAGAACTATGCATCACTCAAACTAAATTTTGAGACACTAATCATCTTCTTCTCTATCTCCAAGACCTTGTTTTTCAGCATTTCCAACTCTCTAGTAATGTTTTTTCACGTCATGAAGGCCCCCACAGCACTGTTCTTGTTGGTTTCCTCCTCGAGAAAAATATATGTTACCAATAATCAAAATTTAATCATTTATGGGAAAGGATCCAGTGGTTCATCATCCTAACTTTGTGCTTCTCAAAATCTTACATGAAATTTTCAAATCACTCTCAATTTCTTACAGTAGCTTTCTTCGTAATTCCCCTTCTTAAAACTAAGGCTTCAAGTTCACATCATCAAATATGATGCCACATCAATATGTTTTTTATTTAAGTGTTAGAAAAGATCCAAAACAAAGTTAGATCCATAGTTGTGCATTAAGTCATGTTTTATTGGTGTGGTGATCTGACATTTATGTTACCAAGACTAAGATTGAAAACCATAACTACAATAATAATGTTACAAAAAATTACCCACATGGTCTAGGATCGATTGTTCATGACATGAAACCCATTTCGGCCATCAAAACACAAAAGAGTGCTTCACCGTCGCATTTTTGGTAACTATGTATGGCATCACATGATTTGTTGATTTTTAGATCTAAGGTATGTATTTCATTCAATTATGGATACTCAACATCAACACTAACTTTAAAGTCACCACTATTAGTGTAATGTTATTCAAATTGGACATGAAATTAAAAACTTCTATAACAACTATTGGAACATGTCCTTATCCCTAGCTACCACAATACAACATAGTTTGATTTTAATCAATTCTCCTCATTTTCATAAAATCCATGTGCAAAAGAGAGTGTGATTCACTAATATTTGTGTACTATTAATAATATCTTTTTCATTTTTATTTTTTGATTGGGGAATTTTATATCATCCACAAAATTGGGAGCATAAGTTCTTAGGATGAAACTTCTTCTACTAAGAACCAAGGATTAAAAGGTATCCATTCAACCAAATTCATTTGGGGTACAACCTTGACCACACTCCTTGTGATGTATGAGCCTTATATTCAACAAGACTTGATCTCTGATAATCATTCTTCACTGAAAAACTAAAAAAAAATCAACTATGACCACACTATGCTTCTTTTTTCAATTTTTATGTGCTTCTCATGAACAAATTGTTATTGAGGAGATATTCCCAACCATATAACTTGAATTAAATGTGAAAAAATAACTAATAAGGAATTATAAATTGTATCTACAGAATCTATCTGAAACTCTCACAAATGTGGTGAATGAACATGTTGGCAGGAATAATCAAAATGTGTCAAATTAGTGTTTTATAATGTTGATGTGGGTTTGAAGCTATTGTGGATGATGTTGAAAGAATAGTTGCAAAGCACAATAACTATAGACCAATAGTAACTCAAACAAAAATATTTATGAAATATGTATTTTGCATACAAGAATTTTACATGCCCAATTTAATTTATGGCCTTGAATGATAAGTTTTCAAATGGAAAAAGACCATGTTGGATGAAACCATTATACACGTCTAGGAGTCTTAGAAATTTTATTAAGGTGAATTTAATTCAGGGTAAAAATGATTTTCCACCTACTTACCCAAGACTGGACAAACAAGCTTGATAGAGACTGGTTTACTATATATATATATATATATATATGATATATATATATATATGATGACATAAGTTTTCCATTAGTATGCAAAGAGAAAAAGTTTTGAACTGTCGGTTACACCTAAATTGAAAGATAGGATTTAGTGTAAATCGAAAGTGCAAACCCAAAAATGCTAAGTACAAAGAAACCCAACAAAACACTCTACAATGTAAACCGAAGACACAACTTACAAGTGCAAACTGAAAAAGTTAACAGTGGAACCCAACAGGAGTAAACCGACAGAGGAACCCGACAACCATATTACAGAGTAAACCGAAAGAGCAGACACGAGAGGAACCCGATAGAGAAAGGGAACCCGATGGACATACTTTGAGTTCAAACCAAGAATCAATCACTGAAAGTCAGTTATATCCTGAGAAATGTGGATCTGACTTCCATGTTAGATAAAAACACTTATGTTTTATATTTAGAGTTTTGATTAGATTTAAAACCATTTCTTAAGCGTCAAGAAATATAATTATAATTGTTTTAATCATTCTAACTGATTAAAAACATGCAAACTAGGAGATCAAGGTCAAGTTGTAAACCTTCGATCATAGAGTTATCTTTGTGATACGTGAAACTAAAATAGGTCAATCTATTGTATAAATAGATATGTAATCATTCATTTCAAATGGATGTGAGAATGATAGTAGCCAAGGAGCACATCTATGGATCAGACTGAGAGTTTCAAGAAGAAGAGCATCAAAAGATGAATTTGGTTATCAAGAACCAAGAATCAAGGCTACCGAGCAACAGAGGTATTAATCAATCACATTGGGTGATATATTATACATGTAATCTTTAATGGATCTATAGTCAGAAATTGTAGATTGTATACACTCAGGTCAAATGAGTATTTTTGTCTACATTCTAACAAGTGTAGCGAATAGAAGAAATCCTTTCAAGAAAGGTGGATTTAACAATCCTATTGTAAATCTCTTACCCTAGTGCACACTAAACAATGTTTCTAAAGCTCTTAACAGAGTAGACCTTAACCAGTCTCCACATAATACTCCTAACGTGGTAGATCATCAGAAGTGATCAAATTATAAGCCTTAACCGGCCCCTTCCAATCTATAGATAGTGAAGTTTTTGTGGGTGTCATCCCCACTGCAATTTTTACCTTCTAACAGAAGTTTTTACCTTCTAGCAGGGGTTTTCTACATTACCATATATTATTTTATGTGTCATTACATTTCATAAATGCTTCTATGAATGTTTACATGTTTATTAAGTTTATGAATTGATATAACTTACACAAAGATAGTATAGAACAGATGGTTGGTAATACAATTGATTATGTAAAGGATTAAAGGTTAAAAGAGATAAAAGGTTTAGAGGTACTGATTCACCCCTCCCCTCTCAGTACATACTTCCCATTATTTCCAACAATTGGTATTAGAGCTAGATCTCTTATTTGGAAAAGTTTGAAGACTTAAGATAAAATATCATACAATGGAGAAGTACAAGCTTGATAAGAATATTGAGAATCAAAAGCTAGAGATACAAATCTTTTATGACCAGTACAAAGCAGAAAGAATCAAGATGAGAGAGCTACTGGATGAAAGAAATATTATGGCAACTCATTGTAATGAAACAGACTATCATGAGGAAGAGATACCATATTTATTTGATTCATCAGGATCTACATCTAGCAAAGCATCAGACACATGTGAAGGAAGCATCACAAGTCTAAATGAAAGCAATCAACATCTGAGAAAGCAAGTCAAGATACTAAAAATTGGTCAAGAGACACAAATGGTAAGAATGATTGATTTCATGAACAATGCTAGATAAGTTGAACAAGAAAGAACACTAGCTATTGAAGACAGGAGGAAGATCAATGAAAAGCTACAAGAGAAAGAGTCAGAAATATAAAGACCTACTGAACATCATCATGAGATCACAAATCATATTATTCTTATGAGTCAAGAAGAAAACTAAATTAATACAAAACTCATTGAAATAATAGAAGCTATTGGTGAGATAAGAGAAGAAAATGAAAAACTGAAGCATGAAGTAAGGATTCAGCAACAACAAAATGATATGATGAAGAGAGCCGAAAAAAGTACAAGAAGGATGGATGATTTTCTGGATGGACAAAGAAGATTCAACAACAATACCAGACTAGGGTATACTGAGAATAGAGAATCACCACACCAAGATGATCCAAAGAATGTCTACACAAATCCTAGACTAAAGAAGATGACATGCAATCACTATGGAAGGCCTGGCCACACATCAAATGTTTGCAGGAGAAAAATGAAAGGTATTCCTAACTCCACACCTTCATTCATAGGAAATTGTTATAAATGTAACAGAAAGGGACATAAAGCATATGAATGTAAATCTAAGGTGAAACAACCAAAGAAGGAAACCTACATGGACAAATATTGTCCTTCTTGAAAAATGCATGGGGACACATCTCTTGAATGAAAGAAGAAGAAAAAGAAAGCATGGAAGCCTAAGGATCAAGAAATTGCTTATCAACCGAAAAGAGTCGGTAACTCATATGTTTGGGATTACAACACATGGGTAAACTGCATAGCATGTGGAAGGTTTGGACACATTCCTGCAAACTGCATGAGATAATGGATGAGAAAGTCTAGGAACTGGACTAACCTCAGAATGGCATGTCTACATTGTCATAAAGTTGGTCATCTAAGAAAGGACTGCAAATACTGAGTGATAGAGAAAATTACCTTTTCCAATGGAAACACCATTGAAGACATCAGGAAGATGAGCAAAAAAATGTGGAGGAAAGCTACAAACACTAATGAAGCTAGACTGAGCAATGAAAATGGTGATACCTTATCCAATGGATCTGGTGATATCACCACCCCCACCTAAGTAGAACAAGTAAGTATGGAACTGCATTTTACCAAGTTATATTTTGCATAAGTTCCATTATACATTGATGAAATGCCAAACTAGCATGATTAGAGATACACTCTCGTCAGTCAAAACATACTGAAATGCATCGGTATACATACAAAGCTAAGTTTTCAATACTTATCGAGAATCATCAGTTAACGTATAAAGCTAAGTTTCTAAGTGCAAAATTAGATCCACTGGTAATCATGAAAGTTGACATGTTTTCTTCGCCAAATACCGAGATTCGTCAGTTAACATAATGAGTTAACACTAGCCCCAAAGCATCATGTTCTCACAAAGAATGTTATTTGTGTATCAACCGATGACTTCATCTTCACACACTGAGAAGTGGTTAAGCATTTATGAAATGACTTAGGGAAAAATTCTATAAATACACGATGGAAGGGTTCATTATTTATAAAGCAACTTGAGCGAAGAAATAGAGCGAAACCAGAGCACAAAGAGACCAGATTTAAGAGTGAATCCAACCCTGTTCAAAGCACTCAAAAAGATTCCCAACAGTCACAGGAGGTTGAATTAAATAACAACAATCACCGAGAACTCTATTTTCTTTTACCAGAAAAAGCCCTAATTTCTGAATGATGTCATCAACTTCAAGAACCTCCAAGATCAAGAATGCAAAGGTTAATATAATTAAGAATACCACTTGTGAAGAACCTCATTATAATATATTTCCTGAGGGTGCTTCTCAACCCGATAATGTTGGTGCATTCTCTAGTATATCAGCTAGGGTTTTACTTGTTAAAGATGTCCGAGCATATGTTCACTGCAAGATTACAGAATTAGGAGACTTGGAAGTTGAGCAATATTATAAAAATCTTTTCAACGATGATGAAACAATAAAAGAAGAACATAAGCACATTGAAGTGAGGGCTCACACATGCCCTATTATTCTCAAAGTAATTCAAGACCGAATGGATTTGGTTAGTAGTGAGCAGACTGCACGACTGCAATATGTGGCTAGATGAGCCAAAACTGATAACCAATGATGTTATACACATTGCTACTGGTTATCCTATAACCGATAAACCAAAGGCACTTAAACACCCTCCTCGCGTTGACATTAAGAAGAAAACATGAGCTACATGGGATGGAAGAGGATTAAAGGTATCCACCATCAATGATTATGAACTAAAATTTGGAGCATGTGTCTTAGGATACAAATTCTTTTAGGCTAGAAGGATGAATAGTATTGCATCTAGAGCAATGGATACAGCACACAAAATTGTCAAGAAGGGACTGCAGTTAGATCTTTCAAAAATTCTACTACGGCAATTAGATGAGAACATGAGGACAATCAAGACTACAAAGTATAACTCATGTAAGCTTTGTTCACTCATAATGTGCATATTTTTCTATTTCCAAGAATCATTGTCATCTATCGATAATGTCAAATGGGACACTACCTGACCAGTGACCACACATATTAGTTAGTTCATCAAATCACTAGGTGATAATTTTGAATCAATCATGGATGAATACTTTGTTGGATTCAAAGATAGAATACAAAAAAGAGTAAGGATCCCAGAGAAATCAGTAGAAAAGTACAAGATTGACATTTGTTTTATGGTCGACACTGACTATACCTATATCAAGCCATTTGTACCGAGAATAGCATGTCTGGCATGAGTTGACTATCAGGTTAACATAGATCAAGAAACCAATGTCATTGAAGCATTGATCAATAAACCATTAGACAAGTCACAATCTAAGTTTGGAACTTATGAGGAAGCAAAGGAAAGGTTAAAATGGGCTTAGTTGTGAAAAATATTGACAGAAAGAAAGATAAAATGGTTAAGACTTTGAAGAAGAAGTTGTCGGTAACAGAAGAGGAAACAAAACAGACAGAAGAAACTGAGGGTCAGTCACCTGTCAATAAAGCTGAGAAGGTGAGTGACTTAGAATCCATAGAGTCTGATACACCACCTCCACCACTAGCCAAGAAACCAAGAACTACTGATGCATCTAGGACTAGAAGTCACACAACAAAGGATGCAAGTCCTTCACCGATCAAGAAAGGTCAAGTAAGGACCTATAAAACAAAGCCTCAAATAGGGAAAAAGGGCCCAAAAAAAGAAGAAAGTTCATAAGAACTAAGGAAGACATAGAGGACACCGAAAAGGATGAAAAATAGGAACAAGCTATCAAGAACACACTTCCTTCCACAATTGATGAAGTATGTGTTGCTATTATCAAATCAGGTACAACAAATGACACTAAGATTAAGAAATGGCTAACATTGGATCCCAAGGATTAAAATAAAATAGAAGAGGCAATTATCACAATGATGAGCATATTCAAAAATGTTCCAATACAATTTGTAGATAAGATACCAAAAGAACTTATGAATATATTATCAGCAAGGTAGACATATGCACTCAAAGAAGAGAAAAAAATAAGTGAAAGAGCCATAGTTTCAGTCATTCTACTTGAATCTAAGATGGAAGAGATTGAAGAAATGATGAAGAAAAATCCCAAAAGGTTCTCACCAAAGTTAAGAACCTGCCAAGTGCTTCAAGGACATCTAATTAAGATTGACAGGAAGAGTGAGGCTGAACGGAGAAAGATACTTGATATACCTAAAAAGGATACAAGTCCCGAGCCATAGATATCTCTCACCGACAAGCCACAGAATAAATATGATCAGGCTAAACTGATCCCTGAACATATTCTTATAACTGATGAGGATATTAATGAAGAAGCAATGAACACAAAATCCAACAAGGATAAGGAAATTGTAGATGAAACATGGCCTGATAATACTATCATTGATATTACTGGAGCAGATCCTATAGATGAGGTACAGAAAGATGAAAATATCACTGTTGTTTAAGACCAAACCAGTGAATAGGACATCACTACAAATACTTCTCATGAAGACACACTAGGATAGATACCACTATTGATACAAGCTATGAATATTATCTTGAAGAAGAAGTCACCTGACAAAGATGCAAGAATACTCGAGGATGCAGTGGAAGTAGAAAAGAAAGAGACAACCAATGAATAGACAATCATCGGTGGAGATCAAAATGTCACAAATGTAGATCACACCGAAAAAGATGCACAAATAAAAGAAATAGATGAAGTATGAAAAGAGAAAGGTGAAGAAGATAAGCCAGTTGATACCACTCCTAAGGACACTAAAGGAGATGTTATAAATACGTCAAAGGTTGATGGGGAGACAACCACAGACAACCAAAAGGTAAACCCCAAGCAGCAAGAAAAAGGTACAACACCACCGAAGCATTCATCCAGCACATCAGACCAAGAACAAAAACTTGCTTTGGTACTGCATAAAGGTGCATCTCACAAGAAGAAGAAGACCAAGAAGAAAAAAATGGAGGTCTCACTTGATGAAATCATTGAGATATCTAAGTGTGATCCAACTACTTTGGAATATGAATCACTCCAAGAGTATGGAGAAATATGTCAGAGAAAAGCTTTACAAGAAAAGCTTAGGAAAGAGCACAGAGACTCTCTAGTGCTAGAAAATACAAGAGATATCTTAAACCAGATAGTTCTTGACATTGATGTTGATCACAATACCCCCATTCTGGATCAACTTGTTGTTCTCACTGAAGCAATCACAACTCAAAATGTGGATGCAGAAAAGGCTATTTAAGACTGAGCAGAACAAAAGTTTCAATACAAATGGATAGAAAAGATCAGCCAAGAAGTGGCAGAAAATAAGGTAAAGCTTTCAGAACTTGCTAATGAATTAGATCCAATCATTACTAAATCTATATCCTTAATTCAAAAGCTATGTACTTTGGAGAAATTCATGAAGGATAATAGTGATAAGATTGCAAACATCAATTCTGATCTAAATGCAAGTGCTAAAGGCCTAACACAAGATGAAAATGCAATCAAATTGCATTATGAGAAGATAATGGAAATCAAAAGGTTAAGACAAGAAATTTGGGAAGAAAAATCATAGTTTCGAGAAGAGGTTACCGAGCTACAGGCTCAAATATTATCGAACCTCATACTTTGGCAACAACACATTACTTTGGCAAGAAAGTTAATTGCCACCCCTGAGATGTCTGTAGTAGAAAACATCTATGATATTCATGCCAGGATTAACCTAGAGCACATGGCTCTTGAGCACCTAAAGGAAAAATGGGAAAAGATGATGGAGGATATGAAGAATTCTCATTCCCATATTTTTGATAAGTTGTAAGCATACACCTTTTCCCTTATTATCAAAAAAAGGGGACACTAATATGTATCATACTACAAAATGGAAAATGATATACATATAGTACAAAAGGAAAAGACAAGGTGAAAAGGAAAATAGTATAAAGAAAAGTGTACATACATATGTTAGAATGAATTTAGACTAACTAAGAGGGGGGTGAATCAGTTATCCTTAGGTCCAGATGTTCCCATATAAAACTTTACACCATTTCAACAACTCATATATGCTCGGCAGCAATAAACAACAAAAGTGTGCAGTTCACTGTACTAATGAAATAAGCTTACAGAAACTTAACCGTAAAAAACAACATAAACATTCACACATTTTGACACCATGATTTAATGTGGAAACCCAATATGGGAAAAACCACCAGTAACATGCTACCAAAATTTCACTATCTAAAGTTATGCCCTGTTAGGAGCCAACCATATTAAAGGTTACAAAACACACTGTCAAATGTGACCCGGTTAAAGGATTTAATCACCCTATTAGGAGTCGCCTTGTTAGAGGACTTAGAACATTCCAATCTGAATGTCACCTTGTTCAAAGGATTTATACAATGATTGTTAGGTCAACCTAGTAAAAGGATTTGAATTGAAACAATGGTTAGAAAGTAATCAGTAGGTGTGATCTGATACATACAACTTACTTTGCAAATCCATATCCAATTTCAGCTCTAATGTTAATTCACTGAGTGGCCTCCATTTTCATTTCAAACTTTAGATTTGCTTGAAAATCTAATGAAGGGTGCTCCCCTTAATGCCACAAACACATAACAAAAACAGAGAAGCAACAACAATTTGCAAGAACAGAAAATGGGCTTCTTATTATCTCCACAAATGTGGAATTACAAACTTTCAGAATTAC
>MU227649.1:2076443-2108110 GCA_018584345.1 Thuja plicata | reverse complement strand
CCTTAATAACTTCGCCAATACAGATGATCTGGCAATGAAATTCAACTGGCATTCTTATATGACTAAGATGAACCTTCACCTAGAAAATTAGAACATTCTGAGTTCAAATGACCAACTTACTAAAAATGGTAAGTTTCCAAAAATAGCAGCTTTGTACAAAATAGCCTTTATTGAATAGAAAAACACATTTTTTTTGGGTGATGCAAGATTGCCCTTATACCCAGGATGCTCCTGCATCAAAATCCATTAAGCAATCTCTCTCTACTTCTTTGTTCATCCTTCTCTACTAGGTTTTTCCAATCAATCAATTAACCATGCAATACTCTTGCATACAACTTCTCCTTTCACTTGGATACATAACAATAACCTCAGTAGGTTATATTATACCTCTTCATCTAGGTCAGATAGATCTTTTTCCACTTAATCAAGATCGTAGATCTTAGGTTAGGTCAGATCCAATGAATCTTTCCATCATTACATTTAATTTACTTCTCCAATACATTCATTAATTAAACATTTAATCCATGCATTAATAATAGTTTCCTGTCCATTAAATGAGTGTGGACCAATCTTAATTAACAATGCATATCCCAATAAAACCAACTATGTCAGCCAAAGATCTCAAATCTTATCAATTACTAAAATACTATTTCTCAACTTTCTATGTCTCCCTCGGCATATCACTGGCGCTCACCATCATCTTTGCTTTGCTCGCCATCACCTTTCACTTTTCTCGGCATCGACTTTTCTTTGCTTGGCATAGACCTTCCAGTGAACTATTAGTGAAATATAAACAACATATCACTTTTCCAAAGTGCCAAATGATCAAGTACCCTGGTGTATACTCATAACTCAACCATTTCCTCAATCTTCTTGTTATCCTATTCTTCAAATCTTCATCAATCAATAGATATGGTACTCAAACATACATCAATAGTCTCACCAGTTAAGGTTTGACATCAATGAAAAAATAACAATTGTCTACATTGTAGCAATCATTCCAACAATCTCCCTCTTTGGCATTGATGGCAACACTAAACTATAAAACAATAATTTTCAACCCAAGTTACCATACAATCCAAGAAGTGTGTGTGTTCCTTGATATGAACAGATCTTCATTAATGTCTTTAGCTTCATTCTGATTCTCATCTGTAAAATATTACTCCTTTTGTGTCTATAATCACACTAATATCTTTCTGTGTCTGTTCAACTTCCTCTTTCAGTAATATCTCCCTTGTATCTTTTTTTATCAATAATTTGTTTTAGCAATAATCTCCCTCTTTGACAACAATGCCAAAGATGTTGACATCTTCATTATGTAGATTCATCTTGTTCTAATCTTTGTATCATTATGTTCCTATCATCTTTGTTTATGACTGATCTTCTTTTTTGTTCTTGTCTTCTACTTCACAGTTATTAGGTAGCATCCTAAAAATGTGACTCACTGTGCATCAATGTGTCAAGTGTTCTGATTAAAACATTTGATGCAATAGTGCTATTCAGAACTAGTTAGCCTCTGCTAGGGGAATCACCCCCAATTTACCTCGTAGATACTCATGAGCATCCTTGGGAAATGCTTTTGTAAATATGTCTGCCAACTGTTCCTTAGTGTTCACATATTCCAGTTTCACTTCCTTCTTCTGAACTAGCTCCCTCAAGTAATGATACTTGATAGCTATATGTTTTGTCTTAGAGTGAATTACAGGATTTTTAGAAATATTAATGGCACTCGTGTTATCACAATATATGACAACTGGTTCTGTGATCTCCTCCTTCATACCTTTCAATAGTATCTTCAACCATACAGTGTTTGAACAATTAACTATTGCTGCCACATACTCAGCTTCACCTGTAGATTGTGAGGTGCAATTTTGTTTCTTTCTTGTCTAGGAAACTAATCTTTTCTCCAAAATAAATGCTCCTCCTATGGTGATTTTTCTATCATCCACATTACCATCCCAGTCAGAATCAGTATAGACTCTGATTTCAAACTTGTCATTCCTTTTGTAATATAGTCCATAAACTTTTGTACCTTTCAAATATATCAGAATTATTTTCACTGCCATTATATGTGTCTCTTTTGGATTAGAAGAAAACCTAGCAACAATTTCAATTGCTAATGCAATATCAAGTCTACTGTGTACAACATATTGTAGCTTACCAATCATTAATCTGTACAGTGTTTGATTTACCTCTTTTGTATCATCATTCTTTGTCAACTTTTGTCTAGTAGCCATGGGTGTACTCACTGGTTTTGAATCTTCCATACCAAAATTTTTTAGTATCTCCTTGACATATTTTGATTGAGTAATATAGATACCATTCTTCATTTGATGTATTTGTAAACCAACAAAGAATTTTATCTCACCAAACATAGACATTTCAAATTTAGTTTGCATCTCTTTCGAAAATGTTTTGCATGTCATATCTTGTCCACTAAATATGATGCCATCAACAAAAATTTTGGCCAATAAAATTCCTTTACCTTGCTTTGTCTTCAAATACAGATTTTTGTTGTCATTTGTTCTTTCAAATATAATTTTTATCAGATAATTGTACAATCTTTTATACCATGCTCTGGGTGCTTGTTTTAGTTCATATAATGCCTTGTGCAATTTGCAAACCATGTTCCTCTTGCTTGGGTCAACAAATCCATTAGCTTGTTCAACATATACTTCCTTTTCTAATATTCCATTTAGAAATGTTGACTTTACATCCATTTGATAAACTTTAAATCCTTTGTAGGCTGCATATGCAAGTAGAGTTCTTACACCTTCCAATCTTGCAACTAGGGAAAATGTCTCTCCATAGTCAATTCCTTCCTCTTGTGCATAACCTTTGCATACCAGTCTTTTTTTATTTCTTTTTACCCCTCCATGTTCATTCAGCTTGTTTCTGAATACCCACTTAGTACCAATTACATTTTTCTTGTCAGGCCTCGGTACTAGTGTCCATGTCTTGTTCTTTTCAATCTGGTCTATCTCTTCATTCATGGATTGAATCTCATCTTCATTGTCTAAAGCATCTTTTACTATCTTAGGCTCAAAATCACATAGCAAACATGTGTCTTCTCTTAATTTGCTTCTTGTCGTAACTACAGAATCCTTTGCTCCTATGATTTGATCAATTTTATTGTGCCTTCTCACGTATTTTGCCAAAGTAGGCTCTTTCTTAGCTTCAGTTTGATCATTCATGTTTAGTTCAGGTTCAAATTGTGACTTGGCATCTCCATCAGATAGCTCTGCAGTCACCTCATGTTGCCTAGCAATTTCGTTTTGTGTTTCTACAGGTGCAAACTGTTGCTCGACAACTTCATTCTTAGTTCGGTTAGAATCCTCCTCTTTAGGATAAGTGAATGATCTATAACTCTCAGGATCAATCATGCTTTCAGATTCATTTCTCTCTTCATATTCATCAATTCTAACATTTTCACTTTCCACAATTTTGTTAGTGTTAGAATTTAAGCACTTATATTCCTTACTCTTAGTAGAATATCTAAGAAATATGCCTTATTCTCCTTTAGCATCAAGTTTACCATTTCCATTATCCTTCAGTATAAAACATCTACTCCCAAAGACTTTAAAATAACTTACAGTAGGTGCATATCCATACCATAGCTCATAAGGTGTAGTATTTGTACCTTTCTTGACTTGTACTCTCTTCAAGGTATAAACTGTTGTACTTACAGCTTCTCTCCAATATTTCTATGAAAAAATTTTCTCCATCATTAATGTTCTGGCACAATCCATGATAGATCGATTTCTTCTTTCAGCTATACCATTCTGTGGTGGTGTCCTAGGTGCGGACATCTGTCTTTTTATCCCTCGGTCATTACGGAACCTGTTAAACTCATTAGAAATGAACTCACCTCCTCTGTCAGATCTCAGACATTTTAGACTCTTACCTATTTCCTTTTCAAATTTTGTGAAGTACCACTTAAATAACTTAAATGCATCAAATTTTTCTTTAAGAAACATAACAGTCATCATCCTAGAGTATTCATCTACAAATAGAATAAAATATTTGTCTTCATAGTAACTTTTCTCACCAATAGGTCCACAAAGGTCAGTATGAACTAATTCCAAGATATTCTCAGAAGTATGAGTTTTGCTCTTAAAGCTAGATTTAGTCATTTTTCCCAATTGACATTGCTTACACATTGCATTCTCAGGTTTCTTTAGCTTAGGCAGCCCTCTAACCTTTTTCAATTTACTTATGCTTACCAAGTTATCAAAGTTAACATGACATATCCTCTTATGCCATAACCAAACATCATTATATTGTGCAAACAAGCATGTCTCTTTAGCTAAGTCTAAATAAAATAAGTTATCTCTAGTCTACTCACCACTTCCAACTAATTCTCCATTGGCATCATAGATCGTTGCTTTCCTGTGATAGAATTCATCTCTATAACCAGAAGTGTTCAATTGTGCAACACTCAAAAATTTATATTTAAGATCATCAACCCAATAAACATCATCACATCTAATCTTGTCAGTCAATTGAATTGATCCTTTCCCTTTAACTCTACAAGGTGTATCATTACCAAACTTAACATATCCACCTTTACATTGATCTAAGGTTTCAAATTTGTCCTTATCAGCAGTCATGTGATGTGAACAACCACTGTCAATGATTTAAAGATCACCTTTACTCATATAAGAAATTAAT
Source organism: Thuja plicata (assembly GCA_018584345.1). NCBI lineage: Eukaryota > Viridiplantae > Streptophyta > Pinopsida > Cupressales > Cupressaceae > Thuja > Thuja plicata. The sequence continues at coordinate 2,103,439 of MU227649.1, read as the reverse complement.
GCAATTTTCTCATCATCATCAGAATCATCTTTCATTGCAACATACACAACTTCTATATCATTTTCATCAGATTTATCAGATTCACTGTCAAAAGCTTCTTTAGCTATATAACAAGATTTCTTATCTTTGTCTTTTTAATCCTTGTACTTTCTATAGTCTTGGTCATCCTTTCTATCTTTGTACTTGTTGTCTCTTCTTTCATCTTTCTCATTCTTATCAGGACATCTAGCAACAATATGACCAACTTTGTTACAAGAAAAATAAATAATAGGAAGTTTACCTCTGAATTTTCCTTTTCCTCTAGCTAGTCTCATTTCCATAAGTGCATCAAGCTCTTCTAGATCATTATCTGAAGTGTCACTGTCACTGCTCACACATTTATTTTCTTTCCTTGATTTGTTGATGACCATCTGTGACTTGAATTCAGATTCAATAGTTTGTTGAGTATAGTTATCAAAATTTGACATCTCAAATGCAGTAAGTTTTCTTACCAAACTTTCCATAGTCAAATTGTTGTTAGGAGTACATCTCAGTTCTTGAATTGAAGATACTCTAATAGCATAAATAGGAAGAAGTGTTCTCAGTACCTTGCTCATGATAGTGTCATCATCAATGGTTCCCTTAGCTCCTCTAATAGCATTTACAACTTCCTTTATCCTATCATAATATTGCACTATATTTTCTCCTTCTTGCATTTTTAAATCATCAAACTTACCTCTCAAGCTTTCAGATTTGGCTCAAAGTACATTTGTATCACCTCCATAGATGGTTTTAAGAGCATCCCACATCTTCTTTGCACTTGTACAATCCTTGATGTCCTCAAATTCATGATAGTTCAGAGATGATGCAAGTTCCAACATTGCTTGATTATGTTCATGATTTTCTCTTAATTGTGCAGCATTCAGAACTCCAATAGGGGCTGCATATTCTTGTTCAATATGTCATTTAGTAGAATCACCAATACCAACCAAGTGACTTTTCATCAAACTTTTCCATGTAGGAAAGTTTTCCTTATTAATCTTCGGTCCATCCCTTTTATACATCTTGATCTTTATCTCCAAGTGCCTTTAAACTATTTCAAGAGAACGAAGCTCTGATACCAATTGTTAGAATGAATTTAGAATAACTGAGAGGGGGGGTGAGTTATTTATCCTCGGGTTCAAATGTGCCCATATAAAACTTTATACCATTTCAACAACTTGGATCTTCTCAACAACAATAAACAACAAAAGTGTGCAGTTTACTATACTAATGAAATAAGCTTACAGAAACATAACAGTAAAACACAACAGTAAAACACAACATAAACATTCACACATTTTGAAACCATAATTTAACATGGAAATCCAATATGGGAAAAACCACCAGTAACATGCTACCAAAATTTCACTCTTCTGAAGTGATGCTCTGTTAGGAGCCAACCCTGTTAAAGGTTACAAAACACACTATCAAATGTGACCTAGTTAAAGGATTTAATCACCCTGTCAGGAGTGGCCTTGTTAGAGGACTTAGAACATTCCAACCTGAATGTCACCTTGTTCAAAGGATTTATACAATGACTATTAGGTCAACCTAGTTAAAGGATTTGAATTGATACAATGGTTAGAAAGTAATCAGCAGGTGTGATTTGATACATACAACTTACTTTGCAAATCCAGATCCAATTTTAGCTCTAATGCTAATTCACTAAGTGGCCTCCATTTTCATTTCAAACTTCAGATCTACTTGGAAATCCATCAAGCAAACTCTATCTGCTTCTTTGTTCAGCCTTCTCTACTAGGTTTTGTCAATCAGTCAATTAACCATGCAATACTCTTGCATACAACTTCTCCTTTCACTTGGATACATAACAATAACCTCAGTAGGTTATATTATACCTCTTCATCTAGGTTAGATAGATATTTTCTGCTTAATCAAGATCGTAGATCTTAGGTTAGGTCAGATCCAATGGATCTATCCATCATTACATTTAATTTACTTCTCCAATATAGTCATTAATTAAACATTGAATCTATGCGTTAATAACAGTTTCCCATGCATTAAATGAGTGTGGACCAATCTTAATTAACAATGCATATCCCAATAAAATCAACTTTCGGCCAGAGATTTCAAATCTTATCAATTACTAAAATACAAATGCTCAGCTTTCTCTGTCTCCCTCGGCATTTCACTGGCGCTCGGCATCATCTTTTCTTTTCTCGACATCACCTTTCGCTTTGCTTGGCATCAACTTTGCTTTTCTCAGCATCGACCTTCCAGTGAACTATCAGTGAAAGATAAACAACATATCACTTTGCCAAAGTGCCAAATGATCAAGTACCCTAGTGTATACTCATAACTCAACCATTTCCTCAGTCTTCTTGTTATCCTATTCTTCAAATATTCATCAATAAATAGATATGGTACTCAAACATACAACTATAGTCTCACTAGTTAAGGTTTGACATCAATGAAAAAATAACAATTGTCTACATTGTAGCAATCTTTCCAACAACATACACATATATACTATATTGGCATATACATAGGGAGGGTCATAAAAAAGACTAAGGTAAACACATGGTGTACATAATAAACACTTTAGTATTTTGCACATATCATTTTTTGATACTAATGTCAAAGGGGGAGATTGATGACACAAGTTTTCCATTAATATGCAAAGAGAAACAGTTTTGAACGGTTGGTTACACCTACACTGAAAGACAGGCTTCAGTGTAAACCGAAAGTACAAACCTGAAAATGCTAAGTACAAAGAAACCTGACAAAATAGTCTATAGTGTAAACCAAAGACATAACTTACAAGTGCAAACTAAAAAATTTAATAGTGGAACCTGACAGGAGTAAACTGACAGAGGAACCCAAAAATAAGATTACAGAGTAAACCAAAAAAAGAAAACAAGAGAGGAACCCGACAGACAGACTTTCAATTCAAATCGAGCATCAATCACAGAAAGTCAGTTATATCCTGAGAAATGTGGATCTGACTTCCACGTCAGATAAAACACTTATGTTTTATATTTAGATTTTTGATTTGATTTAAAACTATATCTTAAGGAACAATAAATATAATTATAATTGTTTTAATCACTCTAACTGATTAAAAACATGCAAACTAGGAGATCAAGGTCAAGTTGTAAACCTTCGATCATAGAGTTATCTTTGTGATATGTGAAACTAAAATAGGTCAATCTATTATATAAATAGATATGTAATCATTCATTTCAAATGAATTTGAGAATGATAGTAGCCAAGGAGCACATCTATGGATCAAACTGAGAGTTTCAAGAAGCAGAGCAACAAAAGATGAATTTGGTTATCAAGAACCAAGAATCAAGGCTACCAAGAAACAGAGGTATTAATCAATCACATTAGGTGATACATTATGCATTTAGTCTTTAATGGATCTATAATCACCAATTGTATATTGCATACACTCAGGTCAAATGAGTTTTTTTGTCTACATTCTAACAAGTGTAGCAAATAGAAGAAACCCTTTCAAGAAAGGTGGATTTAACTATCGTATTGTAAATCTCTTAACCGAGTGCACACTAAATAGTGTTGCTAAAGATCTTAACAGAGTAGACCTTAACCACTCTCCACATAATACTCCTAACATGGTAGATCATTAGAAGTGATCAAATTGTAAGCCTTAACCGGCCCCTTCCAATCTGCAGATAGTGAAGATTTTTTGGGTGTCATCCCCACCACAGTTTTTACCTTCTAACAGGTGTTTAATGTGTTAATATATCTTGTGTTATGTCTCATTACATTTCATAAATTCTTCTATGAATGTTTACATGTTTATTAAGTTTATGAATTGATATAATTTACACAAAGATAGTATAGAATAGATGGTTGGTAATACAATTGATTACATAAAGGTTAAAAGAGATAAAAGTTTTAGAGGTATTGATTCACCCCTCCCCTCTCAGTACATACTTCCCATTATTTCCAAAAATATATATATAGTCATTAAGATAAGAATGATGTATTTGATAATTATTTTATATGCATAATAGTATGGACCCGTTTATGAGGGTGGCAAGAAAGTAAATAAATTTGGTTGTGTCCAAATAGTGTTAGGGCACTTGGGAATTAAATATTTATTTGTTGTCTTGTCTAATCTTAGCATTTGACTTAAATAAAAGAAAAGGTTGCATCAACATATAAAGCTATAAAACAATTTTTTGTCTTAAAAAAAAAGTATCCATGACAATGGATCATGTGAAAACATATTAAAAATCATTTATTAGTACGTAAGTTTTTTTAAAAAAAATTATAATTAGGTTGTATTTTTTTTAATGAAATATTTAATTTTTATTTTTTTAAATAAAAATATTTATTTATATAAAATTTCATATAAATGTTGGATTTAAACTTCATTTTTTACATTAGACAATAGTTGTCTAATATCAACAATATCAAATTTCTACAATCAATGTTAAGATTGTAAGTATTGTTTGTATGAGATTTTTTGCATCTAACAAAATCTCACATAGTTTAATCCAAAAGAAGCACTTACAAGCTGTCTAATATGTTTGGGATAAATTGTCTACTCACTCTTGTAAATTTATAATATGTTATTTTAAATAGTGAAATATATATATATATATATATATATATATATATATATATATATTTATTTATTTATTTATTTATTTATTTATTTATTTATTTATTTATTTTGAAAAAGCCACTTAATGAAAATATAGTCTTGTATAAAGTTGGATGGACTTATCCCTATCTTTAATCTTACTTATTTATAAAAATTCTCTTAAAATAAATATTTTGATACATTCACCCTATTTATGTATTTATTATGTCTATTTATACAAATATCTACCTAAATTATAGCCCATTGTTTCCTTAATTCAATTCTAGAAGTATGATGTTAGGATATGTGGCATTAACCTTGCATGATGTTGTGTGTCTCCATGATCCTTGGAATGGGTGCATAGAGTCATGTGTGACAAAAATATTTAATATTTAATTGCCTATAATGTAAATTATAATTGCATTCATAGAGGTGGATCCAAATTCTATTTTGGTATCCACTTTAGGAGTGGGGTACACTTGGACTTGCATGCTAATATATATCATTTAAATGTCTTCTTTGCACATTGTGCATGTTAGTTAACGAAGTTGTCAAAGAGTCGTAGAGCACTCAAATTAACCACTTTTAATTGGTTGTGGATAAGGCATCCATGTGAAGTTTGGGTGATATTTTAATATTATTTAATATGTTTATGGACTATCCATTATGGGAGACATGGATTTTTGCAGGTGGTTTTCACCTTTTGTTTTGGGTTACCACACTAGTTTTTGTGTCATATTATCTTATAAATTGGATTCTTACAATAGTAGTTCCATATGATCAATTGCAATTATCTAGGTGCTTTTATATTGCTTAAACATTGCAGTGTTGATGTATTGTTATACATTCTTATTTGGAGATAGTAATATAGTTGTCTTTTATAGTAACGAGTTTTTTATGAAAAGGTTTTCTACATAAATCTAGTGTAATATTATGATATTATTTTTTCCATATTTATATGGAATGTGCAATCATATATTATCATATTGGGTAATCTAAATTTTCATATTTTTAAGCACATATAAAAAATAGCAAATTAGTTTCAACTTTCATTTCTAACATTAAGTATTAGAGCTAATGGTTCTATTGAGAGAAAGTCACATTTCTCTTAAATGTTGAAGGTTTTTGGCTATAGTAGGAGCCTTTTCATTGTGAATTTTACATATTCATGAAGAATATTGTATAATATGGCCTATACCTCTCATCAATATATGCAAAATTTTATGAGTTTTGGGTATACGATGTGAAATTTTAAGATGAAGAATCTCCTTGAAGAAAGATAACAGTGGTTGCAATTTATAGAAGAAACAAAATAATTTTCTATATGTTTGAGGAAGATTGGAAAAGTTGGACAAGAAGGCATAAGGAACCATTTAGTTGTGTCTTTGTTTGTATAATAGATAGTTTAACAAAATATACATCAGAACAAGTTTTGCACGACTATATAAGACCATACAAGGTTAGATATGCATGCTACAGAAATACAATATACAAAATTATGAATTACTCAAGGCTCTCTACTTTTATAATATATATAAAAAAAACATTCATCACTAAAGACTACCGCATAGTATACTAACAATTTTTTCTACTCTCATAGTCATTCATTCCATTCTGATCCGGTGGTGGATTGATCTCAAAGGCCTCATCACTATACCTTGCCACCTCCATTACAAAGTTAGCACATTAGTTTATATGAAATTTAGCCTTTCTTGGAAAACCAAGTCCTTTAGTGTCTATGATAAAACATGGTCATTATATCTCATCTAGAATTTTAGGTGGCTTTCTAGAGAGGGAGTGTTCTTAGTTTTGTTGAATGGCAAGATTTGACCATGTTTATTTTTTTATTTCTTCACCTTCGTAGTGGCCTCCCTAAGTAGCTTTATTAATTTTATTATAGAAAGTTGTATTATTTAGGTTACCAGCACAAAAAAAATGAAAAATATGAGTCTTTTTGCAGACTCACAAAGTACTCTTAAATCCTTTAAAAAAATTTGTATTCCTTGCTTTCCATATGTTCCATAAAATCTCAATTGAAAAACACAGCCAAAAAAAATTATATTTTTTATCCAATTTATTCACAGTACAAACTAGAATTTCTTTCAAATTAATGTCCCATACATCCTCTTAATTATTTAAACCATCACAAAATATTTTATAGAATTCCTTAGCATAAAAGAATTCAAAAAAAATGTCTTACTTTTTCAAGCTTCCCACATATGTTACACATTTCAACATCAAGAGAATTTATTTTGTATGTTAATATTTTCAATATGAATAGCCACTGAAGCAAACCTTTTAGGCTCAAGATTTTAGACCATGGCTTTAAAAAAATTCATCCATTGTTTATCCACTTAGTTTAAATTTAAACATTTATTAACAAATTCATTAATTGAGTTAGTACTAGGTAAAAACTTAAAACCATCTTCATTTTCATAGTATAAAGAGGTGTTTCATCAATCCACTTAGATTTCTTATAATTATCAATATTATGTATGTGTATAGTTGGAGCATGAATCATCTTATAGGAATCCCGCATGATTGAGTAGGTCCTCCAATTTGGTGGAAGTAAAACATATTCACTACTTAAGGAGGCCCATGATCTTAGCTGTCCATTATGGATAATTTTAGTAAAGCATTTAATCCCTTTTTGGACCACTTCTTAGCAGAGCACCCTTACAATAATGGAAGGGTTTCATCCTTATGTTCTAAGTTACACCATATGGATCAATGAGGAAGAACTTGTCTATTTTTATTTCTAATCAACTGATAGTTAATGACTTTTTTCTTAACAAGTTGTGATGCTTTCCAAATACTCAAACACATAAGATCCTGTTGGAGTTATTGGTTATTTTCTAGTAAGAAGATCTGAAAATTTCCAAATTTTAGCCTATTTAGAGAAAACAAGTTGAATATTGTCCCTCACAAGAACCTTCCATCGTTCATCAACTTCCAATTCCTTAGTAAACTATTTAACTGCAAGAACAATACCATGCTTCCTTAAACCCTTAAGGACTAAACCACCTTCAGTTGTATCTAGATAGCACTAGTCCCATTTGACAAAGTGCTTCTTTCTCTTCCCCTTCCCCTTAAACCATAAGAGTTTCTTTTTTTTTTATTTTGAGCCTCATTAACCTTATAACTATTAAAAGGCTTAACACAAGAATAGTAAATGTTATTAAGAGGATAATATCTTTAGACAAATTTGAATCTAGCCCCTACAAAAAGGTATTTTATATTCCAACCATCAATATTTTATCAATCTTAGTCTTAATTCATAAACAAATGACTTTTAGACAAGGGCTAACTACAAAGGGGGTTCCCAAGTGTTCGAATTGTTTATGGGCTCCCAAAAATAGAATTCATAATTATTAAACTAAATGGGATGTGTCAACCCAACCAAATGTGATGGATTTCACTTTGGATATTGTTGCACTTGAAGCAGTGTAGAAGAGTTCTAATTTCAAAATCAGATTATCCACATTAATTTTTTTAGGTTCCATAAATAATGATATGTCATTGGAAATTTCAATTTTTAATAGATTATTATTATCTGGATGGGAAAGGCCATGAATCCTATGGCTCATACAAGATTCTATTAATAATTAGTGAGTTGAATCGAAAGCTATTACAAAGAGAGAAGGGGCCAAGGAGCAACCTTGTATGATTGATCTTCCCAAAGTGATCACCTTAGCAAGGGAGTCATTGACTTCCACTTGTGCAACTACATATTTTAATTAGGTATTCATCGTGTTATAAAAACTAACAAGAAAACCAAATGTCATTAGAGTCATTCTTAAAAAAAGACCACTCTAACTTGTCATATGCATTCTCAAAATCTAAGAGGCACGTACTTGTATTTTTTTTAGAGTATCTAGCCCATTATATTACCTCCAAACTAGATAGTAATTTCTCTAATATATATGTGTCTTTAATCAAGCCAATTTGGATGTTATTAAATAGTGAAGGAAGAATATCTACTAGTCTCATGGCTAAGACCTTGGCCAAAATTTTGTAAGATACATATCTTCATCAATGCCTTACTAACTCGTTATCTTCTTCCCTGAGCAGTAACTTACTAATCCCTTTTGTTAATGTTTTTACTCAAAGGAAATTTATTAAGAGCCTCCTTATACACTTAAAACAAATCATCACACAATCAATGTATTTCTTGTAAAACTCTACAAGAAATCCATTTTCCTAAGGAGATTCATCATTGCTTGAGATACTAATAACTTTCCTTATTTCTTCTTTAGATATTTCTTTACTCAATCTACCAACATTTTTCTTAGAGACCTTTTGATTTTTTTGCAATACCCTCTTTCATTGTAGTTTGCAACATTATTCATTTTAAATGTAAATAGGTTCTTATAAAAGAGGAAAAATTATATGTTGATATCCTCTTGCTGGTTGAGAAATGTATCCTCGTACCAAATTTATCTATTTTATCTTTAATGCATTTATCCTTTATATATCTAAAAATAAATTTTGACCCTTTGTCCCCATTATTCAACTAATTCAATTTATCCCTCGCTCTAAGGCCCTATAATTTTTTCAACTCCAAATTCCTCGATGATTTGTTTTTTATCTTGAGTTATTCACTCAAATCCTTATTTTGGTCATTTTGTATACAAGTCTCTACTCTTAGAAGTCTCTCTTGAAAACTATTTTCATATTACCTTCTATCCATGGCTCTTTTTTCCAATTATTTGGAAAATCATTTTCCAACCATGTACATTTTTTCCCCACTTTTCTATAGTGGCCATGTCATGGAGCATCCACGTATTCATTTAGTGGTGAAAAAGAGATGGATAGCTCTAGGTGGTAATTTAATTAGGACTAAACCCTCTTTGACTAAACATTAGAATATGAATCAGGGGGTGTGCTTAACTCTTACTCAAAGATATTTAAGCAATTTCTAGGGCTATTTTCCTTTGTTGTTTGAAAGGATACATGATTGACTTAAACATTATATAATTAAGTCCTAAAGCATGCATAAATGAGCACATAAATGGATAAGACTGATTGATAGACAAACAAAAATCTACTGGAAAAATGATACAAAAATACACATGTGGTAGCAAGAAGAGCCCAAAGTGGTTCATCATAGGAATTAAGTGTCATAACCCTGACAAGTGTCCAACTGAATTAGGAGTTCAAATCTAGTATCAGGAGCCTCTAAATTGCCTTCTCACCAAATTTCAAGTCAAAAAAAGTAAGGCAATAACACTAGGTTCCACAGAACAAGAATCTCTCTCTCTCTCTCTCTCTCTCTCTCTCTCTCTCTCTCTCTCTCTCTAAGTACTACATTGGGAAAAATATTATTGTTAATAGGAGAAACTTTTCTTGTGTTTTCATTGTTTCTCTTCCTCCCAAGGAAAAACTTGGCCTCTTTTCTGTCTCAAGACCTCCCATGTGATGGTCTATGGTATAGATGTGGTGGATAATTTTCACTTCTACCAAAGTTGTGGGTTGGTTTGTAGATTTGTTGGTTTATGGCCCTCTCTATCACATCTTCATCATTCGGTGATTAATTCATGGAAACCCTTAGTTCCTAGTAACATTGAGCTCTTCCCTTGTGCTAAGGGGTTTTTATTGTTCTTGTTTTTCCTTCTAAGAAATCAGATTTTGTGATTAGAAAGTTGTGGGTTTGGGGGACTCATTCCCTTTCAGTCAAACCTTGTATAGCCTCCTTCAACCCTCTTATTAAACCACTCAATGTGCATCTTGTGTGGGTTTGTCTCCCCAATCTTCCTCTACATTTTTGGGAAACTTCTTATTTTGAGGCCATCGGTGACTTTATTTGCCATTTCTTAAAGGTGGATGATACCATGCACTAAATCGATCTCTTTACCTATATTTGAAACTTGATTGAAATTGACATCTTAACACATCTTCCTAGAGTTGTGGTCCTTATAGTTGGGGATAGGTCATGAAATAAACCATTAGATTATGAGGGCCTCCCCTTCCAATGTCATTGGTGTTTTTCTACTGGTCACTTGGAAACTAATTATTCTATCACCCATTGTAAAGGTGTTTCCACTTGGTGGAAGGAAGCTAATGATGAGCATCTGAATTTCATGACTTCAAACTATTCCTTTGATGACTCTTCATGGGTTGATGAAGACTCCCATCAAGATGATTCTCCTATTGTTAATTTAGCCTCCTCATACCCTATGGTTGATGTTTCACCTCTTACTAGTGTTGTATCCCCTTCTAGCCACATGGACCATTCTCTTCCTGCTACTCTTGTTCAACATCAAAATCTAGTTGATGATGTGCGGCCTTGTCAACACTGCCCATAGTGCAAATAGACTTTCAAAGAGGATTTCCCCACTTTTTTCCCTAGTGGTGGGGATCCTAATAATAGTATTGTTTGGATGGTGTTCTGACAACGTAGAAAATATCGTTCTTCAATTTCTCATTCTCCTCCCCACGTTCTGGCTGAGTTGTCTACATACTCTTGTTGTGGGTTACTAATTTTTCTTCTAGTGTGTTGTTAATGGTTTTTTATTGACCTTGTTATTTTTAACCTTTTTGGTTAGTCTTTGTAAGGTTCAGCACCCTTGTTTTGTTTCTTTTTTCTAGTTGTTGGTTTTGGCGCATTTCAGTTGTGGTTATGTAAGGGTCAGCACCTTTATTTTCTACTGATTAATATAAAAAAAAGTTGGAAATTATATTATTTTTTAAAAAATATAGTTTTTAAAAAATAGTAACAATTTTTCTTTTAATGATATTTTTTTCTTTTGATCAATAAAAGGCTAAATCCATATTAATTTTATTGATAAATTAAAAATTTACAATTTTACATCTTCGTACATGCACTAGTAGGAAAGAATGGAGAAAATAAAACATCCAATCTTTCCTGAGACTTTGAAAGTCCAGAACCTTACAATTCTTGTTTTAAACAAGTATATAATAATCTGAAGACCAAGGGTATTCATTTACATATTTACAACATTAATACATTTCTTAATCATTCAGGAGTACTAGTCAAGCTAGAAGGAGTTGTAAATTGCTTTAAAACAATTTGATCCATATTATTGTTGGAAGATTGTTGAGCATGTCACCATTTGGTGGTTGTGTGTGATAGCATTAATGTTTTTTCATTGATGTCAACAAACTAATTATTGTTGAAGATAGTATGTTCACTATGTCTAGTATGGAATATTTTGGTTGTTCAAGGGCTACATTTAATATTTTGTGTTGTGATCATAAGGTATAGTTCAGATGTGTCCCTAGTAGGTCTATAGAGGTTCACAGAAGTTTGGGTAATAGTTTGAGGAAGATATGATTGATCTATCAAGTGATTGAATTTCATTGTTCCTATTGTGAAAGAGGTTGAGTTATTTCTTCAGTGAGGATCAGCGTTGGTGTTTCAGGTGCTGTAAATCTGGTGATGTATTTGGGACTTTATTTTGGTTCCTCAACTAGAATTATTTGTGATTCATAGTTCAACAAGTTATCATGATGAGATTAAAAAAAAAATTCTGAGTTACTCGTATGTGCAGAGATGAGTTTGTATTATGAGTTTAGATGTTGACAAGATTTGAGAAGTTACTCTTGTTGCTTTTTGGTATTCATGGATCATTTTATGATCTTATTTTTGGATCACATTGATTGCAAGTTATCGCATGTGGTGATTTTCTAGTGTTTGTGTTTCTCTATTTAAGTCTTGGATGACTTGGTGGAGTAACGTGTTGTGATTCTTGGTGCAATTTTGGTGAATTCGTTGAATGTTTGAGGATGTTGTTTTGGATCCTATCTAAGTCTTTTCCAACTTGATTTGGATTTCCTTGTAGTTTGAGAATAATACTGGTATCATTCTTGTGTATAGGTCCTATTCGGCCTTGTTGATGAATTGTTCATTGTAATATGTATATAATGGATAATTATTTTGTGAATGAAATGTGTGTGTGATTGTGGTGTATATGCAAAGATATTTGTATTCTATAATTGAGGCAAAGATTTTACTTCATTGGAAATCTATTGGTATTGCAGATGCTATAAGTTAGATCAGATATTGGACAATTTTTCCATCCTATGAATTGTTATCAGAATTGATCATTGAACCCGGTTGAGGGCCAAATCATTATATTGTGAGAAGTGTGTTCTAGGTTGTGCGCTTGTAAATGCATGTGCATTCCCTTTTTATTCATTTTATCTTAACCAGGCCGTACTTATAAAAAAATACAATTATCTAGTGGGTTTAACTCCCACCAGGGTTTTCCCTTAACCGGGTTTCCTCTTGAACATCTCTTGGTGGTCTATGTTATGATCTTGCATTACTATTTATCTTTCAAATCTGTGAATAGTTTAAGTGAGATAAATTTTATTAAGTGTGTGCAACTATTTCACNGCAACTATTTCCCCCCCCCCCCCCCTCCTCTCAATTATGATTGCTTCCTTTTAGGCCTACCAATTGGTATCAGAGCTAAGTCCTTTTGAATAATCTTGATCACTTGAACTAGATCCTTCATGGAAAGTATAAGGAAAGAGAGCCTCATTTTGATGGAAGCAACTACCCGATATGGAAGGATCAAATGAATACCTACCTGATATGCATGGAGATAGGAGATGAATACTGGGAGATTACTGAGAAGCCTTACACCATTCCTAATGACTTATCTCAGGCTACTACTAATGAAAAGAATAAATTCAAGGAGAACATGTTAGCAAGGAAAGCCTTGATCAGTGCCTTGTTTGATTCATAATATTCTCACATCTATGGATTGAGGAATGCACATGAGGCATTGAAAAAATTAGAAACTACTTATGATGGTGACATGTATGTTGGGAAAGTTGAGTTCGAGGGATTGAAACAAAATTTTTAGGATATAAAGATGAGTGAAAGAGAAACTTCTTCAGCCTATTTGTAGAGATTAAATGATCTAGTTTTTCAAATAAGATGTGCTAGCAGTACCATGTTTGATTATGAAGTTGTAGACAAAATCCTAAGATCTTTTCCAGCGTGTTACAGTGAGAAGGTTACAGCTATTTAGGAATTGAGGACTATAAGAAAAATTTCAAGAGAAGATTTAGAAGGTAGGCTTTGTGCCTATAAGATTAATACACTTGGTAAGGAACTTCTGAAGGTTAAAACTACATTTAAAGCTAGTGTGACTAATTATGATAAGGGAGAAAAAATTTCTAAAGAAAACTTCAAACACTATGCTAAAAAATGGGAAGAGATTGTGGAAGAGAAAAGGAATATTGATGAACTTGAAGCCTTGATTGCGAAAAGACTACCTAAGGGTTCTGGTAAGTATGAAGGAAATTTTCCTTTGAAATGCATTAATTGTAATAAGATTGGTCATATTGCATTTAGATGTCCTAATAAATATTCTAAGGATCCTAAGTTCATATATAAACAATTTCAGTCTAAGGGATCTAAAAAAAATGCTAAAGAAGGTGCAAATGATGATGAGTCTGGAGAAGAAGAAGAAATTGTGTTTATTTCTATTGAAGAAGATAATCCTAATGAAGAGAAATATTTGGTTTCACATGTTGATAAAATAGGTGAATGGGTCATTGATATTGGAAGTTCACATAACATGACTGGTGATAAAATTAAGTTTTTTGAAATTTGAATATTATGAATTAGGTGTTGTTAGATTCGGTAAAAATGCTCCTTGCTTGATTAAAGGAAGAGGATCTATTACTCTTGATGGAAAGAATACTACTGATGATGTCTTGTATGTTGAAGGATTAAGACATAACATGTTGAGCATTGGACAACTACTAGATAAAGGCTACTAATTGGAATACATGGAAGGAGTATGAAAAATCATTGCAAGTAGTAGAGACAAAATCATTGGAAGTAGTAGAGATCTAAATGCATCCGGTACATAAACTACAGGTAATTTATTTCATTTAAAAATAGTTCATAATGAGTGTGCTGCTAAGATTGATGATAGTTAGTTATGGCATAGAATATTTTTTCATGCAAACTTTGATAATATGGTGAAAGTTAGGACTACTAATGTTGTAAGAGATTACCCTAAACTGATGAAGCTTAACAATTTGTGCAAAGAATGTCAATTGGGTAAACTAACTACATCTAATTTTAAGAATAAGATATATTCTTCAAATGGATTGTTGGATTTGGTACATGCTAAACTATGTGGTCCTACTAAGAAAAAAAACTATTATGGCGATAGATACTTTATGCTATTTATTGATGACTATTCAAGGATGATGTGGGTTATATTTCTAAAGGAAAAATTAGAAGCATTTTAGAAATTTCAGATATTCAAAATAATGGCAGAGATAGAATTTGGAAAGAGATTGACGTCTCTAAGATCAGATTGAAGGCATTATATTTTTCCATTATTATACACAAGGAAAAACATGATCTGCACCATCGGTTTGCTCTACACCGACAGACAGGGCACAACACTACCTGATTGCAAGGTTACCTGGCAAACACTATATAGTGTTATTCGATGACAAAAAGGTAAATGGAACCTGATGAGTAACAAAAATACAACCCAACAGAACAAAATAGAGAGGAACCTGACAGATGAAGGGAACCTAACAATCAGTTCAAACAAAGGTACGCTGACATACTTTCAGTTCAACCCGACGACCAAGAATCGACAGTCAGTTACATCCCGCAAAAAGTGGATCTGACTTTCCACGTCAAATAAATCACTGGATTTGTATTTATAGCTTCTTGATTTTCTTGTAAATTCATTATGTGTGGAGGAAGAAATGTATTTAATATTGTTTTAATTAGTTTTACTGATTTAAAACATGCAAACTAAAGATCAAGGTCAAGTTGTAAACCTTGGATCTAAGAGTTAACATTGTAATGTGTGATTCTAAGATAGGGAAAATACTTGTATAAATAGGTGCTCAATCTATTGTAAATAGTTGTTTTTCAATGAAGAGTGTAGCCATGGAGAGCATCTAGAGACTAGACAAGAGAATTCATGCAGAAGGACTGAAAAGAATCAAATAAGTTTCAAGAACAAGAACACAGGCTACCAACAAGCAGAGAAAGGTATTAATTAGTCACTTAAGGTGATATCATTATTATGAGAGCTTTAATGGATCTGTAATCAAAAATTGTAGATTGCATACAGTCGGGTCAATCATTTTGTAATCATTCTAACAAGTGTAGTATGCATAAGAAATCATTTCAAGAAAGGTGGACTTAACAGTCTTATTGTAAATATGTTAACTAAGTGCACACTTAAATCAATGTTGCTAATTCTCTTAACAAAGTAGATCTTAACCGGTCTCCACTTTAATACTCCTAACAGGATAGATCATCAGAATTGATCAATTGTAAGCCTTTACCAACTCCCTTCCATTCTGTAGATAGTGAAGTTTTGTGGGTGTCATCCCCACCGTAGTTTTTACTTCCTAACAGGATTTTTCTGTGATATCATATCTTGTGTTATGTGTTTATCATTTTCATGAATGTTACAAACAATTAAAGATTATGGAATAATACTACATGCATAAGAAAGAACAACACTAATGGTCATTAATACAGTAATGAATGATTACTAATGATGAATTGTGAAAGGTGTTAAAAATTTTAGAGGTACTGATTCACCCCTCCCCTCTCAGTACTACTTCCCATTAATTTCAACAATTGGTATCAGAGCCAAGTCTCTTCTTGGAAAAGCTTAAAGGATTAAGAGAAAAGATCATACAATGGAGAAGTACAAGCTTGATAAAAATATTGAGAATAAAAATCTTGAGATACATATGTTCTATGAATAGTATAAAGAAGCTAGAATCAAGATAGGAGAGCAGTTGGATGAGAGGAAAAGTATGGCAACTCGAAGCAATGAAAAATATTATCAAGATGAAGAGATTCCAGATTTATTTGAATCTTTAGGATCAAATGAAAGTAATACATCAGATACATCATAAGAGAACATTACAAATCTAAATGAGATCAATCAACATCTGGAAAAGAAAATAAAGATGTTGCAAATTAGTCAAGAGAGCCAAATGGTAAGAATGATTGATGTGATGAGTTATGCTAGACAAGTTGAAATAGAAAGAACACTTGCTATTGATGAAAGAAGGAAGATTATAGAAAAGATACAAGAGAAGGAGTTATAAATTCAAAGACATGTTGGGCATCACCATGAGATCACAAATCATATTATTCTTATGAGTCAAGAAGCAAATAGAATGAATGTTGAACTCATTGAAAGAGTGCAGGCTATCGGTGAACTAAGAGAAGAAAATGAAAAACTAAAGCATGAGGTTAAAATACTACAACAACATGTGACAGAGGCAAACACACTAATTTCCACCCCCAAAATGTCTATCCTAGATAGCATTTATGATATGCATGCGAGGCTAGAGCTAGAGCACATGGCCCTAGAACTCCTACAAGAAAAATGGGAGAAATTGCTCGAAGATATAAAGACAACCCATTCTCATATTCTTGACACATTGTAAGTTGCACATTTTTTGTCAATTTTTGGCATCTTATAAGTTGTACATTTTTGTCATCAATATCAAATAAAGGGGGAAATGATATGTACAGTTCAATTAGTATAAAAGGGGAAAATAAATAGAGGAAATGATATGTACAATCATACAACTGAAAGAGAAAATAATAGGGAATGTATAGTATAGTGGAAAGTATACATATGTACATATATAATTTTACTATACCGATGCATACAGTTAGGGGGAGTCATAAAATGAAAAGGATATAGACATGGTGTACATACTATATACTTTAGTATTATGTACATATCAATTTTTGATACTAATGTCAAAGGGGGAGATTGAAGGCATTATATTTTTCTATTAGTATACACAAGGAAAAACATGATCTGCACCATCGGTTTACTCTGCACTGACAGACAGGGCACAACACTACCCGACGCCAAGTTACCTGACAAACACTATTTAGTGTTATTCGATGACAAAAAGGTAAATGGAACTCGACAAGTAACAACAGTGCAACCCGACGGAACAACACAAAGAGGAACTTGACAGATGAAGGGAACCTGATGATCAGTTCAAACAAAGGAACACCAAAAGACTTTCAGTTCAACCCAATGACCAAGAACCGATAGTCAGTTACATCCCATAAAAAAGTGGATCTGAATTTCCACTTTAGATAAATCACTAAAGTTGTATTTATAGCTTCTTTATTTTCTTTTAAATCCATTATATGTAGAGGAAACAATGTATTTAATATTGTTTTAATTAGTTTTACTGATTTAAAACATGCAAACTAAAGATCAAGGTCAAGTTGTAAACCTTGGATCTAAGAGTTAACATTGTAATGTGTGATTCTAAGATAGGGAAAATACTTGTATAAATAGGTTCCCAATCTATTGTAAATAGTTATTGTTCAATGAAGAGTGTAGCCACGGAGAGCATCTAGAGACCAGACAAGAGAATTCATGCAGAAGGACAGAAAAGAATCAAATTAGTTTCAAGAAAAAGAACACAGGCTACTGACGAGTAGAGAAAGGTATTAATCAGTCACTTAAGGTGATATCATTGTTATGAGAGCTTAAATGGATCTGTAATCAAAAATTGTAGATTGCATACAGTCGGGTCAATTATTTTGTACTCATTCTAACAAGTGTAGTAGGCATAAGAAATCCTTTAAAGAAAGGTGGACTTAACAGTCTTATTGTAAATCTCTTAACCAAGTGCACACTTAAATCAGTGTTGCTAAAGCTCTTAACAGATTAGATCTTAAGCGGTCTCCACCTTAATACTCCTAACAGGGTAGATCATCAAAAGTGATCAATTGTAAGCCTTTACCGGCTCCCTTCCATTTTGCAGATAGTGGAGTTTTGTGGGTGCCATCCCCACCGCAGTTTTTACTTCCTAACAGGAGTTTTATGTGATATCATATCTTGTGTTATGTGTTTATCATTTTCATGAATGTTTATATGAATGTCACAAACAATTAAAGATTATGGAATAATACTACATGCATAAGAAAGAACAATAGTAATGGTCGGTAATACAGTAATGAATGATTATTAATGATGAATTGTGAAAGGTGTTAAAAGTTTGAGGTACTAATTCACCCCTCTCCTCTCAGTACTACTTCCCATTAATTCCAACATGGACATAGCTAGAGAATTTACATCTGGTGAGTTTTATGCTTTTTTGTGAAGAAAATGGGATAAAGAGGTACAATTATACTCCGCGAACCCAACAAAAGAATGATGATTAAGAGAAAAGGAATAGGACTATCCAAGACACAACTAGGACTATGATGATTGAAGGAAAAGTTCCACAGATCTACTGGAGAGTAGTGAGAACTATGTTAATACTATAAGGTCCATTATTACTAAGAGGGGGTGAATCAATAATATATCATATCTGAAACTTTTCACAAATTATTCAACACCATGAACCACATTCATAAACTTTAAACCATATGCATGTAACCACATACCTTGGAATAACAGGTTCAGGTTTAGGTGCTTCTTCTTTTTTCTCCACCGGTTGAACCACTTCTTCCTCAATGTTATGTTCAACAATTTCTTACTCTAGCGGTTGGACATGCACAAATTCCAAAACACTTCTTGGTTCTTTCTTGCTTGTATCATCTGATTTATCTGGATATTCAAATACATTTACACTTTCACTTTAAAACAACTTGTTAGTCCTTTTATTGAAACACTTATAGACCTTTCTTTTTGTAGAATATCCCAATAAAATACCTTCATCACTCTTAGGATCAAACTTGCCAATAAAATCATCTTTTGATATAGCGTTTACTACCAAAAACTTTGAAATGTTTAACACTAGGTGTATGACCATACCACAACTCATAAGGTGTCTTGTTTGGTCCTTTCTTCACTTACACCCGGTTCAAATTATAAACTCTAGTACTGATGCCTTCGCTCAAATATATCTTTGGTGCATCATTATGAATAAACATAGTCCTAACAAAATCTACTTTATTTCTCTTCCTCCTTTCACCAACTCCAATTTTCCTGAGGTGTTCTAGGTGCTGGCATATGCCTCTTGGTTCCATTTTCTTCATAATATTTGAAAAACTCTACTAAAGTGAATTATCCTCCTCTATCAGACCTTAAGAACTTCAATAGTTTACCCGTTTCATTCTCAACAAGTGCTTTGAAAGATTTGAACTTATAGAAATTGTAAGACTTATCCTTGACGAAAGTCACCCACGTCATCCTTGAGTAATCATCAGTAAACAATATGAAATACTTATCACCATGATATATTTTAGTCCTCATAAGACCACACAAATCAATGTGCACTAAATCCAATATATTCTCTGATGAAAAAGAATTTATACTTAAATTAGAAATAGTTAAGTTACCCAACTGACATTCCTTACACATGATATTGTCTGGTTTAACTAATTCTAGAAATCCTCTAATTTCTTTCAACTTAATAACCTTGTCCAAACTAGAAATGTTCACATGATAAAACCTTCTATGTCACAACCAACTATCCTCAACTCTATCCACTAAATAAATTTTTATAGTAGTGTTCAAAAGGAATAAGTTAATTCTAGTTTTTCTACCAATCGCAATCAAATCACCTAATCCTCCAAGTATCTTGTGCATACCTCCTTTGAACTCAAGTCTATAACCTTCATCATTCAACTGACCCAAACTCAAAAATAATTGTGTTAGACCTTCTACAAAGTAGACATCATCAACATTACTCTTATCATTCAAACAAATTGTACCTTTTCCATTAAAAAAGAAGGGTATATTGTTTCCAAACCTGACAACACCACCATTAAATTCTCAAGATTGATGAACTTACTTTTGTCACTGTTCATGTGATGGGAAAGCCACTATGAATGACCCACTTATTGTCTTGATCTATATGTGAGACTAAGGCCTTTTCACCTTCATTAGCATCCTCTTTTATTGTTGCCTAGTACCTAGTGGTCATCTCTCTCTCTCTCTCTCTCTCTCTCTCTCTCTCTGTATATATATATATATATAAAGTACTCTTGTGCCTTCAGAATTTTCCTTAGACCTATTTTTTAACCTTAAAAAATGCACAAAAGAGAAGGAAATGGTGTTGTAGCTATATTGGGACTTGCCTCGATCAAGTGCCAATTTTGGTGATTTCCACTTCCACAAATAACCAAGTTGGATCTAAAAACAATAGTATGTATTATAAACCTTAACTGTGTCTAAGATTTTGGTGAGAAAAGAAGTGCATTAATATAAATAGGATCCACACTCAATTGTATTAGAGTGATCAAAGGTGATGCATATCTCAAGAACATGAATCACATAAATGAACATAGATCAAGGATAGAACTCATATTTGAAGCTAAATTATAGACGTTTAAGAATGAGATGAAATCATACCAAACCCTTAGGGAGACATATAAACCAATCATCAGTTAGTGATTCCATATCAACCTCCAGCATTCCTTGAAGCTTCCATCATGATGAAAAATAATTAATGAATACTTGATGAAGATGTTGTTGATTACTTCTTAAATATGTAGACCTGTAGATTCATATTTGGAAATATTTTAGCATCATAAGAATAGCATAATGAATGATTGATATCATAAATGAGGAAAGTAACTTTCTTATATATGAGTTACAACCTTAAAATTTATATAAATAAGGCCCACTTACAATGGTCATATCCAAATCTAGAGACTAGATTCGACAATGTCAAGGTCAACACATTACTCTCCCAAAAAAATTTCCCAAAAGGGTCAATCACAGGAACTAATTGATAGTGACCCAAGAAAATAGGCCATTATTTGGCAAGAAGAAACATAATAGGGCCCTAATATTTGATTTGGAATATAAATTTGAATTGATGACATTTAAATGTAAGATAAAGTGTGTTGAAGTTTGAAATAAAATGTGAATCACTTCCTTGAGTAGAGAATTAATTCTAGGCTATAAATGGTCATGAAATGCTTAGGGGAATGGATAACTAAAGCAACTACTAAGAAGAGTGTGAAATTGGACTCATAATTAAATGAGTACAATTATGACACTACATTTAAGTGCATAAAATAACTCAAAATTGATATCTCATATTTTTTATAGATGTATTTAATTAATTCTTATGTTTTAGTATCAATATAAGATTGAAAACATATTATGAAAGCACTAATTATATGCCAATTTATTTAGGTATAACTTGAACACAAGATTTATTTTAAATTTAATAATATGTTAAAAAAATGTGACTACAACTAGCTACTCAAGAGGAAGGCTATGCATCAAATATTATATATTTATCTTTATCAACACAAATTTCAATTAGGTAAAGCTTGGATATTGTATCTCTAATCGACAACCATAGCTCCAGTGACTCTCTCTTATTTCATTCGTCATGGAAACAATTATAATCAATATGCTTCAATGTCGCTTCCTAGGTTGGGATTTGGGGTCGTGGGTGTTGCTGGAGACAATATTGGAGATTCTTATGGTGGATTGTTACCTTCTTCCTTTTTTGAACTTGTTTCTGTGCCTATCAGTTTTGAGGGTGAGTGTGTCTCTAGTTTGGGCAGTGCAAGGGTTTTTGTTGCGCTAGTGTTGGATGGTTTGGGTGCTTCTATACCTGTTCTCACTAAGCACTTCATTGGGAAATATGTTGTTTCTAATGGGAGAATTTTTTCTTGGGTTATCGTTTCTTCTCTTCCTTCCAAGGAAAAAATCAGCCTCTTGTCTGTGTCAAGACCTCCCCTATGATGGCATGTCACCTAGATGTGGTGGATAATGTGGACTTCTACAAACATTGTGGGTTGGTTTGTAGATTTATTGGTTTCTGGCCCTCTCTATCAGATCTTCATTGTTGGGTGATGAATTCATGGAGACCTTTACTTCCTAGTAACATTGAGCTCTTCCCTTATGCTAGGGGGTTTTTTATGGTTGTTTTTTTCTTCTAATAAATGAGATTTGGTGATTAGAAAGTTGTGGTTTTGGGGGACTCATTCCCTTTCGGCCAAACCTTGTATAGCCTCCTTCAACCCTCATATTGAACCACTTAATGTGCATCTTGTATGGGTTTGTCTCCCCAATATTTCTCTGCATGTTTGGCAAAATTCTTATTTCGAGGTCATCGGTGACTTTATAGGCTATTTATTAAAGGTGTATGATACCATGCACTCAATGGATCTCTTTACCTATATTTGAATCTTGATTTACATTGACATCTCCACACCTCTTCCTAGAGTTGTGGTCTTTATGTTTGGGGATAGGTCATGGACACAACCATTAGATTATGAGGGCCTCCCCTTCCAATGTCATTGGTGTTTTTATACTAGTCACTTGGAAACTAATTGTTCTCTCTCGCATTGTAAAGGTGTTTCCACTTGGTGGAAGGAAACCAATGATGAGCATATGAATGTCATGGCTTTGGACTATTCCTTTGATGACTCTTCATAGACTATTGATGACTCTCATCAATATGATGCTACTATTGTTGATTTGGCCTCCTCATACCCTATGGATCCTACTACACCTCCTACTAGTGTTGTATCCCCCTCTAGCCACATGGACCCTTCTTTGTCTACTACTATGGTTCAACATTAAACTCTAGCTGAAGATGTACAACCTTTTCAATACTACCCATTGTGCAAAAAGACTTGTAAAGAGAATTTCCCCACTTGTATCCCCTTGTGGTGGGGATCCTACTAATAGTATTGTTTGGATGGTGTTCCGACAATGTAGAAAATATCGTTCTTCAATTTCTCATTCTCCTCCCCATGTTGTGGGTGAGTTTTCTACCTACTCTTGATGTGAGTTACTAATTTTTCTTCTAGTGTGTTGTTAATGGTTTGTTATTCACCTTCTTATTTTTAATCTTTTTGGTGAGTCTTTGTAAGGGCCAGAAAACATTTTTTGTTGATTTTTATGGTTGTTATTTTTGGCACCTTTTAGTTGTGGTTATGTAAGGGGAAGCACCCTTATTTAGTTGCTCATTAATATCAAAAATAAGTTGTAAATTATATTATTTTTCTTATAATATATTTTTTTAAATAGTAATAAATTGTTTTTAATGATATTTTTTTATTTTGATCAATAAAAGGCCAAAGCCATATTTATTTTATTGATAGATTTAAAATTTACAATTTTACATCTTCATTCGTGTGGGCACTAGTAGGAAAAAATAGAGAAAATAAAACCTCCAATCTTGCTTGAGACTTTGAAATATTAAACATTAAAATTCTTGTTTTAAACAATTAGATAACCATCTAAAGACCAAGGGTCTTCAGTTACATATTTTCAATATTAATACCTTTCATAATCATTTAGGAATACTAGTCAACACAGATGGAGTTGTAGCTTTCTTTACAAAAATTTGATCCACATTATTGTTGGAAGATTGTTGAGCATGTCAGAGTTTCGTGTTTGCATTTACAAACATTAATGTTTTGTCATTGATGTCAAAATAGTAATTATTATTGAAGACAGTATGTTCAGTATGTCCAGTACTGAAGATTTTAGTTGCTCAAGTGCTTCATTGAATATCTTGTGTTGTGATCGTATATAATGGTTCATATGTGTTTTTAGTTGGTCTTCAAAGGTTCACAGAAGTTTTGGTCATAGTTTCAGGAAGATATGATTGATCTATCAAGTGATTGCATTCCAGTATTCTTGTTGTGACACAGGTTGAATTATTGCTTTGGTGAGGATCGATTTTGATTTTTCAGGTGTTGTGAAGTTGTCGATGTATTTGAGACTTTCTATTGGTTCCTCAACTGGTTTTGTTCATGATTTAGATCCTAGCAAGTTATCTTTCTGATGAGACAGAGTTTTATGTTTTGAGTTGTTGGTATTCAGTGCAGAGATGAGTTTGGATTATGAGTTTGACATTTTGAGAAGATTAGAGAAGTTATTATTGTTTCTTGTTAGTATTCATGAATGGGGTTATGACCTTATTTCTGAATCACATTGATCAGAGATGATTGCATGTAGTGATTTTATAGTGTGTTGGTGTTTCTCTATTTAAGTCTTGGTTGACTTGGTAGAATAACATGTTGTGATTCTTGGTGTAGTTTTAGTGAAGTTGTGTGTTCGATGATGTAGTTTTAGATCCTATCTAAGTCTTGGCCAACTTGATTTGGACCACCTTATAGTTTGAGAATATTATTTGTATCATTCTTGTGTATAGGTCCTAGCCGACCTTGTTGATGAATTATTCATTGTAATATGTATATAATGGGAATTCATTTTGTGATTGTGATGTGTGTGTGATTATGGTGTTTATACAAAGTATTTTTATTTTACAATTGAGGAAAACATTTTACTTCATTGAAATTGTATTTGCATTGCATATGCTATAAGTTAGTTCAGATATTGGAAAGTTTGTCCACACTTGTAAATTGTTATCAGAATCAATCGGTGAACCTGCCTAAGGGCCAGATCATTGTATTGTGAGTAGTGTGCTCTAGGAAGTGAGCCTTTGAATGCATGTGCATTCCCTTTTGTATTCATTTTCTTTTAATTGGGCAGTACTTATAACAAAGTACAATTATCTAGTGGTTTTGACTCCCACCAGGGTTTTCCCTTAACCAGATTTCCTCGTGAACAATTATTGGTGTTCTATGTTATGTGTTGTGGATCTTGCATAATTTTTTATCTTTCATATCTATGAATAGTTTAAGTGAGATAAGTTTTATTAAGTGTGTACAACTGATTCACTCCCCCCCCCCTCTCACTTGTGCTTTCCTCCTTTTAGGCCTAACAAATGGTATCAAAGCTAATTCATTTTGAAGAAGCTTGATTGTTTGAAGTAGATCCATCATTGTAAGTATAAGGAAAGAGAGCCTGAAGTTTGATGGAAGAAACTACCTGATATGGAAGGATAATATGACTACCTACATGATATGCATGAGGATAGGAGATGAATACTAGGAGATTACTGAGAAGCCTTACACCATTCCTAATGACTTATATCAGGATACTATTGATGAAAAGAATAAATCCAACGAGAAAATGTTAGCGAGGAAGCCTTGATCAATGCCTTGTCTAATTCAAATTATCACATCTATAGATTGAGGACTGTACATGAGGTGTGGAAAAAAATAGAAACTACTAATGAAAGAGACAAGTATGTTAAGAAAGCTAAGTTGAAGGGATTGAAAGAAAATTATAAGGATATGAAGATGAGTGAAAGCAAAACTGCTTCAACCTATTTGCAGAGACTAAATGATCTAGTTTATCAAATAAAATGTGCTAGTGGTATCATGTCCAATGATGAAGTTGTAGACAAAATTCTAAGATCTTTTCCTATGTGTTACAGTGAGAAGGTTGCAACTATTGAGGAATTGAGGACTATAATAAATATTTAAAGAGAAGATTTGGAAAGTAGACTTTGTACCTATGAGATGACTACACTTGGTTTAAATCTAGTGTGACTAATTATCATAAGGCAGAAATTTCTTCTTAAGAAAACTTCAAACACTATGCTAAACAATGGGAAGAGATCATGGAAGAGGAAAGGAAGATTGATGAACTTGAAGCCTTGATTGTGAAAAGATCACCTAAGGGTTCTGGTAAGTATGAAATAAATTTTCCTTTTAAATGGTTAAATTTTAATAAGCTTGGTCATATTGCATCTATATTATGAGGCCTACCTCAGCCCGTCATAGCTCAACACTATTTTTCCTTACTATACTCTTTAGTTGATACTAATTCTGAGATACTTAGACTTATGGAACATATGTTATTATTTGAGGATCTGTTAGATCCTATGCTATGTTTATTCAACACTTTAATTATGATGTTAATATTCCTATGTGATATTTAATGTTAGTTAATTCAAACTACTTCTATGATTAATTTTTTGATGATGCATTATGATGGGTACGTATGTTAGATATTATCAGGATGCAAATTGATTTAGAAGTTTATATTTATGCATATTGGATCAAATGCAGATGTTGTTTAAGTTATTATGAATCATTCAAAAATGAAAAGTGTTAGTGAATATATATGTTTGATTTATATTATTATCATGCTATGTTTTAAATGGTGATCTCTTGGACTACTGATGTTTACAATGAGTGTACAAGAGATTGACCATGGTTCTAAAATGGGGAATCAAAAATGGACCTATATAAATGTATGCACCCTAAAATGGTCACCTAGACTTTGGGCCCCATTTCTCAATTTATCAAATTCCTGAATCAATATTTTCAAATATCAATTATATCAATTTCCTTAATCAAATCATAATCAATTCAATATTTCCTAAGGTTTGAGCCTTATTTGATTTAAAAGAGAAAAAATAAAAATAAAAATATTATTTAATTAAGAGAACATGCTCTCTTTTATTTAATTAAAAATGTCTTTTAATTAAATAATAAAATCACTTTATCCTAAGCCTTTATTTAATTAAAAGGAATTTCCTCCTCTTTTATTTAAATAAAAAAATCCCCACTTTTCTTCTTATCCTATGTTGCACAAATAAAGCA
>MU227649.1:2026635-2058092 GCA_018584345.1 Thuja plicata | reverse complement strand
GCTTGTTTGCCAAGTTTTCACCAGTGGACAAATTGATTTCTCTTTTTTTTCTTTTTTTCTTTTTTTCTTTTTTTCTTTTTTTGATTTTCTTTTTCTTCTTTTGGTTTTCTGCTTTTGGTGTTGATCAGGATATGTTGGTACAACTTTATGTGGGATGAGTGACTTAGGAAAATGAAGGTATGAGATAGTTATGCGGGGGGAGATATGTGGGATAGGGGATATGATAGTTGGAAGTATTTGGATAAAATAATAGAAAGTGAGTGGGATAGGGGGATGGTGTCAGGACCAACATTGGCACATGTTGCGAGGGATGTGGGAAGATTAAATGTGAAGTGGATGGTACTTGTGGATGCGATGAAGGAATCATGGTAGGAAGTTCTGGGACATAAGGACCCAAAAAATATTTTGAAGATGGAGGAGAGTAATGCTTAGCTAGAGGATTAGTAACCTCGGATGCCACAATGGATTTTTATTTTAGATGCATGTCATCTTTTATCTTTGGGATCCATATAGTTTTTTCTTTTTATTTGGTGTAATTTCATGGCCTATAGTGCATTCTTTGATTGGATTTGCTTTTGCGAGAGCATGTCGCTTGAAGTGGACATGACAATCTTTAGATTGTGGATTTTTAGCTTTATGCATTGGTAATTGGGCATCCAAATTACAGTGAGTAGCATTAGAAGAGATATGAGAAATTGCATGAGATGGAGGAAATACATATGGAATGGTGGAGGTAGGATGGTGGATGGGGCACATGGGTATGTTCCTTTGTTGATCCTGATTGGGAATGTAAGTGGTGGGATTTTTTATATGGGATTGATGGATGAAGGAAGGAGTGGGATATGATGTGGGATGAGATTTTGGGACATAGGGGCCGAAAATGGATGGAGAGGATGAAGGAGAAATATGGTAGGTTGTCTTGGGTTGCAAGGTTGGAGGAGGGGGGATAACATTATATGCTTTAGAGGGACGATAGGAAGATGTGATGGAGGGTTTGAAAGCAATCTTGAACTTTGATTTAGTTGTACCAACAGTTTTGGAAGAAGGACCTCTAGGTGCATAACCAATACCACAAGATCATGGATGTCTTTTACCCTAAATGGGCTCCATGGTACCTTGCTTTTTTATGCCTGTGCCTTTACCTTGATAATTCCATGTTTTAAGCATTTGAGTCAAGTTAGGATAATTTTTAGTGAAGGAACAAGATGTGAGTCCATTATTAGGTGGACGAAAAATGGTCAAGATGTAACTGGTTTCTTTTGTTTTAAGCAGACCACCACAGATGAATGTGAGTGGATGAAGGTGATGGAGTAATGGTGGTGGGATAGTTGGATTTGGAGGTGATAAAGGAGGATGAAGGGGAGGGGAGGGGATACTTGGATCTTGACTCAGATGGGGTAATGGATTTAGAGTTGGAGTAGATGAAAGGATAGGATCTTGAGATGGAGGAGTGGATGAATTAGGAAGTGGAGTGGATGGATCATGTAATGGATGGAGTGGGATGTTAGGATCTTGATATGGAGTGGATGCAATAATACAATCATATTTCAAGTCAATGGATACTTCAACATGCTTTTGGAAAAGGTCATGACATGATTGGATTGATAGTGATGGTGTGATGGGGGATGTATGGAAGGATACTATAGATGGAGGGGATGGAAGAATGGGAGATTCTGCAAATGGGGTGTATGGATGGATGGGATATTTTGCAAATGGGGTGTATGGATGGATGGGAGATTTTGCAAATGGGTTATATGTAGGGATGGTGGATTCTGTAATGGAGGGAAGAAGGGTGGAGGTGTTAGGTTCATGGGATGGGGTGTGGATAGTGTTAGGAGGAGAAGATGGGGATGAAGATTGGATGAATGCAATGGATGAGGAGAATTCAATGGTGCTAGGAGATGGAAGGGGATCAAAAAGTATGAGATTTGGAAGGGAAATAATAGGGATGGGAGATGGAAAAGGAATGTCGAGTGTGATGGGTGGAAGAGGATCAATAAGTATGGGATTCAGAAGGGAAATAATAGGTGTGGGAGATGGAAAAGGAATGTCGGGTGTGAGGGGTGGAAGGGTTTCATCACTAGTGTTTTTCCATGGGGGAGTGATATAACGTGACTCATCAACTGTAAGAGATGGATTTTGTGATGGATTTCGTGTTAAACTCCTTGGAGACTTACGTATTAGATGGTGGGAAGATGGGATGGCAAGATAGTTCACATAGGTAGGTGTGGCAATATCCTATGAACTTGATTGACTAACAGATAGGAGAGGAGGGATGGATTGGGGTATGGAATATGTGTTAGTGTAGGTAGGAATAGGAGATGGTAGATTGGAATAAGATGGGGTAGATGGGTAGGATAGAGTGGATGGTAGATTAGCAATAACATGGGGATCATGGTGATGGTTTGGAGGAAATGAAGGACTAGGATTAGGGATTTGAACATAGGTTGGAGGATAATGAGATGGTGGGTTGGGATTAGGGATGTAGCTAGTAGTGTTATTATGAAAAGATGGAGTTTGGGATATGACTCTAGGATAAGATGGATGCATGAATGTATAGGAAGGAGATGTGGATGAAGGACAAGATGGGTTTCCCTTGTCAAAGGTAGGATAATGAGTTCTAGTGGGTATGCATGGTGACATGATGGGATAATGTGGAGGAACGACTAGAGTTTGGAGGATGCTTGGAGCAAGTTTGTTAAGGCTTTCCATGTAGGCATCATGATCAACAAGACCTTCATCATCAGCATAAGATGCAAGGGAGAGATTTTTAAGGTTTTCAAAGTATGCATCATGATCAACAAGACCTTCATCATCATCGGAATAGGATATAGACAAGGAAGAGATATGGCAACCAAACTCATCATAATAGATTTGTGACATGACACTTTTCTGATGAGTTGATTAGGGAGGAATGATGGTGATGGATGGAAGACTCAAGCTCAGATTCAGAAGAAGGAATGACTCTGAAGAAGATGGAAAGAGGATGGGGGTGGCGAAGATAGCACTACTAGTCTAAGATATGGGGAGAAATGGAAGACCTGACTTTATCATGCTTAACAGAGATAGATATGAGCGCAATTTGATAATGTTTAGGATGAGGCTTTTGACTATGACAAGTTTGCCTTGGATGCTTTTTTGAATAAGTAATGATCTTGGGTATTGTGAGAAAATAATCATGCAAGAGATAAAGCAACCTTGCAAGAAACATAAAATGTCGATCTCCTTGGAAAAAGGAATTCAAACTTTTAGATTTGTGTATATTCAAGAACTATTTTGCACAAGGGTTGTAACATTGAATACACATACAAGAACTTTCTACCTTAAGGATGTGGTGAGCTTGAAAACCTTTTTCTGCATACGTAGGCACAAACACAAGAGCTAATCAGAATATGACCATCACCAAGCACAAGGCTCTAGTTATGATGTCATATTAGCCAACTCCAAACGCTCAAGGTGGCACAAATGTGCAAATTTCTCAGGGAAGTTACTATCTTCCTTGTCCAGCCGATTATCAAGCTTTTGGGGATGGATCAGGTAGGTTTCTAGATTTATGATTTGCTAGTATTTTTGTGGTGTCCCCGCAATCGGTTTGTACAGTGTGACTCACTTAAGAGCCTAGTTCAACCATGTCAGTATGCTGAGGATATTTACTTAGTATGGAATGCCAATTCCACTTTATTTCTATACCGGCCAAAGGATTTATCAGTTTGGGGTCATTCTCTAGAAGGACTCATGATTCTTCTAGACAAGCCCCTCTAAGAAGAATTAGAAAAAGATCAAACTGTCACAATCACCTTTCTCTTGCACCAACGACCACGAAAGCCAATGGGAGAGGATAGTGTGTGAAGTAAGGTTGCATTATACAAAACATTTTGTGCAAGTGCACCAGAGACGCAGAACACACAGTTAATCTTTTGATAAGTTAAGCAATGTTTGATCTGATCTAGTGCAGAAATAAACTCGCAAGTTTGTCCTTTTTATGTGCACCAAAATGAAATTTTCTTTTCTTTGTTCAATTCTTTTTTATGCATTCAAGATGATGTTTGATTGAATTGTTCAGTTTTAAACCCAAATTTGAAATGTTCTGATTTTGCCTGTTCAGTTTTTAGGACCCAAATTGAAAGCTAATTGATTTGCCTTGTCCATTTTTAAAACCCAAATTGAAATGTTGACTGAATGTTCATTTTTTAGATCCAAAATGAAAGATGTGATAGATCGTCCAATTTTAAAGCCCAAAAAGCAAAGTGTTTGATAGTTAATTCAATTTTTAAGATCCAAAAACAAGATGTGTGATTTAATTGTTCAGTCTTAAACCCAAAATAAGATGTTTGATTGTTTGTTTTCCTTAAAGCATTCAAGATTTTGTGCATGTTCATTTTAAGCCCAAAAAAGAAATGTTGACTTTTGTTGACTTTGACTTTTGTTGACTTTTGACTTTTATTGACTTTTGACTTATGTTGACTTTGGCTTTTGTTGACTTTGAAACCCAAAACCAAGTGTGAAATGATGTGAGTATATACATTATTCTTTTTAAACACCAAAAAGTGAAATGGGAATTTTTTAATTAAAATATTATGTGTTTTTTTACCAAACTAGATGGCTAACATGTAGAACTGTAAAAATAAAATAAAAAGTTAGTAAGAGTGCATTATTATAGGTTTACAATGTCTTTCCCCTATATTTTTACAAATAATGGTCACAGTGATATAGACCATATTTCAACAAATGGGTAATAGAGAGAAAGTAGAAAGAAGATAAAAGGAATATAGTCTTCTTGTTTGTGTATCAATGATATTTGTGGAGGCATAATAGAGAGAAAGTAGAAAGAAGATAGAAGGAATATAGTCTTCTTGCCTTTTTCAACCTACAAAAGAAAATAAGATCTTGCAAAACATACTCAAACAACAAAAACACATTAGTTTAGAGGGTTAGTTTGCAAGCAAAACAATGAAAAGGAACCCGTGAAGTAGGTCCCATCGGGCGTACCAAAAATGTGAGCTACGAAAATCAGTTATAAAGGAACACAATAATAAATAAATCATTCAATAACTAAGAATCTAAGCTACATACATGATTAAACTGAAAAAGAAAAACTTAAATAATAAGGAAACAAGGAAGTGCAAACCTCCTCAAATTGAATCTAAGCTCCCCTTTTGATGTGTTCATGCTTATGGATTTGTGCTCAAGATGTGCTCCAAGCTTCAAAGGTATGTTCTCTAAACTGGCATTATAACTTTACTCTTCAAGATGGATTTATGATTTTCTCTCAAAACAGCATTATAACTTTACATGGAAGGTGGATTGAAAATATGAAGGAAAGGGGTTCCTTATATAGGCAATGGGTAGGAAAACCAAGGGCTCAGATGCAAAGTTGAAGAGAGGTCCAAATGCCACTAGAAGAGAGCACATGGATTGTGCTTCTTCAAGTGCATCAAATTGTGACACGTGTCACAAGGGGATTGGGTTGAAAGTGGGGAGAAATGTGACCATTTAGGGAAATGGGACAAGGGGATGAGGGAAGACTTTAGGGGATAAGGCCTCTTAAAGAGGGTGTAAGAGCCTTAATGGGGATGTAAGAGAAATTTATGAAGGTGTAAGAGCCTTAAATGCATATGGATTGGGTTGGCTTGAGATTGTTGACTTTGACCTTGGGGGTTGAGTTCCTAATCAATGATTAGGAATGTGACATGGTTAGGGATAGAATTAGGATTAGGGTTAGGAGATAAGAAGGGTGATTAGGGGGATAAGGAAGGGTTAGCATGTGTGAAAGGGTTGGGTTTAGTTTAAACTCAAGGTTAGGTAGTTGAGAGGGGTTAGGTTAGGGGTTAAAGGGAATATTAATGAATTGAATTATATAAATAACATATTCATTCAATAATAGGGGAATAGGGTTTTAATTAATTACTAAGCTATTGGTTGCTTTTAATAATTAATCAGGACTATAGCCAATTAATTGAATTAATTAGGGCTAGAGGATGACATAGGTCAATTAGGTAATGCTTAATTACTTAGCTGATATGTCCTAGAAGACACTAAATATGATTAGATGTGTTAATCAGATTTAGGTGTCTACAGTTTGTTTTATGCAAAATTGATAACATGAATTATTTATATATATTTATAATAATAGATATATATTTGGACATATATATTTATTATTATAGATATATATAAAATCTGAAAAAAAAATTAAAACTTTCTTAAGATGATACTTATTATATATACAAATGTACTAATAGTTTTATATGAATACATATATATCTATTAAATTATAATTGTATATCAATTAATTTATATTTAATAGGCTGATTTATTTTATTTTTTCAGCATCCCAGAATAAATGCAGTGTTTATTATTATTATTATAGTTATTCTATATACAAAAATTCAAACCATGTATTAAAAAAGGAAAACATCATATTTTAAAACTAACCCCATACGATTTTTACAAAATCATTTTTACTAAACGATTTTTTTAAAGTTTTTTTACAAATAATTTTGGGTGTTTTACCCATGGCACATGGGGGAGTCTCCTTCACCCCACGGCCTTCCCTTATTAAGGGATAAGCAGGGGGAGCACGCCACCCAACGACGGTGCCTGAGCGAGGTTCTCACCCAGGCAACGGCTTCGGCCCCTGGCTCGTGGTGGCACAGCCACAGAGGGCGACCGCTACACTGCAGTGGTTGCCTCCTTTATGCTCCCTCTGGTACTCCTCTTCTACCCCATTGTGACCTCCCACATGTCGCTTCCTTATCCACTGTAATAAATAGCGTCGCTTCTTTTCCCCATCTCCTTGTGAAACCCTAACCTCCCCTGCAAATAAAAAGATATAATAAAATATGAACAAATAAAAACATATAGAGACATAAAAATGAATAAAAGAGAGATAATAAAATAGTATAAATTCAAAGGAGGAATTTATTTTTTTAAAAAGTAGAGGTATGGGTTTGAACTTTATAGATTTTTAAGAAATCCATAAGGATTTCTAGGGCTTCCTTAGGGCTCAATAATTTAAATAATTTAATAAATTCAATCCCAAAATGGACTCCAAAAGTTATCAATTATAGTGCATAGTTGATATTGTTGACTTTTTAGAAATTTTAATTTTAAACATTTTATTTCTAGAATTTAATATTTTATTAAATAGGATATTATAATTGCATTTATTATCAACTCTTTTAGGGTTTAAATTATAGGTAACCAATAGGGATATTAATTCTGAGTTGATTTTATTTTATGTTTTTAAATCATCCATTTAAAATATAAGAATAACATTACTTATAAAAGGGTAATTTAATGATGTTAATTTATCGATATATTAGTATTAAATAATTAGTAATATGGGGTTTATTAAATTATAAAAGGGTTAGTATTTGAATATTGATATGAAATTGAGTTATTATTCCTATTAGTCAACTAAAAATTAGGAAGTTATTAATTAACATTAAACCCTTTATAGTTTCGATCAAATGATATATTAAGTTGATTCATAAATATAATAATTAGATTAAATTGACATTAATACAATTTTATTCTGATTAATAGTTTAATGAAATTATAGTGTTCATGCATTCTTATAAAGTAAACATTTAAAATGATGAACTATGCAAGAATAATACTAATTTAATTATTATCGACTCATTATGAAACTAAGTTTGAACATAATCCTTTTGGGATTATTAAAATAGGAAAATGTATAAGATTTCATTTAGGGTCAATTACGTTTAAATCGCTTAGTGAACTAAAGATGGTTAAACTTAGTCAAACCTAGTCATCTACTAAGACATGTTTAAATGGTTAAACAATTAGTGTCTTAGATCAATTTTGAGGGAGGTTGATCAAGTCACGATGCTCATGATGCCTCTCAAAACTATTTAGGGTTCTACACATATAACTGTAAACTTAATCTAGTAGTCAACTTTGAGACTTACACATGATCAACGCAGATAACTATAGTCCTTTTAAAAAAAATTTGGTATATTTTTGCCCAAATTTTTGGCATGGTATTTTGGTATTAGAGCCAATTTTTCAATGCTGGGAACCTAAAACCACTATGCTATAACTAAACTTTTTCAAATGCATGTGTAGGATGCCTCCACTCACTCAAGAGGTTCGTAGACAAGGACAACGTCATAGATGTATCCCCTCAGCTTGTGAGGAGGTATGACCTAAGGTAGAGGTTCTTGGAGGGGACCAGGGTCCTCCTCCCAAACCACCTCCAAATCCAAATTCAGACATATTGATGGCATTACAAAATCTTGTCATGATTATTCTTGGCAGAATGCCTCAAATTATACAACAGAATGTACATCAGGATATAGAAGGTTGTGGGTTCTCACCCAGAGAATGGGGTAGGATCCCTCTACCTAGGTTTGCAAAGAGATAGGCAGAGCATGAGATTGGGTCTATTGGTGGACTAGGGCTGATACCTAGGAATGAGACTCATAGGATTGAGAGGGCACCCCCAGATATAGGGGATCATATCAGGGAGTTGATGCAACTCTAGCCACCCCTATTCTTAGGTTCTACAGATGGGACAGAGGCTAAGTCTTGGCGTTTGAGTCTAGAGAGGTGCTTTGGTTTATGTCCCTATGGGAGAAACCTTAAGGCATAATTTTTCATATATCTCTTGAGAGAAGGAGCTTCCACTTGGTGGAAACACAAGGAATTCAAGGGACACTTGTTCATTGATACCCTTACTTGGGATACCTTTCTAGAGATATTTAGAGCCAGGTATCTCTCAGAGTAGTTTTGACAGTGTCACATAGACAAATTTGATTATCTTCAACAGAGAGGAATTTCAGTAGCCCAGTATGAGAGCAAGTTTATTGATCTCCTTCCTTATGTAGAGTATATGAGGGATGAGAATTTTCAGGTTAATCACATCATTAAGGTATTGAACCCCACGATAGTAGGTATGGTATGCATGGTACCACCAGGAGACTTGTGTTTCACAGTGGATAGAGCCTTGATAGCAAAGGAGATAGTTAGAGGACCATATGATGCATGGGATAGGTCACAAAATCATAATCCCATAGCTCAGGATTCAAGCTATCAGAGGTCACAATGGAAGGGAAATCAAAGGTACTCATCAAGGTTATTCAGAACCCCACAGCCATAGCAACATTCTTAGTAGAGCTAGAGACAAAGGCCACCTTAGGGACAAAAGGGCTCTAAGTCCAAGCAGTGGCAGAAATGGGGGCCTAGGAGGGACTAGAAAATTCATGCACCCTACACACCTCCAGCACAGACTTAGAAGTCCTCTAGGGGTGGATAGACCTTAAAGTGTGCAAATTTAGGCACGTGGACATTATTACACATGTGGTGCCATGGGGAATATTTCTAGAGAGTGTCCTTAGGGAGGTAGTCAACAAGCAGCTATGTTAGAGCCTATAGTTAGACACATGGGCAAGGCCCATAGAGTATTTGTAGTGGTTGATAACCGCCAAGCAGAGCATCACGCCACAGTCATTGAGGCCATAGGTATAATCCAAGGTAGTAGTGTTTATATCTTATTTGATAGAGGATCTAATGAATTTTATTTCTCCATCGGCGGTGGAGTATTGCGGGCCAGTGGTAGCTAGAAAAGATGTTAGATGGGAGGTAGAGGTAGTCTCAAGAGATAGAGTATCTTTTACCTCATTGATTAGAGACTGTCAGATTCAAATTTGTGGCACGACCACCATAGCAGACCTCAAAGTTACTCCTCCTGGATCTTATGGTCCAATACTCGATATGGATTGGCTATATGCCCACAAAGACAAGTTAGATTATTTTCAGAAGAGGATAGAATGTTTGGATGATGATGGCACTTCTATAGTGATTTTAAGTGTTCAAAGACCTGTGTCCCTCTTTGTGATCTCCGCTATGTATCTTTATTGATGCATGTGTAAGGGATATCATTTGTATGCTATCATGATCAACTATAGAGAGGATGAGGCAGAGAAGGAACCCTCACTAGATGACCATCACCTACTTCAGGAGTTTACAGATGTATTTCTGTTAGAGCTACCTGGTATGTCTCCTCGTAGGGAAATTGACTTTCACATAGATCTTGTACCAAGAGTTGATCCCATTTTTAGAGCACCTTATAGGATGACCACTCATGAGCTTAATGAGCTCAAGATACATCTTGAGGAAATATTAGATAAAGGGCACATTTGTCCTAGTCTTTCTCCTTGGGATGCACCAGTGATCTTTGTAAAGAAGAAGGATGGATCACTTAGGTTATGCGTGGATTACTGACAGTTGAACAAGGTAACCATCAAGAATCGGTATTCTTAGGATTGATGAATTGTTTGATCAGCTGCAGGGTGCCCGGGTGTTCTCAAAGATAGATCTCAAGTCGGGGTATCACCAATTGAGGATAGTGGACAATAATATTCACATGACCGTATTTCACACTAGATATGGCCACTATGAGTTCAATGTGATTTCATTCAGTCTTACGAATGCTCTAGCTATATTCATGAGTCTCATGAATAGATTATTTTGTACCTTCCATGATAAAATTTTTGTGGTGTTCCTCGATGATACATTAATATATTCTATAGATGAGAGAGAGCATGAAGAGCACCTGAGATAGGATTTTGTAGTGTTTGTGAGATAATCAATTGTTTGGAAGTTTTTTGAAGTGTGTATTTTTTAGGCCAAAGGTCAAATATTTAGGACATGATATATGGTGATGGGATCTCAGTGGACCCATCAAACTTAGATGCTATTATCGATTGGCCAGCACCTACTACTCTGACCGGTAACCGGACATAATAACCTAACCAAAATAACCCTAGACACAATAACCCCACCGTAATAACCCAAGGATACAATAAACCAGGGTCACAATAACCCATGGACAAAATAACCCATGGTCATTTTAGATCAATTTAGTATTCTAAAAAAGGGATTGTGAGGCACCATAAAGTATATTTAGGTCATTTTAGACCATATATCCATTATATACCCCTAAAATAGCCTTAAAACATCTTTAATATGCTTAAATAACTTATAAGATTGGTTCAGTGATGGTACATTTAAAATCGTACCAAGTATTTTTCACCAGTTGTACACAATTCATGGCTTGAAAAATGATGCAATATTTCCACTCATCTATATTCTTATGACCAACAAAACAAGATCCACTTATAAACAAGTAATTGTAAAATTAAAACAACTGCAGCCTGATCTAAACCCAAAAAAAATGCTTATTAATTTTGAATTAGGTTTCAAGGGAGCCATTATTGAAATTTTTCCAAATGTCACTATTCAGGGATTCTTTTTCCATTTCTCTCAATGCTTGTGGAGGAAAGTTCAAGAAGAAGGTCTACAAAGACGTTATAATGTCGATGAAGTATTTTCATTTGAGATCAAAAAACTTGTTACATTATCTTTTGTGCCTCAGATCTATGTAAGCAAAACATTCGAAACACTTCTACAATCTCCTTATTTTATAGAACATGAGGAGACTTTGCAACCCATAATTGATTATTTTGAAGACACGTGGCTTGGAAGACTAACTAGACGAGGCAACAGACGGTCAACCAAGTTTTTAATCACAATGTGGAAATGCTTTTCACCTATTCAAGTTGATCTTCCCAAAACCAATAATTCTATTGAGGGATGGCATAGAGGATTTAGCGAATTTCTTCAATAATCGCATAGATCAATCTAGAAATTCATCGAAGAAGTGAAAACATATTAGGGTCTCTAAGATAATAAAATAGAGAAATATATGGCTAGACACACAACACAACCAAGCCAGAAAAAATACCGTGAACTCAAAGAAAAACTAAAATAATTAGTTGATGGTTATGACAGTAATAATATTTTATATTATATAAGAGGCATTGCTCATAATTTGACACTTTAATTGAGAATTTGAATATAAAAAATTTTAGAAATATACTTGTAATTTATAAATTTTGTTTTCCTTTCTCTATAGTCTTATGGGGTTATTTTTTCCATAGGTTATTTTTTCCATGGGTTATTTTAACCACGGGTTATTTTGGATTGGGTTATTATAACCCTGGGTTATTATGTCCTCGGGTTATTGTGGTCAGATTATTTTGTCCAGGGTTATTTTGGCTGGGTTATTATCTCCTGTAATCACTATGACTGAGGTGAGAATTTTCATGGGTTTAGCCAGCTATTACATATGGTTTGTTGAGGGATTATCTAAAGTGGCACACCCCATCACTTATATTCAGCAAAAGGGAAGGAAGCTTGAGTGGACTGA
Source organism: Thuja plicata (assembly GCA_018584345.1). Classification (NCBI taxonomy): domain Eukaryota; kingdom Viridiplantae; phylum Streptophyta; class Pinopsida; order Cupressales; family Cupressaceae; genus Thuja; species Thuja plicata. The sequence continues at coordinate 2,045,857 of MU227649.1, read as the reverse complement.
AAAGTGCGATAGAGCCTTCCAAGAGCTCAAGAGAGCGCTTACTAGTGCACCCATTCTTGTCGTGCTAAAGCCTTCAGCAGATTTTTTTATTTGCACAGATGCTTCATTGGATGGTTTAGGAGTAGTTCTAATGTAGGGTGAGTGAGCTATAGCCTATGATTCTTGGAAACTTAAGACTTGCGAGCTCAACTACCCTACTCATGACCTTGAGCTTGCAACAATGTTGCATGCCTTAGTAACACGGTGACATTTCCTCTTAGGACATCATTTTGAACTTCATTCAGACCATCAGAGTCTTCATTATATATTCACTTAGATGAACCTTAATGCTCGGTAGAGGAGATGGATGGATTTCTTGTCTGAGTAAGATTTTTATGTTCATTACATCAAGGAGAAGGAAAACATTGTCGCAGATGCCTTGAGTAGGAGATGACATGATCTTTCTTCTATATCCACTAGCACAGATTTGAGAGATCGTATTCTTCATCACTTACATGAGGATGAGATGTATACATAGATTAGTGATTTGATTCGATCTCAGAGATCCCTTGAGGGTAATTTTTTAGAGTATTCATTGGAGTACGATGGACTCTTACATAATAGAGGATGTATTTATGTATGTTATTCCAGATGATTGTGGGGATTTTTTATGCTAGAGGCTCATAGAGAACCTTATGCAATTCATCCTAGAGTTAAGAAGATGCATGCTAATTTGAGGAAGCTTTACCATTGGCCAGGCATGAGATTACAGATTGATGAGTTAGTAACTAGGTGACTGGAATGTAAGAGGGTGAAGGCAAAGAACCACCATCCAAGTGGTCTTCTTCAGCCTCATGAGATACCCATGTGGAAGTGGGACACCATTTCTATGGATTTTATTTTTTGCCTTCCTATGTCATCTCGTTGCCATGATGCAATCATGGTGATAGTTGACAAGTTGATCAAAGTGGCTCACTTTCCACCCGTGTGTACTACCTTCACCGCACCAACAGTGGTATAGGTAATCTTGTGAGATATAGTTAGACTTCATCGCGTACCTCATAAGATCATCTCAGATAGAGATTCTCTTTTCACTTCATATTTTTGGAGAGAGTTACAGGCAGCTATGGGCACTAGGCTCAATTTTAGTATAGCCTATCACCCAAGGATAGATGGATAGATCGAAAGGGTCAATCAAGTGTTAGAAGACATGCTACACATGTATGTGATGGATCATTAGACCCAGTGGGAGGAGTACCTACACCTAGTTGAGTTTTCCTATAACAATGGGCATCATATGTCATTGAGTATGCCTCCTTACCAGGATCTATATGGTAGGCCATACAAGACACCACTGAGTTGGGATAGGATCGAGGATAGAGTTTCCATTAGTATTGATTTAGTCAGAGATATGGAGCAGTAGGTGACCATGATTAGGCAACATCTCGAGAGGCTTAGGATAGGCATAAGAAGTATGCAGATGCAAAAAGGATAGATCGATCTTACTTGGTTGGAGACATAGTCTTCTTGAGAGTGCACTTTCATAAGATTCCAATCCATTTTTGAAAGGTCTCTAAGCTCCCACCTCATTTTTTTGGACCTTTTGAGGTTGTAGAGAGGATAGGACCAGTTTCCTATCGTCTAGCCTTTCAACCTAGCATGTCACGCATCCATGATGTGTTTCATGTTTCAATTTTAAGGAAGTACATATATGATGAGTCTCATGTTATAGATTGGAATTCCTTACAAGTGGATTCAGACAGATAGCTGGATTTGGAGCCCATTCACATAGTGGCTCGAAGGATGTGGGCCCTTTGAGGTAGAGAGTTGGACTAGGTTAGGGTCTAGTTGGATTGTTATGATGAGGTTACAGCCTCATGGGAGGATGAATCATAGATGAGATCTCAGTTCCCCTGCTTCTATGATGAACTCTAGGAGGATATTCATGCCTAGATTGGGGATGTGAGGCCTACCCCAGCCCATCATAGTTCAGCACTATTTTTCTTTACTATACTCTTTAGTTGATATTAATTCTGAGATAATTAGACTTATGGAACATATGTTATTATTTGAGGATTTTTTAGATCCTATGCTATGTTTATTTAGCACTTTAATTATGATGTTAATATGCATATGTGATGCTTAATGTTAGTTAATTTAGATTACTTCTATGATTAATATTTTGATGATGCAGTATGATGGGTATGTATGTTAGATATTATCAGGATGCAAATTGATTTAAAAATTTATGATTATACATATTAGATCAAATGTAGATGTTGTTTAAGTTACGATAAATCATTGGAAAATACAAAGTGTTAGTGAATATATATGTTTGATTTATATCATTATCATGCTATGTTTTAAATGGTGATTTCTTGGACTACTAATGTTTGCAATGAGTGTGCAGGAGATTGACCATGGTTCTAAAATGGGGAATCAGGAATGGGCCTATGTAAATGCTGTAAAGCTAAGGTTGTCTAGATAAAGAGGTAGGAACCTCATTTTTATGTGTTTTATTCATAAATGTAATGTGCATGACTGTATTTAAATGTATTTCTTAAATGTGTAATTAGCCATGTATTATGTGTTAATTGTGTTGTGTCACTTGACATGTGTGTTTTATATGTGTTGGTATGGCTAGTAAATGTAACTAGGATAGGTATAAGATCAACTAGGGGTTAACCTGTAGAGATCCCATGCCTACCCTAGGGTTATGAAGCATTAGATTGAGTCAAGTTAGTTGAATTTCATACATTAAATTTAGGTGGGGTTTAGGAGGGTCATATAAGCTTCCAAAAGGTAGTTAGGGTTAAAATTAACCACCCCAATTGGTACCCAAGGGGTTAGGAGTCAATTTTATCTCATCAAGAGGCCCATAACTCATTTATGGCACCTCCAAAATATCTCATTTACAAAGCGGTGAAATTCAAAGTTTAGGAAATTTGGTCAAGCCCTCCCATCTTTCCCATGTGAGCCTTTAACTCTATTTATGAAAGAAAATGCAAGTGGGGAGATGGGATAGACTTGAGTTACTTCCCCATTAATGACTATCATATATTTTGGGAGTAGAAGCCTTTTTAGGGAGATATGGGAGGAAAGTTAGGGTTGTTCACCCACTCTCTATTCTTAGAGACCTCTAGTTTTGAAAGGAGATTTGGAGAAGGAAGAAAGCATAAAGTGAGAAAATCTTCTCAACATAATTCATTTTTTCCTTAAGCTTGGAATTTAGGTTGGTTTTTTTCATTAGAGTAACTTAGTGTAAGTTTTCTTTATGTGTGTTGAAATCTTGGATGTTTCTTTAATGGAGTCTTATACATTTTGTGGAAAAATCGCATTGATGTTCATGGGAGTTCTTTATGTTGTTTTGTGATTTATTTGTGCTATGTAATTTGTTAAGGGAGTCTTCAAGGAACACTCACCCTTGGGAGGGTAGAGTAACCTTGAAGGTGTGAAAGATTAGAGATAACCCTTGTAGTGTAGAGTCTCCCATCTATGGAGGTATGAACATGGGTGTTTTGATCCTCGTGATACCAAGCTTGGCTAAGGGCATTTGGGGGCCATAAGGAGAAATTTGATGGCTTGAAGCCCTGGTTATGATTTTTGAGGAGAAGGGATATTGGAATTTGTTCTTGAGCCCATGTGTGGCATTTGTTCTTTTTTTTGTTTGGCTTCTCCTTAAGGGTATGGTCCACTTTCACCCCAATGTTTTAGGTCTTTGGAGACCTTTGTAAAACCCTAGGTTTGGGTGTTTCCTTTGTGTTTCATGTAAAAAGCTTTGTTATTGTTATGAATCTTGTTGTCACATGTTCATTTCTGGTTCCCCAATCTCGGGGGTGACCTTGTAAAGGCCTAGGTTGGGAGGTGAGCCTCCATGGTCAACTTATTATGTTCATGTAGGTGTGGCTGGATCTCTCAAAAATCTTTGTTAGAGCTATGCTGGATATACCATATGATGGTTTTGTGATCTACCCGTGTATTTGGTTATGTTCTAGCCCATATTGTAAAAATTGGGATCTTGGTAGTTTAGTGCAAACTAAAAATGTAACCTTGTGTTTTTTAATGCAAGCAAGTTGTATATGTATTAAAATTTCCTATTATTGAATGACAATATAAGTTTTATTCTACCCCTATGAAATTATGATGTTGATCAAAATTTAATTCTTGGTATATATGAATTTTTGTTATGTTATGAAATTTATAGTTGTATTAAAGTAAAAGGGTAAATACATGGATAATCATTTTATAGCATAACATCTAAAGGGAAAATTGTGAGTTTATTTCAATTTAGATCTAGATTGTAGATGAAATTTAAATGGTTGTTTTTCCTTTAAAATTTGAACCTCTATTTTCTTATATTAACATTTACTTTTTTATTTAATAAAGTGAATCAAATAGGGTTTTTTAATGCAAAATCTATAAGATACACTATTTATATATATTCATAATAATAGATATATATTTTGAACATAATATTTAATATTATAGATATATTATAAAATCTGAAAACAGAATTAAATCTTTCTTAAGATGATACTTATTATATATACAAATATAATAATAGATTTATATGAATACATATACATCTATTATTATAATTGTATATCAATTAATTTATATTTAATAGGCTGATTTTTTTAGCATCCCAAAATAAATGCAGTATTATTATTATTATTATTATTATTATTATTATTATTATTATTATTATTATTATTATTATTATTATTATTATTATTATATTTATTTATTTAAACCATATATATATATATATATATATATATATATATATATATACAAAAATTCAAACCATGTATTAAAAAAGGAAAATATCATATTTTTTAAAACTAACCCCATGCGATTTTTAGTAAATTATTTTTATTAAATGATTTTCAAAAAAAAAAATTTACAAAGAATGGGCATGTTATCCCTGGCACGCAGGGGTCTCCCTCACCCCGTGGCCTTCCCTTATTGAGGGAGAAATGGGGGGAGCATGCCACCCCACGGGAACACCCGAGAGGGGTGCTCGCCCAGGCATCGGCTTTGGTTGTTGGCCCGCAGTGGCACTACCGCCAAGGGCGAGCGCTACGCGGTAGTGGCCACCTCCTTTATGCTCCCTCTGCTACTCCTCTTTTTCCCCATTGTGACCTCCCACGTGTCGCTTCTTTCTCTGCCCGTAATAAATAGAGTTGCTTCTTTTTCCTATCTCCCTGTGAAACCCTAACCTCCCCTGCAAACAAAAATATATAAAAAAATATGAACAAATAAAAATATAAGAGAAATAAAAATGAATAAAAGAGAGATAATAAAATAGTATAAATTCAGAGGAATTTATTTTACAAAAAACAGAGGTATGGGTTTGAACTTTATAGATTTTTAGGAAATCCGTAAGGATTTCTAGGGCTTCCTTAGGGTTCAACAATTGAAATAATTTAATGAATTCAAACCCAAAATGGACTCCAAAAGTTATCAATTATAGTGCATAGTTGATATCGTTGACTTTTTAGACATTTTAATTTTAAACATTTTATTTCTAGAATTTAATATTTTATTAAACGAGATATTATAATTGCATATATTATCAACTCTTTCAGGGTTTAAATTATAGGTAACCAATAGGAATATTAATTGGGAGCTAATTTTATTTTATGATTTTAAATCATCCATTTAAACATAAGAATAACATTACTTTATAAAAGGGTAAATTAATGATGTTAATTTATCGATATATTAGTATTAAATAATTAGTAATATGGGGTTTATTAAATTATAAAAGGGTTAGTATTTGAATATTGATATGAAATTGAGTTATTATTCCTATTAGTCGACTAAAAATTAGGAAGTTATTAATTAACATTAAACCCTTTATTTTCGATCAAATGATGTATTAAGTTGATTCGTAAATATAATAATTAGATTAAATTGACATTAATACAATTTTATTTTGATTAATAGTTTAATGAAATTATAGTGTTAATGCATTCTTATAAAGTAAACATTTAAATACAATTAACTATTCAACAATAATACTAACTTCGTTATTTTTGAATCATTATGAAACTAAGTTCGAACATAATCCTTTTGGGATTATTAAACTAGGAAAATGTATAAGATTTCATTTAGGTTGAATTATGTTTAAATTGCTTAGTGAACTAAGGATGGTCAAACTAAGTTATACCTAGTCGTCTGCTAACATATGTTTAAATGGTTAAATAATTACTGTCTTAGATCAACTTTGAGGGAGGTTGACCAAGTCACAATGGTCATGATGTGCCTCGAACCTATTCAGGGTTCTCAACATATAACTGTAAACTTAATATAGTAGTCAACTTCGAGACTTACACATGCGCAGCATAAATAACTATAGTACTTTTAAAAATATTTGTTCGTGTTTTTTTGCCCAACTTTTGGGCATGACATAGATGTCCTAATAAATCTTTTAAGGAGCCTAAGTTCAGTTCTAATAAATTTCAGTCTAAGGGATATAAAAGTTTTTATGTTGTATAAGGTGTGACTGATGATAAGTCTGGAGAAGAAAAATAAATTGTGTTTATTGCTATTAAAGAAGATAATCTGAACAAAGAGAAAGATTTGGTTTTGCATGCTCATAAAATAATTGAATGGGTCATTGATAGTTGAATTTCACAGCACATAATTGGTGATAAAAATAAGTTTTTAAAATTTGAAGATTATGAAGGAGGTGTTGTCATATTCGGTAATAGTGCTCCCTCTTTGATTAAAGGAAGAGGGTCTATTACTCTTGATGGAAAGAATAATACTGATGATGTCTTGTATGTTGAAGAATTAAGACAACTTGTTGAGTGTTGGATAGCTAGCGGAAAAACTCTACTGATTGGATTTCATGGAAGGAGTATGCAAAATCATTGGAAGTAGTAGACATCTAATTACATCTAGTACATAGACTATAGGTAATTTTTTACATTTAAAAATAGTTTAGAATGAGTGTGTTGCTAAGATTGATTACAATTGGTTATGGCATAGAAGATTTTTTCATGTGAACTTTGATAATATAGTGAAATTTAGCACTACTAATGTGGTAAGAGATCTGCCTAAACTGATGAAGCCTAGAAATTTGTGCAAAGAATGTCAATTGGGTAAATTGACTAGATCTAATTTTAAGAATAAGACTTATTCTTCAAATGGATTGTTGGATTTGGTACATACTAATCTATGTGGTCCTACTAAGACAAGAAAATATTATGGTGATAGATACTTTATGCTATTTATTAATGAGTATTCAAGGGTGATGTGTGTTACATTTTTGAAGGAAAAATCAGAAGCTTTTAGAAATTTTAGATATTAAAAATAATGGAAGAGACAGAATTTGAAAAGAGATTGAAGTTTCTAAGATCATACATAGGTGGAGAATTTACATATGGTGAGTTTTATACTTTTTGTGAAGAACATGGGATAAAGAGGTAGACTTTTGCTCCGTGAACCCCACAACAGAATAGTTTTGCAAAGAAAAGGAATAGGAGTATCCTAGACACATCTAGGACTATGATGATTGAAGGAAAAATTTTACAGATCTACTGGAGAGAAGCAGTGAGCACTATGTTAACACTATAAGGTCCAGTATTTCTGAGAGGGGGGTGAATCAATAATATATTAGATCTTAAACTTTTCACAAATTATTCAATACCATGAACCACATTCCTAAAATTTAAACCATATGCATGCAATAAACAAAGTAACCAAACAATCATCCACACATGCAACAAAGTAACACCAGTATTTTATCGTGGAAAACCTAAGGGTGAAAACTACAGTGGGGATTAGTACCCAAAAATATTCACACTCTTTTGAAATGCGCCATGTTAAAGGCCTAGGCCTTTTAGGAGCTTACAATAATGCCTTGTTAGGGGAAGACCATGTTAGGAGTCACCCGGTTAATGGAATCAACAAGTACAATGATCTGGGTGTAGCACGCCTCCAAAGCTTGCTCAAATCCAATTAAGAGTGACACTTTTTCTTCTTGCAGACTATCTTTACCCTTAACTCGACCACACCTTATCATCCATGATCTACACTTGAATTATAAAAGACTTTGTATATAAATACATTACAATTTCAATAGGGTGTTTAACCTCCTTAAAAAACATATTACAATCTTTCCTGATCAATCCTTAAACCCTAATATGTGTTACCAATTAAGGATTACAATTTCAAGTATGTGTCAACCTTTAGATCCTTTGTACATCGATTTAAATCAAGAACAGTCAAACCTTTTTGAATTCTTCAACATGTTTCCAAATCTTGGTTAAATCCAGTCACCTTGATCAATGAAATATAAATTAATAATTACAAATATGTTATGCCATGTCACCTTGACATCTTGATCAAAGAAACATCTATTAAAACCAATCCCATCGTCACCACTCACTGATCTAACATCAACTATTCAAACATGTTCAAATAATTTTAAATTTTTGCACGGAGCAATCTTCTATCAATAGAAACTAAACCTTGTAGTACTCCAATCCTTTTGCGATCATAGCATCAAAAAAATATCCTAGTTAAGATAATCATATCATGGCCTCCACACTTGAATCCCTAGCAATTTAAAATAACAATCAAATCATTCACTGTAAGCCAATGCCTGTTATTTTAACTGCTTGGTTGCCCTTCAATCAATCATATCTTTCTCTCTTGTTGTTTCCAGGTTATGTGATCATACAGAATACATATAGAGACATCCTTGAGCCTCCAACCATGATTGCGCACTCCAATTCTTACCTCAAAACATAATTCCTTTGTACTCAAACTTGGCAGCATATCAGGAACAATGTCAATGCACACAAAACCAAGTTGACATCAATGACAATACAATAATTGATCTTCATATCATTAAACCTATAGGACTCAAAACTCAAAAATATCCCCCTTTGGCATTGATGGAAACACCACAATTAATGGAAATTCCACAATCAATTGATAACTCTATCTCCTCCTTAGTTTATGCACTTCCTAGTCTTCTTCTTATCTTCTCAACACTTGAGTCTTCTTCCTACTATCGTGTTGACTTACTCTTCTCTTCTCTTCTCCCCCTTTGACAAGAATGATAAAGGAACCACATAGGTCATCAATTGGTGCAACATATTCCTTTGCCTCTTATTGCTCCTCCTGAGGAGTAGTCCCTTTTAACATCAATTCTCTTCTCTTCTCCCCCTTTGACAAGAATGATAAATGAACCACATAGGTCATCAATTGGTGCAACATATTCCTTTGCCTCTTATTTCTCCTCCTAAGGAGTAGTCCCTTTTAACATATTCCTAGTGAAAGATATTCAATGATTCCATTGGATTGATGCCTGCACTATAATCTTAATGTCATCCAAGTAGGGAATAACCCCTAACTTACCTCTCAGATACTCAAAATTATCTTTGGGTAATGGTTTAGTGAATATGTGTGCTAGTTTCTCCTTGGTTGGCACATATTCCACCTAAACTTTCTTTTCTTGCACTTTCTCTCTTAAGAAATGATACTTGATTGCAATATATTTAGTCTTAGAGTGCATTATTAGATTTTTTGAAATTTTAATTGCACTTGTATTATAAAATTAAGTAGTCACAGATTCAATTACCTTCTCTTTGATATCTTCTAGGAGGTGCTTCATCCATGCAATTTATGTACAATTTATATCTTTTTCTACATAGTCAACTTCTGTAGTAGATTGGGATATGCAATTTTGCTTCTACTTGTCCATGACATAAGTCTTCCTCCTAGAAAGAATTATCCTCCAATTGTACTCTTTCTATCATCAATGTTTCCTGCCCAATCTACATCACTATAAACACTCAAAGAGAAATCTCATTTTTTAGCATACCAAATACCATAGTCTTTTGTCCCTTTCAAGTACCTGAATATTCTTTTCACTGCTACCATGTGAGACTCCTTAAGACTAGCTTTAAATCTTACCACTATTCCAACTATTTTTTCAATGTCTGGTCTACTATGAACAATATAGTGAAACTTAACAATCATGGATCTATATAGAGTTCCATCCACTACACTTGACTTGTCATCCTTAGATAGTTTGCATCCTGTCACCATTGGGGTTCCAACTGTCCTATAATCTTCCATTCCAAAATTCTTCAATACTTCCTTTATGTACTTAGACTTATTGATATAGATATCATCTTTTAATTGTGAAATTTGCAATCCAATAAAGAACTGAATTTCTCCTATCATTGACATCTCAAACTCTTTATTCTTCTCTTCTGCAAACTCCAAGCTCATCTCATCATTTCCTCCAAAGATTATGTCATAAAAAAATACTTCATCTAACAGTACTTTATCACCTTCAACCTTCAAGGACACATTTCTATCCTCACTTGTGTTTATGACATCAATATTAATGAGATAAGAGTGTACTCTTTCATACCATGCTCTAGGTGCTTGTTTCAGTCCAAAAAATTCCTTTTCTAGCTTGTACACTATGTCCTTATTCTTAGTCAATGCAAATCCATCAAGTTTCTCTATATAAACCTCTTCTTCAAGAATCCCATTCAGAAAAGAAGATTTGACATCCATTTGAAAAAAAATAAACTTATTATATAAAGCATAAGCAAGTAAAATTCTTACCCATTCAAGTATTTCCACAGAATAATTTTTTTCTCCATAGTCCAATCCTTCCTCTTGTGCATAGCCTTTACACACAAGTCTTTCCTAGTTACGAAACACTTCTCCATATTCATTTAGTTTATTCCTGAAAACCTACTTTTTACCAATCACATTCTTGTCTACTGGTCTAGGAACAAGTCTCCATGTGTCATTCTTCTCAATACGATCAAGTTCTTCTTCCATTGTTTTTATCCAGTCAACATTCTTCAAAGCTTCTTTCATAGTTTTAGGCTCAAACTTTGAAATCAAACATGCATTCTCTCTTATTCTCCTTCGTGTATGTACTCCAGCATCTTTATCACCAATTATCTAATCAAGGGAATGATTCAATCTCACATACATTGGAATAAAAAGTTCAGGTCTAGGTGCTTCTTCTTCTTGCTCCATCGGTTGAACCATTGCTTCCTCAATGTTTTTTTCTACATTTTCTTCCTCTAGTGTATGCACATGCACAAATTCTAGAACACTTCCTAGTTCATTCTTACTTGTATCATCTGATTTCTCTGGATATGCATCTACCTTTACACTTGCGCTTTCAACCAAATTGTTAGTCCTTTTATGATGCAAGGAGGGTAAGGACAACTAGGGCCAAAGGCACTCCTAGCTATCCAAACCAACTTGCAAACCAACATGAAAGCAACAACACAGAAAGGGAGAGAAAGAAAGTAGAATATTCTTATTATTTCATCAAACATCATACATGTTGGGCTATAAGGCCTTCCCAATTTTGGCCATATACATTTAAATCTTTACAGAATAATCTACACACATGTGAGGTCACATACTTGCAATCTAAATCTTCTATCTATTTTCTACCCAAGAACTCCTTCTGAACTCCTCCCAAAACTAAGAATAGAAACTAATATATATAAGAGACCAAAAAAGAGGTCAGCATCAAAGATCCTAAAGACCCAACATAGGAAATAGAAAAGACCCAAATTTAGGTCCACACACATCCCAATGAGAGACCCCAACATTAATTATGCTACATAAATTAAATACATACATTGGCCAGAAGATCCAACGTCCAAAAACCAACTCGGTGAGAAATACTACTGAGCATAGAGACCAACCGGTGAAAACCACCGAGCAGCCAAGAACAACCACCAAGAGCCTATCGGTGAAGCCATTTAAAACAAGTAACTGAGCCCGAGCAGTGAAACAACAACATTCAACCAACCAACAAGAATGGTTACCGAGCACTTTACCAAGAAGTCTCCAACAAGCTACCAAGCCAAAACAAACATATTTTTGGTTGATATAGGATTGTCAAGAACCCAAGATGCTCCTGTATCATTTTATTGAACCACTTATATCCCTTTCTTTTAGTAGAATATTCCAAGAAAATACCATCATCACTCTTAGGATCAAACTTTCCAATAAAATCATCTCTTTTGATATATCATTTAGTACCAAAAACTTTGAAATGTTTAACACTAGGTGTATGACCATATCACAACTCATAAGGTGTCTTGTTTGTTTATTTCTTCACTTGCACCAGGTTGAAAGTATAAACTACAGTACTAATGAATTCTCTCTAATACATCTTTGGTGCATCACTTTGAATCAACATAGTCCTAGCAGCATCGACTATAGTTCTATTCTCCCTTTCACCAACTCCATTTCTCTGAGGTGTTCTAGGTGCTAACATTTGCCTCTAGATTCCATTTTCTTTACAATATTTGACAACTCGTCCTCTATCATACCTTAAGAACTTCATTCTTTTACATGTTTCATCCTTAATAAGTTCTTTAAAATCTTAAAAATTATAGAAATTTTCATACTTATCCTTGTTTAAAGTCACCCACATCATCCTTGAGTAATCATTAGTAAAGAATATGAAATACTTATCACCATGATAGCTTTTAGTCCTCATAAGAACACACAAATTAGTATGCACTAAATCCATTATATTTTCTGATGAAAAAGACTTTCTATGTAAAGTAGAACTAGTTAACTTACCCTACTGACATTCCTTACACATCATGTTGTTTGGTTTAACTAATTGTGGCAATCCTCTAGCTATATTCAACTTACTAACCTTGACCAAACTATAAAAGTGATGAACCATAACTGATTGAATATTTGAAGATGTTAAGTTGATGATCACCAAGACACAGAAAGTTAATGCAAGAAATTAAATCAGTTAATGTATTGTATTGTCATTGATTTCAACTTGATATAATTTGTATGGTCATGTACATATTGCTAAAAGACTTCAAAGAACCAATGAATCAAAGGCTATAATATCAATAATACATAAAAGTTAAGTAATCACAAAGTAACTGTATACACCGACAGACAGAGTAAACCAACGAGAGAAAAGTCAAAGTGTTATCCGACGAGAAAAAGCATAGCATTACTGATGAGCAAAGTCACAGTGTTACCCGATGAGAAAAAGCACAGTGTAACCCGATGGACAAAATTACAGTGTTGCCCGACAGATAGACAACACCGACGAACAGAGATCCTGAAAACAACTGAAGTCTCACTGACGGAACAGTTATTTGTCACCAATGACTAACTGAAGTATTGACCGACAGAACAAAGAGTTCAAAAATGAAAAAAGGCTTAGCTATCAAGAGCTAAATATAGACTTAACTGTTAATTATCATTGTTTTAATAGAAAAGATAAAACCAGAGATAAGTAAAGGATTTAAAGTTGTTTTGTCTAGTTGGAAAGAAGATATCTACGAGATAAAATAGGAGTTTTGCTTTAAATCTATTTGGCAATAATTGTGGATCACGCCAAGATCAAGAAAGCCAAGAAATGGTGAAATCATGTCTATATAAGAGACAAGCTAATTCAATATGAATTTGGGGAGTGATAAGAGAATAGATGCTGAAGAGATTCTGAAGGAGAAGAAAGTCTTCATTCAAACATGATCAATCAAGCTAAGGAAAGAGATAAATTATATAGACACCGATGAACAGTGATATAGCATCACAGAGCAAAATAGTGTGGAGAAAAGGTATTGAATTGATAACATTGATCAAAAAGGTAATGTACTTACAATAGATCTTAAAATCTGCAATTCTAGTTGTATATGTGAATAGATCAATTTACTGTTTCAATTTAACCATTAAAGCATCAAGTCTCTTAACCAAGCAGGACTTAAAAGTCTTTTCTAATTGAGATACATCCCAAGGAGTATCAAAAAATTTTATCATACAAAGTAGCATTGGATATACCCAATACCTATTGACAGGCCAAGTGAGTGTTTGATCAAGGATGGTAGCATTAGATGCTAGATACTAAGTGACAAACTATTCATTTAAATCCTCTAACAAGGTCACACCTAACAGTGTGTTTTTAACCTTTAACAGGGTTGGATCTTCACCGAGCTCACTTTAGAAGAGTGAAAATTTGGGTTACCAGTCCCAGTGGTTTTTCCCTTAACAGGGTTTCCACGTTAAAAATCCATGTGTCAATGTGTTTATGAGTCATTAATTTATTGTTTTTCATTTCACAAGAGTAAATTTGGATTGATCAGTATACACTAGTTATTTATTGTATTTCAGTAAATAGAAAGACTGCTAATCAGTAAAAGTAATAATAAGGTTTGAAAGAGTAATCCGAGTAGTAGTTATTTGTTATTAATATTTCAAGGCAATCATCTTATAGGAATGAAGATAACTAGAGGCTTATAAATGTGGTAATAAGTTTTGGGGTTGATTTAAGGATTAATTTTTTAGGCCATTGATTCACCCCCCCCCCCCACTCTCAATTATTCTAAAAATTGGTATCAGAGCTTGTGTGCTTAGAAGGAAGGTTTCAAGACCTAAGCTAAAGATCACAAGATGAATAGACGAGATGTGTGCAATTTTAACAAAGCCAATTTTGCTTCATGGCAAAGCAGGATAAGACTCCACTTATCAGGTATTGGAAATGATGTTACTCAATACTTAGATACTGAATATGTGTTTCCCATAGGAGCACTCATAGTTGAAAAAATGAGAGAGAAGCATGAACATAACTGCATGATAATAGAGCTTGCTTCCTCACTCTCCGATGTTGAATTTGAAGATGTCAAAACATGCACAACTACAAAGTAGATGTGGGATAAATTGAAGCTTGTACATGGTGGTGATGTAAATGTTCTGAGAGCCAAGGCAGAAAGCCTTAGAGGAAATTTTGATGATCTTAGAATGAAAGAAGGTGAAAACATCACACAGTACAACACAAGAATCAAAGAGGTAGTCAATGCTATCCAAGGAGTTGGAGGTGTACTAGATGAAGAGATAGTAGTAAGTAAAATTCTAAGAATCTTACTGCCTACTTATGCTATTAGAGTATCTACCATACAAGAAATGAGAGCAGTAGAAAATAACAATGTTACTCTAGATAGTTTGATTGGAAGACTAATTTCATTTGAGATGAATAACGTTGATAATAGTGTCTTACCAAACATAGAGTCTACATTCAAATCTTCTTTGAGAATAAGTAAATCAAATCATAAACACACTATGAGAAAAGATAGTGAAAGTGAAAGTGAAGAAGAAGATCTTGATAAAATTAAAGCACTTATGGCTAGAAGAATGTAGAGAGGAAAAGATAAATACAAAGGTAAATTACCACTTGTATGTTTTAATTGTAAAGATATTGGACACTTTGCTGCAAGATGTCCTAACAGAAGAAAAGATGACAGAAGTAATGACAGGTCATTTCAAAATAAGTTTGATACAGGTGATAACCGAGATTATAGAAGCAATTGACAATCAGAAAGAAGAGATACCTGAGACTACAAGGACAAAGGAAATAAGGCCAATTGCCTAGATACATGCAAAGATGAAGATACTAACACCGAATTTGATGAATACATCAAGATGGTGTTTGTGACAGTAAAAGATGATTCAGATGAAGATGAAAGGTATGTAGAAACTACACTCATATCTAAAGTTAGCAAGAATGATATCTATATCATAGATAGTGTCTGCACTCACCACATGACCGGTGACATAGAAAAGTTTAATAATTTTGAGTATTATAATGGTGGTACAGTAAGAATGGGTAATTACATGCCTTGTCTAGTTGAAGGTAAAGGAACTATAATTTTGAATAACCTGATAAAATGTGAAAATGCTTATTGGGTGAAAGGATTAAATTATAATCTATTGAGTGTTTCTTAGCTGAATAATTTAGGTCACCAAGTACCTTTTGAGAATAAGAAGGCAATGATCTTCAATGAATTAGGAAGATTGATCAGAACTGGTGAACAGATCAAAGGTAACCTCTTCTATCTTAATGATACTGACACCACTTTCTTAATGGCTAGAAACAATGACATATGGTTGTGGCATAAAATATTGTGTCATCTAAATTTTGACAACATGATAAAGCTAAGAAAAAAGAGAAATGTAAGAGGCTTACCGAGCATGTCAAAGCTAGACAATATCATGTGCAAAAATTGTCAAAAAGGTAAGATGACAAAGTCTAGTTTCAAAATCAAAACCCATACATCTAATGCTATTCTATAATTAGTCCATATTGATCTATGTGGACCCATGAGGACAAAGAGTTACTATGGTGATAGATATTTCATTCTCTTTGTTGATGATTACTCTAGAATGATGACAGTTATATTTCTAAAAGATACATCAGAAGCATTCAAGATGTTTAAATGGTACAAAGCAATGGTAGAAAAACAAAGTGGTAAGGAATTGAAATGCTTAAGATCAGATAGAGGAGGGAAATTTATTTCAGATGAATTCACTAACTTTTGCAATGAGCATGGAATCAAAAGATAGGTCTCTGCACCGAGAACACCATGGAAAAATGGGATTGTTGAAAGAAGGAACATATCCATTGTTGATTGTGCAAGGACACTAATGATAGAGAAAGGCATCACCCAAGTCTTCTGGAGGGAAGCTATCAGTACCATTATTTACACATTGAACAGAGTACAATTAAAGAAAGACACCAAGAAGACACCCTATGAGCTATGATATGGTTACACACCCAATGTAAGTTACTTCAAGATCTTTGGTAGTCAATGTTATATCTTAAAAGATGGAAGATTCCAAGCCAGTTGGAACACCGATGGAAACAAGATGTAAGCTAACAAAGGAGGAAAAGTCACCTGAGGTAAATCAGACTTTGTACAGATCAATGATTGGCAAACTCATGTATGTTATACATACTACACCAAATATTGCACATGCAGTATGAATAGTTTCAATATTTTTTGCTAATCACAAGGAATCACATATCACTAGTGTGAAAAGAATCTTAAGATATCTAAAGAATATCGAGGACTATGGCTTATGGTATAGAAGAGAAGGCAAATTTGAACTTAAGTTCTTTACCGACGTTGATTGGGTTGGAAACATTAATGACCGAAAGAGCACAAGTTGAGGAGCATTCTTTATGGGTGGCAGAGTTGTCACATGGATCAGCATGAAGCAAGGATGCATCTCTCAGTCTACTGTAGAAGCAGAGTATGTTGTTGTTGCTGAAAACTGCTCAAATATTGCATGGATCAAATAGTTACTGAAAGGTATGAATATGAAAATTCTTGAACCAGTAATTATCTATTGTGATAATACCAGTACAATTAAAATTTCCAAGAATCCAATCTTGTATGCTAAGACAAAGCATATTGCTATCAAGCATCATTATTTGAGAGAACAAGTTAAAGAAAAAGAGGTGATACTTGAGTATGTGCAATTAAAGGAACAATTAGTTAGTATCTTCACCAAGCTGCCGCCCAAGGATACATTTGAGTACTTGAGAAAGAGACTAGGGGTCAGACCCTTATCTATTGGCCAGTAAGATGACTAGAAGGTTGCATCAGCCTACATATTATCATAATATCATTCATGTTGATGCAAGCAAAGAGATGGACTTCAAAGATACATCTATACACAGCAAGGTATTTATTTACACCAAGCACCAGAGTTGTTGTATTCCTGATGGATTGGGAAATTCAAGTAATGTATTGAATGGATAGAAAGGATTGTTTGACATTACTGTCAAGTATTTGTTTGAAATTGTTGTCAAAGGGAGAGATTATATCCATTATCACATTATCCAAAGGGAGAGATGTAACCAAAAAGGGAGAGTACATACAAAGGGAGAGATTGTTGTCAAGAGAGAAAAGAGACATCAAAAGAAAAGAATAGTCAAAGGGAGAGAGTTTGACACAAGAAGATAACACATAACATCAAAAGAAGAAAGATTCTACATCTATCTAGTGAAGGGATTGAAAATAGAAAGAGAGTTGCAAGAATCAAATCTAAGCTATGTGAGCTTACTGAGGACTAGATATTTGTATCGGTTATAGTACATAAGATTGGTAGTTTGATGAACTTAAACTATTATGTTTCATATTGTATTAGTGATAATATAGTGTGTTTCCATCAATTCTAGAGGGAGAGATTGATGAACTATAACTGATTGAATGTTTGAAGATGTTAAGTTGATGATCACCGAGATATAGAAAGTTAATGCAAGACATTAAATTAGTTAATGTATTGTATTGTCATTGATGTCAACTTGATATAATCTGTATGGTCATGTACATAGTGCTAAAATACTTCAAAGAACCAATGAATCAAAGGATATGCTATCAGTAATGCATAAAAGTTAAGTATTCACAAAGTGACTATATACACCGACTGAGTGCACACTGATGGAGTGCACACCGACGAACGGAGTAAACCAATGAGAGAAAATTCACAATGTTACTGATGAGAAAAAGAAAAAAATTACCAAAGAGAAAAGTAATAGTGTTACTCGACAAGAAAAAGCATAGTGTGACCCAACAGATAGAATTACAGTGTTGCTCGATGGATAGACAACACTGACAGATGGAGATCCCAAAGACAACTAAAGTCTCACTGAAGGAACAGTCAGTTGTCACCGATGACTAACTAAAGTATTGACTAACAGAACAAAGAGTTTAGAAATGACAAAAGGCTTAGTTTTCAAGAGCTAAATATAGACTTAACTAGTAATTATCATTGTTTTAATCGACAAGATAAAGCAAAAGATAAGTAAAGGATTTAAATTTGTTTTGTCAAGTTGGCAAGAAGATCTCTACGAGATAAAATAGGAGTTTTTCTTTCAATCTAATTGGAAAGAATTATGGATCACGCCAAGATCAATAAATCCAAGAAATGGTGAAATCATGTCGATATAAGAGACAAGATAATTCAATATGAATTAGGGGAGTGACAAGAGAATAGATGGTGAAGAGATTCTGAAGGAGAAGAAATTCTTCATTCATACCTGATCAATCAAGCTGAGGAAAGAGCTAAATTCTATAGACACCAATGAACAATGATACAACATCATAGAGCAGAATAGTGTGGAGAAAAGGTATTGAATTGATAACATTGATCAAAAAGGTAATGTACTTACAATAGATCTAAAAATCTGCAATTCTAGTTGTATATGTGAACAGATTAATTTATTGTTTCAATTTAACCATTGAAGCATCAAGTCTCTTAACCGAGCAGGACTTAAAAGTATTTTATAATTGAGATACATCCCAAGGAGTATCAAAAATTTTGATCATACAAAGTAGCATTGGATATGCCCGATACCTATTGACAGGCCAAGTGAGTGTTTGATCAAGGATGGTAGCATTAGATGCCAGAT
>MU227649.1:2005202-2026533 GCA_018584345.1 Thuja plicata | reverse complement strand
AAGAGTGAAAATTTGGGTTACCGGTCCCAGTGGTTTTTCCCTTAACAAGGTTTCCACGTTAAAAATCCATGTGTCAATGTGTTTATGAGTCATTACTTTATTGTTTTTCATTTCACATAAGTAAATCATTACTTTATTGTTTTGCATTTCACATAAGTAAATCTAGATTGATCGGTATACACTAGTTATTTACTGTATTTCAGCAAATAGAAAGACTGCTAATCGGTAAAACTAAGAATAAGGTTTGAAAGAGTAATTCGAGTAGTAGTTATTTTTTATTAATATTTCAAGGAAATCATCTTGTAGGAATGAAGATAACTAGAGGCTTATAAATGTGGTAATAATTTTTTGGGTTGATTAAAGGATTAATTTTTGAGGTCACTGATTCACCCCCTCCCCCCTCTCAGTTATTCTAACAAAAATTTCACATGAAAAAACCTTCTATGCCACAACCAACTATCCTCAACTCTATCCACCAAATAATTGTGTACAGTAGTATTTATATGGAATAAGTTACCTCTAGTCTATCTACCAATTGCAATCAGATCACCTGATCCTCCAAGTATCCTACACATACCTCTTTTGAACTCAAGTCTATAACCTTTATCATTCAAATGACCCACACTCAAGAAATTATGGGTTAGACCTTCTACAAAGTAGACATCATCAACATTAGTCTTACCATTCAAATAAATTGTACCTTTTCCTTTAACAAAGAAGGGTGTATTGTATCCAAACCTGAAAACTTCACCATCAAATTCTTCAAGCTTGATGAACTTACTTTTGTCATTGTTCATGTGATGGGATTAGACACTATCAATGACCCACTCATTGGCTTGATCTATGTGTGATACTAAGGATTTTTCACCTTCAGCAGCATCCTCTTTTACTGCAAAAATTACTATCTCCTCTTCTTCATTTTCTTTTGACCCCTCATCAGTCACACCTTCTTCTACAACAACATAACATTTCTTCTTTCCTTTCCCTTTGGATCTCATAGTCTTATCCTTTTGTTCAACATTAGGACACCTAGAAGCCATATGTCCAATCTTATAGCATGAAAAACACTATAAAGTTAAGTTTCATTTGAACTTACTGATTCCTCTAGGTAATATCCTTGGAAGTAAAGCTTCAAGGTCTTCTTGCACTTTTTCTTCTTCAAAGATAGATTCAAGATCCCTATAATAAATTTCATGAATTATTTTTTTTCCAATGGAAAAGAGGCCTTAAAAGATACTTCAACTTTATCCATATTGTTATCATAGTTACTTAATTCAAAAGTAGTGAGCTTACCAATAATTCTATCAATGGAAACTTTATCAAATGTCCTCAATTCTTGTAAATCAGAGACTCTAAGTGCATAAGCAGGTAGCAAGGTTCTCAACATTTTACTTAAACCACATTCATAAACTTTAAACCATATGCATGTAATAAACAAAGTAATTAAACAAAATGCAACAAAGTAGCACAAGTATTTTATCATGGAAACCCTAACTAAGGGTTAAAACCATGGGAGGTATTAGTACACACAAATATTTGCAATCTTCTAAAATGCACCCTATTAAAGGCCTAGCCCTACTAGGAGCTTACAATAATGACCTGTTAGGATCAGAACCTGTTAGGATTCACCTGGTTAAGGGATTTACATCTATCCCTATTAGGAGATTTACCATGTTAAAGGATTTCAAATCCTAACTAAAGAGTCAACCTGTTAAAGGATTTACAAATCATACATGTTAAAGTCTACCTTGTTTAGGGGTTTGCTAGCATAAACTATTAGAAATAAAAAATTACAATGATCTAGGTGTAGCACGCCTCCTATGCTTGTTCTGATCCAATTAAGAACAACACTTCTGCTTCTTCTAGACTATCTTTACTCTTGACTCGACTACACCTTCGCATCCACAATCTACACTTGCATTATATAACACTTTTCATATAAATAAATTGCAAGTTCATTAGGGTCTTTAAACACCTTACAAAAAATATTACATTCTTTCCTAATCAATCCTTAAACCCTAAAATGTGTTACCAATTAAGGATTACAATTTCAATTCTGTGTCGGGCTTCAGATCCATCGCACATCAATTTAAATTAAGAATAGTCAAACCTTTTTTACTTCTTCAACATGTTTCAAAATATTGATTAAATCCAATCACCTTGATCAATGAAATAGCAATTAATCATTACAAATCCATTATGCCACATAACCTTAACACCTGGATCAAATAAATATCTACTGCAACCAATTTCATCGTCACCACTCACTGATCTAACATCAACTATTCAAACATGTTCAAACATTATCTAACTTTTGCACGGAACAATCTTCTGTCAACAGAAGCTATACCTTGTGGTACTCCAATCCTTTTGTGATCATAGGATCAATAATAAAACCTAGTCAAGATAATTATATCATGATCGCCACACTTGAATCCATACCAATTTGATAGAACAATCAAAGCATTCACTGTCAGTCACTGCTTATTCTTTTGTCTGCATGGTTGCCCTTCAATCAATCATATCTTTCTCTCTTGTTGTTTCTAGATTATGTGATCATACAGAATACATATAGAGACATCCTTGAGTCTCCAACCATGATCACACACTCTAATTATTATTGCAACACAGAATTCCTCTGTACTCATACTTGGCACTATATCAGGAACATTGTCAACACACACAACACCAAGTTGACATAAATTACAACACAATATTAAACATGTACCAATCAATACTCAAAAATCTCTTCATAAGTTATGCAAACACACTACATTATATACCTTGAACCAAATGAAGATAAAGAAAAGAACCGGTAAGCTCCTTATGAAATTTAGTATGGTCATGTTCCTACAGTGAAATACATTAGAATTTTTGGAAGTAAATGCTACATTAAGAGAGATGAAGATATTGGAAAGTTTGATCCTAGAAGTGATGAAGGGATATTTCTTGGATATTCTACAGAGTAAAACATACAAATGTTATAACTACAGACTGGAGAAGATTTTTGAAAGCACAAATGTCAGAGTAGATGAGAATGTGTAGAGATCTGAAAGAGCTTTTAGGTATGACATAATTAAAGAGGAAAATTAGATAGTGGAAGTTCAGAATCAGAACCATGAACATAATGGATTGGAAGAGCAGAAGAAACTTGTGGTAAATGAGAAGGATGTTAATACCGAAGGATCTGCTACAAATCCTATAGAAAAAACTCCTTGGTATGTAAGAATTAATCATTCTGAAGATGATATCATTGTTGATTATGATAGAGGTGTTCAAACTATTTGAATTAATGGGAAGTGTGTACTGAGAGGGGAGGGGTGAATCAATACCTCTAAAAAAATTTTATCTTTTAACCTTTATCCTTTAAGTCATCAAATGTTTATCCAACCATCTATTCTATACTATCTTGTTGTAAGATATGTCGATTCATAAACATAACCATACATGTGAACATTCATAGAAACATTCATGAAATTAAATGACACATAACACAAGATATGATATCGTAGAAAACTCCTGTTAGGAAGTAAAAATTGCGGTGGGGATGGCACCCGCAAATTCTTCACTATCTGTAGATTGGAAGGGGTCGGTTAAGGCTTACAATTTTATCACTTTTGAAGATCTACCCTATTAAGAGTATCTATGGACACGTGTTAAATTCTACTCTGTTAAGAGCTTTTGCAACACTATTGAGTGTGCACTTGGTTAAGAGATTTACAATTGGATGGTTAAATCCACCTTCCTTGAAAGGATTTTTACACTTTGCTTCACTTTTTAGAATGAGAGAAAATTAGAATTTGACCTAGTGTATGAAATCTCCTATTGTTGATTACAAATCCATTTAAGATTACATGAATAAGTATATCACCTAATGTGATTGAACAATACCTATGTTTCTCGATAGCCTCTGTTCTTGGTTCTTGATAACCAAGTTAACCTTTTGTTGTTCTAGTTCTTGAAACTTTCAGTCTGATCCATAGATGTTCTTGTAGGCTTCATTCATCCTCTCATCCATCCTCTCTCTCATAAAGAATGATTACAACATATAATTATAAGATAGATTAACCTAATCAATTTTCATGTAAAACAATATTAACTCTAAGGTCGTAGGTTTACAACTTTACCTTGATCTCCTAGTTTATGATTTTTAAATCAGATAGACTGATTGAAACACTTACATTCATGTTTCTTGTCCCTAAATAAATAGTTTTAAAAGAAAATCAAGATTCTATAAATAGAATAAGACTGTTTTATCTGACGTGGAAGTCAGATCCACTTTTTGCAGGCTTCAACTGACTTTCTATTTCTGTCAATCGTTTATGCTCTTAAATCAGTTGACTGTCTCTCAGATTCCTTTCTTGAACTATTCTCTCAGGTTGTTCTTTGACTGTCTCTTGAGTTTCACTATAACCTGCTTGTCGAGTTCCTCTTTATCCTTCTGACTTTTCATTTTTGGTTTACACACAAAACTGTGTCATTGGTTCTCTTTGTACTTAGCCATTTTCGGTGATCTGTGATATCTGCATTTTTGGTTTGCTCTTTGTTCTATCTTTTGGTGTATGTTTACCAAAAGTGTTCTTTGCATACTAATGGAAAAATAATTTCATCAATCTCCCCCTTTGACATTAGTATCAAAAATTGATATGTGCAAAACACTAACAAAATGTTAAGTATATAGAAAAAATATAATCCTTATTCATTTCATGACTCCCCCTATGTATATGTTGGTATATCATTAGATTTCCCTTTTTTGTTATTTTTTTACAATAATGTATAGCTTCCTTATCTGTATATATCATTATTTTCCCCCTTTTTTGATATTAAGGGAAAAGGTGTATACCTTATAGCTTCTCAAAAATGTGAGTGTGTGAGGACTTCATGTCCTCCATCATCTTCTCCCATTGGTCCTTCAGGTTGTCTAGAGCCATGTGCTCGAGTGTGATCTTTGAATGCATATCGTAGATGTTGTCTGCTACAGACATCTCTGGGGTGGCTATCAGTTGTCTTGATGAACTGGTATGTTGTTGAAGCAGTGTTAGATTTGGTAGAAGTTGAGCCTAGAGCTTGGTGACCTCTTCCCTAAATTGTGTTTCTTCTTCCCACAGTTCTTTCCTTAACCTTGTTATCTCAATAATTTTATTGTAATTTAACTTAATTGCATTCTCTTCGGTGGTTAAGCATTTAGCACTGTTATCTAGATTAGAATCTAACTTTACTATGTTTTCACTATGCTCCTTAGTGAATTTCTCTAGTGTACTTATATGTTGAATCATTGAAATAGCTTTAGCAATTATTGGATCTAGTTGAATTACAAATTTTGAAAGCTTTACCTTGTTTACTGCCACTTCTTGGCTAATCTTTTCAACAAGTTTGTGTTGGTACTTCTACTCTGCTCTCTCCTCAATTTCCTTTTCTACATCAATGTCCTGCATTTTAATTCCTTTAGTGAGAGTCGCTAGTTGATCAAGGATAGGTTTATTATGATCAACATCAACATCAGGTACAATATGATGCAAGATGTCCCTAGTTTTTTCTAGTACCATGGAGTCTCAGTGCTTCTTTCTCAGCTTCTCCTATAGTGCCTTCCTCTGGAATATTTCATTGTACTCTTTAAGTGCTTCATAGTCAAGTGTAGTTGGGTCACATTTGGATATCTCAATGATTTTGTCTAGAGTGACTTCCAACTTACTCTTTTTGGATTTCTTCTTCCTCTTCTGAGTTTCACGTGAATGTAGAACCATAGCCAATTTCTCATCTTTGTCTGTTGTGCTAGATGAAGTGACTTGTGGTGTTGCCTCTTTTTTTTTTATGTTCTTCAGTGTTAGATTTTTGGTTTTGACTGGACGTCTCCACATCAACCTTTACATTATCTGTAGCAACTTGTTCAGTTATCTCAAGAATGTCATCTTCTATTTTTCTCCTTCATCGGTATCCTTATGTACTTCATCTACCTTTTTATGTGCATCCTTCTCGGTTGTGTCTCCATCTATTTTATTTGATTCTCCTTCTGTAACCTTGTTAGTTTCAGTTACAATATGAGTATCTTTGATGTCCTTCTGATCATTGGTGTTGTCTTTCTTTCCTTCATCCCCTGCATCCTCAGGAATGCTTGAATATTTGTCAGGTGTTTTGTCTTTTTCTTGAAGTATATTGATGGCTTGCATCAATATTGGCATGTTGCCTGGTATGTTCACCTGTGAAGTGTCAAATGTATTGTCCTATTCATTAGTTTTGTCCTTGATAACAGTGACATCTTCCTCTTTTTGTATTTATTCTACTGGATCATTGGTTATGTCAATGACTGTGTTGTCCACAATGGTGTCCATAGTGGTGTCTGTCCATGACTCATCTGCAACATCCATATTATTGGTTGTGTCTAGTTCTTCTTTATCTAACTCAACTGATGTGTCATCTTCTGCATATTTGATTATTATTTGTTCTTGAGTTGCCTGATTATCATATTTTTGTTGTAGGCCTTTTTTGGGGCTTGCTTCCTCAATAGGTCTATTGATTATTTTACTCCATTTTTTTTTACTTTCTTTTTCAAGCTCTATAAGCTTCCCTTCAAGAACTTTGTAGGCTCTCAACTTGGGTGAGAACTCCTTTTTATGGTTCTCTAGATTATTTCATCAATTTCTTCCCTTTTGGATTCAGGAGGCATAAGAGAAACAAGTACTCTTTCCCTTATCTCCTTATTCTTTAATGCATATGACCACCTAGCATATAATCTGTTCATGAGTTCCTTCGGTACTATATTATCTTTGAATTGTATTGGTACGTACTTGAATTTTTACATCTTTGCAATGATGGCATCTTCAACTTTGTTTTGATATTATGGATCCAGTTTTAACCATCTTTTGATCTTAGAATCTGTGATAGATCTCAAATTTACAATAGATTTTCATACCTCATCAATGCTTTCTGGAACCTTAATATTTTCTTCTTGTACACCTTCATCTTGTTCGGTTTCCTCAATATCTTCCTTAGTCCTAATCAACTTCCTTCTTTTGGTTGGCCCTTTTTTCTGTGTGGTCAGTTTCCTCTTGTAGGTTCTTACTTGTCCTTTCTTAAAGGGTGAAGGACTTGATTCCTTAGTTGTTTGGCTTCTTTTTCTTGAAGCAGTTGTGGTTCTTGGCTTCTTAGCTGGTGAAGGAGGTTGTGAATCTAACTCTGTGTCCTTAGAATCATTCTTTTTTGCAGCTTCATAGATGGGTGATTGACCTTCGGTCTCTTCCTCCTTTTCAACTTCTTCTTCTTGTTTGGTTTCTTCTTCTGTTACCGACAGTATTTTCTTTAGATTCTTGACCATTTTATCCTTTTTCTTGTCAATCTACTTTACAACCAAGCTTGATTTGATTGTTGCTTTGGCCTCTTCATAAGTTCCAAAATTTGGTTGTTTCTTGTCTAAGGTTTTATTTATCAATGCATCGATTGCATTAGATGCTTGATCAATATTTACCTCATAGTCTAATGGTTGTAATCATGTTGTCCTTTGTATAGTAGGATTGATGTATGTGTGGTTTGTATCAACCATGAAACATATTTCATCTTTGAATTTCTCAATAAGTTGCTCAGGGATCCTTACTCTCTTCTGCATTCAGTCCTTGAATCTAGTAAAGTATTCATCCATGACTATTTCAAAGTTTTCTCCCAGTGATGTTATGTCTTCACTGATCTGCATGGTGACTGGTCTTGTGGTGTCCCATTTTACATCTCATATATAGATGGAAATGATTCTTTGAAGTAAAATAAAATGCACATGATAAGTGAGCAAAACTTACATGTATTTGTCTTTTCATTTCTGATTGTTCTCAGTTTTCTTCTAACTCGTTCAGTAGAAGTTCAGATAGATCCAACTGAGTTCCTTTCTTTACAATTTTATAAGTTTTATCCACTGCTCTGGATGCTATGATGTTCATCCTACTAGCTTGGAATAATTTGTAGCCTAGGACACGTGCTCCAAATTTCATTTCATCATAAATAATAGTGGATACCTTCAATCCTCTACCATCACACTTGGCTCCTATTTTCTTTTCAATCTTAGTCTTGGGTGGGTGTTTCAATGCCTTTACCTTATTGGTTATAGGGTAACCGGTGACTACATGAATAACATCTTGCGTTATCATTTTAGGCTCATCCAGCCACAGCTTGTGATTGTGAATTCAGCTTAGTACTAACCGAATCCACTTAGTTTTGAATACCTTTAGGAATAATAGGGCATTAGTGAGCCCTTTCACCTCTATGTGTTTTTTTCATCTTTTATGGATCCGTCCTTATTACATAGCTTCTTGAAAGCTTGTTCAACCTATAAGTCACCAATTTCTACAATCTTGTAGTGGATGTATGCTCGCACATCTTCGACGAGCAAAACCCTAACTGGTATTTGCGAGAATGCTCCAGCATTGTCGGGTTGTGATGCAACCTCAGGGGAGATATTGTAGTGTGGTTCCTCACATACAGAATTCTTGGAGTTTAACCTCATCCTTCTCGATGTTCTTCAGTTTGGTGGTTCTTGAAGTCGTGGCCATTATTTCAGACAATTTAGGGCTTTCTGAAAAATGCGTAAAATAGAGTTCTTAGTTATCGTAGGAACTTAACATTTATACTTGTAGTGATCACTGATATGTTTGGAGTGCTCTGGGTCAAGTTGAATTCACTCTATGACTCTATCATTGTTTGCACAAATTTCACTCTCGTTGCTCTGCTCTAGTTGTGGTGAACAATGAAACCTTCTGTCACCCTTTTATAGACATTTTCCCTAAAAGTGATTCATTAATGCTCAACTACTCCTCAGTGTGTGAAGATGGAGTTCATTGGTTAAAAATCTAACTTCTCTTTTTGGTGACAAAGTGATGTTTTGGGGCAGTTGTCTAACTTCTTTCTTTTACCGATGGGTTTCAATATTTTGTGAAAACAACTTATTCAACTTGCTTGATTTACCGACGAGTCTTGGTTTACATTAGAAACTTTGCTTTTACATGTTAACCACGATTCTCAGTAAGTGTAGGCAATTTTAGCTTTGAGTGTATACCAATGGATTTTGGTATGTATTACTCGATAGAATAGTTATCACAGATTTTAACAAGTAATATTATGATGCATCTTTTCTTATGCTAATTTGGCATTTCATCAACATATTATGGAACTGATGTAAAATAATACTTAGAGTAATGCAGTTTCATACTTACTTGTTCTTCTTAGGTGGGGGTGGTGATATCACTAGATCCATTGGATAGGGTGTCACCAATTGCATTGCTCGGTCTGGCTTCATCATTGTTTGAAGCTTTCCTCCACATTTTGGCCCTCATCCTCTAGATGTCTTCAACAGTATTTCAATTGGGATATGTACTTGTCTCTGTCATTTGGTCTTTGCAGTCTTTCTTGAGATGACCAACTTTATGACAGTGTAAGCATGTCATTCCAGGGTTAGTCTAGCCTCTAAACTTTCTTGTCCACTACCTCATATAGATTACAGCAATGTGACCAAATCTTCCACATGCTATATAATTTTTCCAAGTGTTGTAATCCCATATATACTGGTTACCGACTCTTTTTGGTTGATAGGCAGTTTCTTGACCTTTAGGATTCCATGCTTGTTTTTTCTATTTCCAGCATTCAAGAGTTGTGTGCCCATTCATTTTGAAAGTAGGACAGTATTTGTCCATATAGGTTCCTTCTTTATTTTTTTCATCTCAGACTTACATTCATATACTTTATGTCTTTTCTTGTTACATTTATAACAGAATCCTATGAATCAAGATGTAGATTTAGGAATACCTTTCATTTTTCTCCTGCATACATTTGATGTATGGCCTTGCTTTCCACAATGATTGCATGTTAGCTTTCTCGGTCTTGGATTTGCATAGACATTCTTTGGATCAGCTTGATTGGGTGATTCTCCATTCTCGGTATAGCCTAAACTAGTGTGATTGTTGACTCTTCATTGTCCTTCAAGAAAATCATCCATTCTTTTATTGCTCTCTTCATCTTTCTTGATAATTTCATTATGTTGTTGTTGAATTCTGATTTCTTGTTTCAACTTTTTATTTTTTTCCCTTAGCTCACCGATAGCTTCTATTCTTTCAATGAGTTTTGTATTCATTTTTTTTGCTTCTTGACTCATAAGAATAATCTAATTTGTAATCTCATGGTGATGCTCTGTAAGTCTTTGTATTTCAGACTCTTTCTCGTGAAGCTTTTCTGTAATCTTCCTTCTATCATCAATAGCTAGTGTTCTTTCTTGTTCAGCTTCTCTAGCATTGTTCATGACATCAATCATTTTTACCATCTGTGTCTCTTGACCGATTTGTAGACATTTCATTTGTCCAACCAGATGTTGATTGATTTCATTTAGACTTGCGATGTAATATCCACTCATATTTTTCTTTCAGTTTTGGATGTCGTACTCTTTTAGGTAGTTATTTCAATTGATAGGCCGAATTCTTTTAGGCTACATTTCATGTGAGCTATTATTCTTTCATTTGATGGTGATTTGTGATTATGATGTTATGGATTTATCATATTCGTAGATAGATTTGATAATTTTATTATGATGATTATTATATGTTGATTTTAGATTATGATGTACTTACCCCATACTTGCATGTGTATGGTTGTCTTATATGTTGATATACTTGTTGATGTGTTGTCGTGGTAGAGGATAGAGATGTAGTTACTTTCTTTGCGAGATCCACACATTCGACCAATCCCTATCATTGTTTGTGATATTTTATTATATGTACATGTGTGTTCTTTTGATGATAGGATTGCAGGTACAGGGCATCGTCTTCCCTGAATTGGCAGGAGTGAGCGTGCCCATAAATATTCATCTCAATGGTAAAGAGGGGAGGTAACATGCAGATCTGAAACCCTAACCTAAGCCTAATCATCCTAATGTTGGATGAGTTTCAGTTTGACTACCCTATCCAGATTCGTCTAGTTGATAGGAATTCAAATACCCCTTCCTTGAGTATGTTGTATTTTCTTGTGTTTGCTTTCAGGTGATTTATTGGGTTATTGAGTGATTTCCTATGTTTCATGATTTAATAGATTATAGTTGAATTAAATATTTAATTATATCCTATGTTTATTTGAAATAATTAATTAAATTCAAATATTTGAATATTTTGATTTAATTAAGTATTTAATTGAAAATTAAAGTAAATATGCTTTTATGATTAATTAAATGATTAAATATTTGGTTGCATGTATTATTGTGACATAAATATTTAATTTAATATTTTATTAATTACATGTGCATGAATATGTTGAAAAAAGTATTTTCAAATTCAAATATCTCAACTAGATATTAGGAGTAAAAGTTGAGTTGCGGCAAAAAAAGGATATTTTTAATTATTTAATTTGGAATTTCTTTCAATTTCAAGTTGAGTCTTTTTAGGGATTGACTTGGGAGTTGTCATGAGGGTTTGCATAATTTGGGGAAGTTGATTCTCTTTAGGAGATTTCTCCTCTCATTCTCTCATAACAGGTTTTTGCGTGAAGGCATTTTGGAGAGTTTTTTTTGGTGTTCTAAGATTTTGGAAAATTGGAGGTTTTTGTGGTTGCTTGTTGGATTGGAGATTGGTGTGATTTCTTATTTGCATGTGATTGGATCTTCGTGGGTTCCATATTTGTGGTTGATTTGTGCTTGGAGGTTTTCAGATTTTCTACCTTCTTTGAAGGCATATTTCCTCAGTTTTTTGCATTGGAATCAAAGTAGGTTTTGTGTTCCTTATATTGTTTCAATTTTGCAAATTTGAGGTTTTCAATGTTTGAATGGATGCATGTTTGATCTTTTGAATTCTAGGTGATTTATTAAAGTGTTTCTATGCTTTCGAGTATTTATAAAACCCATATATCTGAATTTTTAATGTTTTATTTAGACTTGGCATGGTAGTGTTATGCTGGCAAAATTTCGTGAGAAAATTCTATATAGAACTCCTAGAAATCAATAAATTAGTTTGCCTATAGTCTAAACTATAGAGGAGAGGAAAAATAATTCTTGGAATAGGAATATATTCCCTTACAAAATTAATTAGATGAAAATTTAAACTCTGGAAAAAAAAATACAATCCTAAATTTTATTCACCAGTCAAAAAAAATTAATTAAAATGTCCAGAAAGGACAAAAAAACAAAAAGGACGAAATTGCATGGGAGAAAAAAAAGAGAAAAAAAATAAAACAAAATATAAAACCCTTTTGTGTGTTTCCATTTTCGGATTTTTTATTTTTTTTTTTTAAAAACCCTTTTTAACATTTCGCATGATATATTGTTTGTTTTTAAAAAAAAATTGAGTGGGGGGTTGGTCCCAACCCCACCACCCCACGCTGTATAAGCAACAGTCGGACTGCTACGGCAGCCTACGGGCGTCACAATATGAGTAGAGGGGGGGCCGCGGGGAACTCCCCCCCGCCCCCCCCCCCCCCNGGGGGGGCCGCGGGGAACTCCCCCCCGCCCCCCTCCCCCCAAACAACTTTTTAAAAGTTGTTTAAACTTTGTTTATTAAATTTCATTTTTAATTTGTGTTTTCATTTAGTATATTTAATTTATAATTTATTTAATTTGTATTTAATATATAATTTTTTATTAATAATAATTTGTAATTATTTTATGTTGTAATTAGTTTATATTATATTTAATTTGTAATATGACTAATTTATATTATATTTAATTTACAATATGTTTATTTTGGATTAGCAAAAGATCAATATCATTTAATTAAAACTTGATAAATGATATTTTTATTTAATTTTGGTTTGATAAGTAATATTTCAAAGTTAGTGTTTTAACGGTTATTTAAATTAGTTAATTAGTACTATTTAAATGTAATTTATTTAGTATTAATTAAAAGTAATTTAATTAAGTTATTCAAATTCAGTGTAATTAGTGTACTTGAACAAAGATTAATTTTGGAGGTTATTTAATTCTAATAATGGATTACCTCTTTAATTGGTTCGATACAATTTAGTTGGTAGATAATGTAGGGAAATTGTTATGGTTTTGAAAACTGATAGAAGGGAACATAGAGTTAATTTGTGATTAAACTTAGCATAATCCTTTATATGATTATTACACTATTATTGCGAAAATTGTTTGTATCATCTTGAATGTTATGTATGATAGGTTAATGATGTTTCTACATAGTGTAAATGATGTTTCCTTTCTGATTGGTTATTTCTCTACATTATGGGCGTCTGGGTTTTTAGATGGCCTAGGATGTATACAGAGGCCGGGGGTGTTTAGCATTTCTATTATTTTATGGTGTGTGTGTTTTATGTTATTACCCTAAACTGACCATGTTAACCCTTTCGATATTGTTATCTGATTGTGTACCTATATGTGACCGTTTCTGATGTGTGGGATACTGGATTTGGGTATACTTGGGTTGTGACCTATGCTAGATCTTTGTAGGATCTGTGAGCCTAGGGTAGGTTACCTAGATGTGTAGTAGGGGGTGGCTTGCAATAATTTTTGTGTCCGTAAGTGATACTGGATTGCTTATTGTAAAGTTTACCTAATAAGTGATAACTAAATACATACTGAGAGATATTAAAATGAATTAATAATATGTGTCCTCACCCATGCTTGAGTGCTAGTATAGACTAAGATGGTGATGAGAAGATGCTAGTTTCCTCAAGGGGTACCTGGCATAGTTAGTGGCCTTGTCAGTTAAGAGGTCATTAGCACCGTGTATGGTCACTTAAGTGTCAAAATCCATATGGATTGCTAGGACAAAACATAAGGGTTAGATGTACATGATGACACCTTCCTTTACACAGTCTAGATTTTCTATGTATGCCAGTTGCCTCTAGATTAGTGAGTCTTACCTTTTATAATGTGTAGTACACATGGATTAGAGAGCTATCAGGATCCCTTGCTTAGTGGTTATTCCTTATTGGTTTTGGATATCCGAGTGGGGTCTTTAGTTATCTCCTCAGAAAGGTGGGGTGGACCTTTGTAGTTCCACAGGGACAGGTGGTAGTGATTCTTTACCCATTGAGATTTGACCTCCTTGTACCAGGTGCTTGATGGTTCTTTACAGATGAGCTCTTTATGTTTCTTCATTATTGTAAATCTTGTATTAGGGTATCGCATGTGATACCTAATCTGGATATTGTATATTAAGTAGATTAGAGTGATTACCACATACCCTGCAACATGTGTAGCGGATGTGAGTTTATGGTGGTTTCATGGTTATCCATGAAGATTGTAATTATGGTTTTATAAGTTGTATTTTTTATATTTATTCAAATGGAATCTTTTGTTATATTGTTAGTTGTGTTTTGCTTTAAGTAATTCAACGTCATGGAACCCTTGAGTCGTGAAATCTATGTGAGTGTATGACATGTGTATAAATGGTATTTTCTTCTGTATTAATGTATGCCTCTTTATGTAAACTTTAGGGGAAAAAAAATATTCAGCAAACATAGTATCATGTTCTACGTTAATCTCTCTTGGGTTCCCTAGCGGGGTGTTACATTTGGTATCAAAGCGCTAGTTTCTACACTGGGAACTCTGGGAACTGTACACTCATTAGGTACACTTGAAACTAAAATATAGACATAAAACACTTTGTTTTCAGATTAATGCTTTATGGTTATATTCATTCTTTAGTTTATGATTCGAGCTATGTGGTGAGTTTGTATCTATCTCTATTTTTTTCAGGTATCATGCCTGAAACAAGAGCCGCTAGAGGCCATGGAAGAGGTGGGTCTGGTGACCGTGGTAGAGGTAGGCATCCTAGCCCCTCCATGAGCATCAAGCAGGAGGTTAGTCAGTAGCAGGATAGAGATGATCAGAGGAGAGAGAGTCAGGATGAGTCTGGGGGATTGGATACTAGACAGATGCTTCAGGCTATCCTAAATCGTCTTGGTCCTGAGAGACCCAGAGTGGAGTAGGATGTATCTCATCACTCCCATATAGAGGAGAGATAGAGGGAGAGATCTAGGATCCCTCATAGGAGGACTATTATAGTGGACCCAGAGGTGGTTGCAGTGAACCACATGAGGGACCTGACAAGAGGAAATCCTATTCCTTTCGATGGACAGGGTTCTGGTTTAGAGGCAGAGACTTGCCTCATAGCCTTAGATAGGGTCTTTGCTAAGCACCCCTTTAGTAGAAATACTAAAGCAAGATATGTTGTGATGCAGTTATCATACTTTGCAGCGATTTGGTGGAAGTTCAAGGAGGAGAAGCTAGGTCTTCATATGGACGCTATTACATGGGAACTCTTTCTTGAGAACTTTAGAGAGAGGTTCCTTTCTGATCAGTGGAGACAGTAGAGGGCTGATGAGTTTCATAATTTGAGGCAGCTGACATTGAATGTAGAGCAGTATGAGCATCATTTTTATAAGATCAAATAGTATATTGGATACAGCTAGGACTCTGCACTTATGGTACAACACTTTGTGCAAGGGCTTAATGCCTGCATCATGGGGGATGTAAAGCTCTTTGAGCCTACTAACCTAAGATCTGTGGTTATTAAAGCCACTCTTGCAAAGGCTAACTTAGCATTAGGCCATGGAGGTTGATAGGGTGGCCAGACTGGTGGGGCATCTGGAGCAGGCTATAGAGATAACCAGTCGCAGGGCGCTAGGAACTTAGAGAAGTCATCCAACTATTATAGAGGTAACCAGAACCAGAGTCAGAACCAGTAGTAGCAGTAGAAGGCTTCACCTCCTACCCAGAGTGGTAAGATGGATAGCACTTTAGTTGTAATCAGTCCAACCATCCAACACAGAGTGCACAGTCTAGTGTGAGTAGAGGGAGTGTCCAGAAGTTGAGTGTACCCTCCAATGGGAGAGGAAATTTTAGAGGGACATGATGTTTCACCTGTGGTCAATTTGGCCACATTGCAGTGAATTGTCCACAGAGGGAACCTCAGTACTCTACACAGAGGCCAGCAGCCTCAGAGCCTACAGTAGGAGGGGGATTACATAGAGTGTTTGCATCCTTGGATCACAGACAAGCAGTGCATCAGGGGATAGCCATTGAGACCTCAGGTACTATTCAAGGTACCTCTATTTCTATATTGTTTGATACAGAAGCCACAGATTCTTTTATATCACCTTTCCTTGTTGAGCATTGTGGGATAATGGCTACAAAGAAAGTGTTAGGTTGGAAAGTGGAACTAGCCTCAGGGGATAAGCTAGCTACAGATTCCTTGGTTCGTAATTGTGAACTGAACCTAGGGAAGTTCATTACCTTGGTTGACCTTTGTGTGATTCCTTTGGGATCATATGGGGTTATCTTAGGAATTGATTGGTTGGGAGCTCATGGAGCTAATATCAATTTTAGATGGAAGACCATCCTTTGCAAGGATGATGATGGTAAGGAGTGTCAGATTATGGGGATTCCGTGACCCATATCCCTAAGGTAGCTACAGATTCCTTAGTTCATAATTGTGAACTGAACCTAGGGAAGTTCATTACCTCAGTTGACCTTCGTGTGATTCCTTTGGGATTATATGTGGTTGTCTTAGGAATGGATTGGTTAGGAGCTCATGGAGCTAATATCAATTTTAGATGGAAGACCATCCTTTGCAAGGATGATGATGGTAAGGAGTGTCAAATTATGGGGATTATGTGACCCATATCCCTTCGCATGATATCCTCTATGCAACTGAAGTGATATATGTGAAAGGGTTGTCAGATGTTTGCAGTATCTATGGATGAGCTAGATGGTATGGAGAGTGAATTCAAGACACTGGATCATCCTATATTATAGGATTTCATTGATGTATTCCCTAGTGAGATCGCAGGTATGCCACTGAAGCGTGACATAGACTTCCGCATAGAACTTGTGCCTGGAGCAGAGCCTATATCTAGAGCTCCATATCGAATGACCACTCACAAGTTGAGTGAGTTGAAACTGAAATTAGAGGATTTGTTGGCAAAGGGGAGCATTCTCCCCAATATTTCTCCTTGGGGAGAACCAGTCCTCTTCATCAAGAAGGATGGATCATTATGCTTGTGTATTGATTACAAACAGTTGAACAAGGTAACGATCAAAAATAGGTACCCATTGCCACGCATAGATGACCTATTTGATCAGATCAAGGGAGCCAAGGTGCTCTCTAAAATCGATCTTAAATTAGGATACCACCAATTTCTAATTGAGGATGTAGATATCCACAAGACTGCATTCTGTACACGCTATGGACACTATGAGTTTATAATAGTTCCTTTTGGGTTGACGAATGCTCCATCGGTATTCATGTGCTTGATGAATGGAGTATTTTGAGAGTACCTTGATCACTTTGTGCTCATCTTCTTGGATGACATACTAATTTATTCTAGATCCATGGAGGATCATGAAGAGCATCTTCGGCAGGTTTTATAGTGCCTTAGGAAAAACCAGCTTTATGCCAATCCGGCTAAGTGTGATTTCTTCCAATTTGAGGTATAGTATCTTGGTCATGTTATTTTTGGAGAAGGTATCTCAATAGATCCTTTGAATATTCAGGCTATTATGGAGTGGCCAACACCCAATAATGTGTTTGAGGTACGTAGCTTCATGGGTCTTGCAGGATACTACCGCAGGTTCGTGAAGAACTTCTCTAGGGTGGCACACCCTATGATTTCTCTTCAGCGGAAAGGGAAGAAATTTGTTTGGACAAAGAAGTGTGAGGAGGATTTTTAGAGCCTTAAGGGGTGTTTGACCAGTGCACCTATCCTAGTTGTACCTGATCTAGTGGGAGATTTTGTTGTGTGTGCTGATGCATCATTAGAGGGGATTGGAGAAGTCCTCATGCAGGATGGGCGAGTGATTGCCTATGAGTCTTGCAAACTCAAGGATCATGAGCTTAATTACCCTACTCATGACCTAGATTTAGTTGCGATTGTCCACGCATTGGTACGGTGGAGACACTTTCTATTGGTACATCGGTTTGAGCTTCATAGCGATCACTGTAGTCTTCAGTACATCTTTACACAGCCTAATCCGAATGCTAGACAGAGAAGGTGGATGGAGTTCCTTTGCGAATATGACTTTGAGATAAAGTATATTCAGGGAAAGGAAAATGTAGTTGCAGATGCATTGAGTCGCAAGAGACAGGTCATTCAAGCATTGACTCTTAGTGTGGACTTGAGGAGTAGGATTCTCCAGTCACTTCCAAGAGATACCTTGTATCAGGAGGTGAAGGCAGAGATAGAGTCAGGGAGACCATTGGAGGGAAGATTATCTGGTTATGTTTTGGAGTCAGATAGTTTATTGTGTCATATGAGCCGGATCTATGTACCACCATTGGATGATTTGCGTGCATTAGTGTTATCTGACGCTCATCATGCACCCTATTCGACACATATAGGTGTCAAGAAGATGCACTCAGATCTTTGACAGCTCTACCATTGGGCTGGTATGAAGAGGGATACAGACTTTGTGGCTAGATGCTTAGAGTGTCAGAGGGTCAAGGAAGATCATCAGCATCCAGCAGGGCTTCTTTAGTCGAATCTCATTCCATCTTGGAAGTGGTATATTATTTCTATGGATTTCATAGTTGGATTGTCTTTGAATCCTCACAGACATGATGCTATCATGGTGATCGTTGATCGGTTAACCAAGGTGGCTCATTTCTCGCCTATGAGATCATCATATATAGCAGCTTCTGTAGCTTGAGTCTTCATGCAGTATATCATGATACTTCATGCCATTCCTCTCCAGATTATATCAGATCGAGATCCTATATTTACCTCAGCTTTTTAGACATCATTACAGCACGATCTTGGTGCTCAGCTAAATTTCAGTTCAGCATACCATCCTGAGACTGATGGACACATAGAGCAGGTGAACCAGGTTCTTAAGGACATGTTGAGGGTGTATGTCATGGATAGACAGACTCACTAGGAGGACTACTTGTACCTAGTGGATTTTGCGTACAACAATGGAAATCATAGTTCTATCGACATGGCACTTTTTTAGGTGTTGTATGGCCATCCTTGTCGTACACCTTTGAGCTAGGACAGATTGGAGGAATGTATTCTTCTTGGTCCATAGATGCTTTGAGACATGGAGTAGCAAGTAGTGCGGATACGTGAGCATTTAGTGACTGCACAGGATAGATAGAAGAAGTATGTAGATAGGGTGGATAGGAAGTTTGTAGTTGGAGATAGAGTGTTCTTGAGAGTGTGTCCACGGAAGAGTCTGATCTGTTATGGAAAGGGTTCAAAGTTGGCACCTCACTTTGTGGGACCATTTGAGATCCTAGAGAGGATAGGACCAGTTGCTTACCGACTTGCTTTGCCACCTAGCCTATGGCGCATCCATGATGTTTTTCATGTTTCAGTTCTTAGGAGATATATTCCTAACATTATGCATGTACTTGATTGGAATGCATTACAGGTCGAGGACGGGCAGCTGGCTTTGGAGCCAATACGTATTCTGGAGCAACGGGGTGTGACCCTCAGGGGTCACACCATAGAGCAGGTAAGGTTCCAATGGGACCCAAATGATGAGTTTTCAGCGGCTTGGGAGGATGCAGCTAGATTACAGGATTTATATCCCTACTTGTTTACGGGCTTCCAGGAGTAAGCCTAATCCTAGGGGGGTGGATGTAATACCCACTCATATTTTGCTTTTAGTTTTGGATGTCGTAGTCTTTTAGGCAAATATTTTAGTTGATTGGCTGAATTCTTTTAGGCTACATTTCATGTGAGCTGTTATTCTTTCATTTGATGGTGATTCATGATTATGATGTTATGGATTTATCATATGCATAGATAGATGTGATGATTATTATATGTTGATTTCAGATTATGATGTACTTACCCCATACTTGCATGTGTATGGTTGTCTTATATGTTGATATACTTGTTGATGTGTTATCATGGTAGAGGAAGGAGACGTAGTTACTTGCTTTGCGAGATCCACACGTTCGATCGATCCCTATCATTGTTTGCGATATTGTATTATATGTACATGCGTGTTCTTTTGATGACAGGATTGCAGGTACAGGGCATCATCTTCCCTGAATTGGCAGGAGTGAGTGTGCCCATAAATATTCATCTCAATGGTAAAGAGGAGAGGCAACATGCAGATATGAAACCCTAACCTAAGCCTAATCATCCTAATGTTGGATGAGTTTTAGTTTGACTACCCTATCTTGATTCGTCTAGTTGACAGGAATTCGAATACCACTTCCTTGAGTATGTTGTAATTGCTTGTGTTTGCTTTCAGGTGATTTATTGGGTTATTGAGTGATTTCCTATGTTTCATGATTTAATGGATTATAGTTGAATTAAATATTTAATATTTTGATTTAATTAAGTATTTAATTAAAAATTAAAGTAAATATGCTTTTATGATTAATTAAATGATTAAATATTTGGTTGCATGT
Source organism: Thuja plicata (assembly GCA_018584345.1). Taxonomy (NCBI): domain Eukaryota; kingdom Viridiplantae; phylum Streptophyta; class Pinopsida; order Cupressales; family Cupressaceae; genus Thuja; species Thuja plicata. The sequence continues at coordinate 2,006,197 of MU227649.1, read as the reverse complement.
ATTATTGTGACATAAATATTTAATTTATTTAATTTAATATTTTATTAATTACATGTGCATGAATGTGTTGAAAAAGTATTTTCAAATTCAAATATCTCAACTAGATATTAGGAATCAAAGTTGATTGTGGCAAAAAGGGATATTTTTAATTATTTAATTTGGAATTTCTTTCAATTTCAAGTTGAGTATTTTTAGGGATTGACTTGGGAGTTGTCATGAAGGTTTGCATAATTTGGGGAAATTGATTCTCTTTAGGAGAATTCTCCTCTCATTCTCTCATAACATGTTTTTGGGTGAAGGCATTTTGGAGAGTTTTTTTTGGTGTTCTTAGATTTTGGAGAATTGGGGATTTTTGTGGTTGCTTGTTGGATTGGAGATTGGTGTGATTTCTTTATTGCATGTGCTTGGATCTTCGTGGGTTCCATATTTGTGGTTGATTCGTGCTTGGAGGTTTTCAGATTTTCTACCTTCTTCTAAGGCACATTTCCTCATTTTCTTGCATTGGAATCAAGGTAGGTTTTGTGTTCCTTATATTGTTTCAATTTTGCAAATTTGAGATTTTCAATGTTTGAATAGATGCATGTTTGATCTTTTGGATTCTAGGTGATTTATTAGTGTTTCTATGCTTTCGGATATTTATAAAACCCATAGACCTGAATTTTTCATGTTTTGTTTGAACTTGGCATGGTAGTGTTATGCTGGCAAAATTTCGTGAGAAAATTCTATATAGAACTCCTAGAAATCAATAAATTAGTTTGCCTATAGTCTAAACTATAGAGGAGAGGAAAAATAAATCTTGGAATAGGAACATATTCCCTTACAAAATTAATTAGATGAAAATTTAAACTCTCTAGAAAAAAACCATAGTCCTAAATTTTATTGACCAGTCAAAAAATAATAATTAAAATGCCCAGAAAGGACCAAAAAATAAAAAAGACCAAATTGCATGGGAGAAAGAAAAGATATATATATATATATATATATATATATATATA
>MU227649.1:1971589-1986517 GCA_018584345.1 Thuja plicata | reverse complement strand
GCAATTTCCATCCCAAATTATTAAATGGGGGTTTGGGGGCAAAGCCCCCAAGACGGGGTCTAGGGGCAGCGCCCCTTGTGCACTCCTTGTCGCAGTACAGGGCGGGGTCAAGGGGCAGCGCCCCCGAAAGCTCAACCGACTTTAATTATTTTATAAAGGCGTCGAGAGTAATTTTTCACCGGGCGAAATTCGTAACAAATACGCCATAAAATAACGTTTTAAGTGAAATCCCGGGCAAAATTCGTCACAAATTCGCACCAAATTCATTTCTTTGGGCGAAATTCACTTGGGTTCGAACCAGCTCAACCCGGGTTTGAATTTGGCATTTAAAAATCGGACCCTGCCCAAAAAATTCGAACCCACAGGTGAACCAGACCCGAATTTCGAACCGGTTTGAATTTCCCTGGGTTCGAAGGGGTCAGGGGCCGAACCCGGTAACATAGGTAATTACATATGCTCTCACCTGTTTGGTACCCATATTGGCAAATCCATTGAACCCAAACACAACCTTTAACTATGCTCAAGATGCCTGAAATTAGAATATTGAATGCATACTTTAGGTACCTATCTACAATTACAAAAGGAGAATCATGCAATTTCTTATACATATGTGCAAGTCTGCAAAACCAGCATCTTCCCTAAAACAACAATCAAGCCTTAGAAACCTTACCAAATATAGAGAACACAACCCATAAATAATGCAAAACTATAATAGACCAAAAAAGAACTTTGAAAAAATCAAAAAAAATGCCTAAAACCAGTCAAATTCTTCCCAGGTTCTGCTGCTCAAGTCAAAATCGCTCCAAATTCCTCTAAATTCTCTCCGGGTCCTTCACTGCGAACTCACAGTAAATTCTGAATCCTGGACGAATTTTGGCCAAACCGAATCCAGAACCGAATTTGGGCCAGACCAGACCAGGACCCTGGGCTTCCTGGAAGAATTTGGTAATGTTGAATTTCAGAAAATGCATGTTGAAATTCAATAGTTTATTTACTGAATCAACAACAGAGGAAGCTGAAGGTCAGTTTTGAAGATTTGTATCAGGAATAACTTGAGCAAATTATAGATCAGTATGTCAGAAAATCACAAGCAGTTGGATTCAATCAGGGTAGCCTTGGTGAAACTTTGAGAACTGAACCACCTGTATAAGGACATCTAATTAAAGGGTTTGTAATTATCAGATTCTGTTGTCTATGTGGTACTGTAACTCAACCTACTGTTAATTCAAAACACCTTGAACTCTGTGAGCAAGAATCGTCACTTACAAGGATAGCTTATTGCATCTTCATCTAGAAATCAAACCTGATGGGGTTTCCACACCAAGGAGTCCCAGATATTTTCAAAAGACTGTCAATTGAGCTGTGACAATCACTGAAAAAACTATTAAACATTCTAGACTTGATATGCCAAGTTTATGGGTGACTTAATCCTCGAATCACCCAGAAATATAGGTTTTTTTCATCTGGTATACATCATCACATCTGAAACTACTAGGCCAATATCCAGTGATAATACAGTTATCAATGTTATCCCATGAATATTTTGAAATTTCAGATTTCCCTATATACTTCAAATTTCCCTATTTTTTTATATAGCTGTCCCCTCTGCCACCCCCGCCATCCCCTAAAATGGCAAAAAAAAATCTGTCCCAGAAACCCATTTCCCTGTCCCCCCAGCCTGGAAACCAGGGGTAACTTAGAATAAAAATGACTGCAGAAGAAGGTAGTACAATCTATCCTGCAAGAAGCACAGTGAAATTAATGTGGCCACAGTTGAAGAACATAAATCAGATGATAATTTTGCACCCATGGCATCTCTTTCTAATAGCATTGAGAATAAATATTGGTTCTTTGATTCAAGGGCATAAAAACACTTCGCATCTCACAAGGATTGGTATGTAAAGTTCACTGCAGATTCTAGCATCAAGATACAATTTCACTTAGTAATGGTAGATCACATCATTGAAGGGATAGAGGATGTTACACTTGTATTAAATAATTTTCTCAAATTTTTTGTTAGCAACATTCAATACATATACTCTTGCTATCAACAAGAACTTATATCTATTAGTCAGCTTACTGAGAACCCTAACATTCAAATCAAGAATTTGTTATCTATTAGGAGACATTGCAACACAACTCCAAGGATGGCAAAATATTCCCGGTATATCTAGGACAGCAATTGGAGAGTTATTAAAACTCTGCCAGATGCTATACTTGATAGACCTCTGACAAGAAATACCAAACTTCTGTTTACAAGCCTAGGGCTCAGGTGATGTAACCTAAAGTTCATGTTAGTTTTTTTATTTCTTTACATTTGATTTAACAATATGGTTATTTGTTCCTGTGAAATATGAAACTAACACTCCATCACTGCACTTCATGACTTTGTACTGCATGCAAGGAAATATAAACTCTCAGGCATAAGAGTTATATATGATTTAGATCTGTTGATGTGAGTTTTGTTCGACTACAACATATAGAATCAAACACTCAATGTTCCAAAGTGAAACACTATATACTCAATCCTCTCTTGAATAAGGTCATTTCTCATGCTAAGCTTGCAAAGTAAGATCATGAAATGACTTCAAGGTTCCGTCTATCGTGGATAATCGCTCAGTTGAAATGATGTGATTTGTTGGTAATTACTTAGGGGACTTACGCTTGTTTCATTCAATGGATATCAACTTGCTTGCACTTCTAAAGATTCAACTTCACAATGTGCAATGAAAATGTAGTTTTGATTCTTCAACTTTTCAACTCTCAACTTAAACTTAAACTTAACTTCTACTTCTACTCCTAACTATGAATGGAAGGAAGTATGGATGACTTGGACTCTACTAGATGCAATCTTGTCAGCGACTCCACCCACCTAGTGCAAGCTTCTAAGGAATACTCAAATGGTTTTAACATCAATATCTCCTCTTCATCCCATCAATGGATGCAAACTAAAGATTGAATACCAATTGAAGTTAAGTACAATCAATAGCTCACCACACAAGGCACTCCTACAATCACCAAGAGGCTAGTGGTACACAAGGCACTCCTATTCAAGTCAATCAAGTAAACATCCACAATTTCTTTTATCCAACTAAACTACTTCAACATGAAATAAATTCTACTCCAAGTGAGGATTGAAGAAACCATGCAACACTTCAAAGCAACATTAAGTGATTCACCATGAAGACCAACAATGAATCATCAATCGCTTTAATAGTATTATAGCAACAATTTGATCAAGTCTCTCCCTTAGCTAACCTACTCTACTTCTAGCTCTCTAATATAATTCTAGCTGACTAACTAACTAATTGTTACAAATGAGAAGGCCTTGGCCTTTCATAGGTGTTCATTTACAATGAAGGGCCAAGATTCATCCCTAGAAACCCTAATTAGGGTTGCCACATTGTCGACCAATTACATGAAGGCACCACCTAGTGGGCCAATAAGAAAATTGCAAAGCTTTTAATAGCCAATGAGAGAATTGTACATTTGGCATGATATTATTGAATGTGCTTGTAACTGGAATTTTCTGATTGGAGAAGACAACTAGGTGCCACCTCATCATCTATCTTGTAGACTTGATAAATCCTTGTGGTGATGGGAAAAATATCTCTTGATACTCAACATTGCCCAACCTTCAATAGTGATGGCATATTCCCAAATTGCTTCATCTTCTCAAAGCTTCTTCATCTTCTGGGATTGTTTTCATTGCCTTGACTTGAACTTGCACTTGCATCTTCGTGAACTTGATCTTCATCTTGCCTTGAATTTGTTCTTTGATATCTTGACTTGCATCCTTCTTCTCATTTGAAACCTTCGAGCATTGAAGTCTTGAGTTTGAGCTTGCAACCCATGAGCTTGACCTCGCCACTTGCAGCCTTGAACATCTCCTGCCTCGAACATCTCCTACCTCCTCTTGAATGACCCACCTTGCAAAACAAAAAAGGAAAGGCATTATGCTCATGAAAGGGTAAAAGAAATCTGAAAACTTCATAAAATCATGTTAATATTCAGTAAGATGGATTTTCTTTAGGATTTCACCAAATTTAAGACTCAATTTCTTCATCCTTCTGCAAATTTTGAGATAAAATTAAATTAAAATCTGGAAAACAAGCAAGTTTTCTTCAGCAACGTGCCCAGATTTCATTCTTCTCAAGATTTTGATCCTTCTCTCATGTTCATCAGCCATCTCGCAAGTTAATTCACCACCTAATCTCATGAAGAAAATCACTGCATACTGAGATGCAATTTGCTGCCATAGCAGAGATAAGAAATTGTTTGTAGTTGGGTGTTAAAATGGTTTTGTTTCTTCACCTTATATAGGCGTTTGAGGGGGGGAAGGGGCACATACTCCAATGCAGGCCGACCTAGGCTCTTTTCATCCAATAAAGTCATTTTAAACAATTAGTTTTTAAGCCTCATTGGCAGACTTGAACAAGGGATTAATGTTATTATTTAATTTTTCTATACCCAAAATCGCTGCCTCTTTTAATGTCTAGCTGAGCCTCCTATGGGAGCGGAAATTTGAGGTTCGTGAGGACTCCACCCTCGGGGGATGGCGGATTCCGCCATCCCTCAAGGAATTTTTTATTTCTAAAACTTTGATTTCAACCATCAACTTTTATCACTTCCTCCTTAGACTGGGTAAAACTCAGCTTTCAAACCATTTTGATTTTCACCTCCCACCTAGAATGCAAGTTTCATTCATGTTCCATTATTATATGCAAGGCAGAATTATGGGAACATTGACGATTTTATCCTCTTGCTGGGCAGAAATCCGACTAAGACGAGGATTAGAATCCTAGGTAGGGGGGCGGATTCCGCCCCTACCCAAGGATTTTGTCATTTTCATTTCATCAAATTTTGCTTAACATCCCCCCTTAACTCACCATCAAACATAAGACTTCACTCCCTTATCCTTCAACTTGCACCATGTCACCAAAAGCTGAATTGCCTAAGTTTCTAGAGGGCGGAAATCAAGGTGTTAAGAGGATTAAAATCCTGGGTAGGGGGCAGATTCTCCCTTATCCTTCAACTCGCACCATGTCACCAAAAGCTGAATTGCCTAAGTTTCTAGAGGGCGAAAATCAAGGTGCTAAGAGGATAAAAATCCTGGGCAGGGGGCGGATTCCACCCCTACCCAAGGATTTTACATTTTCACATAATCAAACTTCACTCTTTTCCTCTTCAAATTCATCCCACAACTCCAAGACTTTGTTCAACTTTCACCATACTTGTCAAAAAGAGTCAAATGGTCCTCATTTGATGGGGCGGAATTTTGATAGTCTTGAGGATAGAGGATTCCTCTTGGGGTGGCGGATTCTGCCACCCTTTGAAGAATTTTCCTCAGTTAGCACTAATTTTCGCCAGCCTATAATGTGTTCTCAAACTCACTTAATCATCCTTCGCTCTCATCATAGTGCAAGTTTGGGGAATTGTGTTTGTGCTTGGCCTTTCTAAGTCCTAGCGGAAATCGAGGGGGGGAGGAATTTTATCCTTGGATATGGTTGGATTCCGACCTAGTGCCAGGATTTTGAATTTGCAAGCTGGCTCCCCATACTTAGTCATTTTTTTAACTCAGGAGACGGGAGGATTTATATAAATATAACATTTAAATATAAGTTTCTTATACTTTAAGTTATATTTATATAAATACTATCAAGATGTTTGAGATAGGTTTCAACTTTATAGGAGTTATAATAAAGATTCTAGATTTTGGGGGTTTTCAAAAAAATCCAGACTTGGCCAAATTTCAGGATTCAGCACGCCTTCAACAATGTTGCCTCCCACAACCTATCTTGACTTTCTATGGTCAAATTGAAGCTGGAACAAGGATTTTCAAAAAGTTTTTACTCATTTCATCACAAATCCCTTGATTTCAATTCCATATCCTTGACCGACTTAGCCCAGCTCTCACTCACATCCCAGACAAACTAGACTTCCAAAAAGGCCAAAATTGCACAAAATCACTTCCTCGACTTGGAGACTTGAAAATTGCTACCGCCTAGGACCATCTAAGACCACTACTACTGCTGCTAAAGAAAAAAGAGGGGGTCCCCATTTGCAATGGGGCAATGGTGTGAAACCCTCACAACAAGACCATAAAAGCAATAATCATGAGTAATCATGACTTGCTTCCCAGCCTCAGTTTTTTGTCAAAAAAAATTGCAATATAAATAAAAAATCACACCTGCCAATTTTTTCAATAAAAAATTCCAATTCAACCAATTTAATCACATTTAAATCATCAAAAAATGGCCCCAAAAGTTAAAACCAATAAAACCATGATTTTGAACATTTTTTCATGATCTTTTAGATTTGCCTCAGAACTCTAACCATAACCCTGGTTTTTTAGCAATTTCTTCGGGTTGCACAATTTTTTCCGAAATCATTAAACCCTAACTGAATTCTTTCCTAATTAAAGATCTTTTTTTCTGAAAAATCTTTTATCTTTTGTTTTGTCTATTTATTTCTTAGAAGATTTTTATTGCTATGATTGAGACTCTGATTAAACTAGGGAACAGATTTAGTCCTAAAACTAGTGCAGTTTTTGTGTCTATATTGGCAAGGTAGATTTTTCATTCTCTCAAACTCATGGTCTACTTTAGTTATCAATTAAAGATACTCAATCCAGCTGAGAAAAATAAAAAGCACATGTTCCAAACACTTCCCCATGAGGCTCTTCTAAAATGATAATCAATTAATTACAAAGGTGAGGAATACTCCTTAGATAAATGATTAGAGAAGATCTTTCCATAATGGAAACAATCAAGAACAAAAGACTGAAAAGGAAGTTACTAAAAACTAACAAAACAACTTACATGACCATTATAAGCTGAATATAACAATATTACTTTAATACCCTCCCTTAATGGTCATTCTACTAACTACACCAAGTTTGTTCCAAAATTTTACAAATTTGTCTAGACTCAAGGACTTGGTAAGAATATCTGCAGTCTAATCCTTAGTTGAAACCAGTGTTACCCAGGGACGCGTTTCCGACATAATTTGACCCGTCTTGGAAACGGGGACATCTTGGAAACTTGAAAACCCATCCCCTGGCTGTCCCATAAAATTAATTTACATATGTTTGAGTTTTGATAATTTGTGTGACTTCCACTCTCATGTGAACTCTCAATTTAAATTATTTAGCGCAAACGTTGTATGTTAAGGTTCTATAATGTATATAAGCATGCTTTATCCATGTTTTCATATGAATATTTAGAATTTTCCTGTATATTTTAATTTCCCTATTTTTTATATAGTCATCCTCACTGTCGTCCCCTACTGTCCCCTGCTCTGGGAAAAAAAAATCCATCCCGGAAACCCGTTTCCCCGTCCTCCCATTCCAGAAACCCGGGGTAACATAGGTTGAAACATACTGCAACATCACTGATCCATCTTCTACAAGTTAGTATATGAAATAACAATGAAGCTCCACATGTGTTGTACACTCGTGGAGGATTGGATTTTTGGCAAGCTTCAGCACCCCTTGGTCTTCACAAAACAAGGGTTAAGGCCTTGCTTGGGACAATTTCATGTCAAAAAGCATCTTTCAAAGCCAAACTATCTCACATGCTACTTTGCTAGTTCCCCGATACTCTGCTCTTGTCAAGGAGAGAGCTACCACCTGCTACTTCTTGCTAGTCTATGATTGCACCCGAACCAAGACTAAAAACATATCCAGAAGTAGACTTCCTGTCATCATCAAAACTTGCCCAATCTGAATCTGTGAAACCAATCAGCCAACGATCATTTTCTACTATAGAAAATGCCAAAGTCAGGTGTCCCTTTCACATATCGCAATACTCGCTTCGCACCAACCCAATGTTCTACCTTTGGGACAGTCATGAAATGAAAAATATAACTCACAGCATAACTCAAATCAAGTCTAATGGTTGTAAGGTAGATAAGGCTGCCCACTAGTTGCCTAAAAGTTGACTTATTGACAACTTGTGAGTCTGATTGTGCTGAAAGTTTCAACCCTTTCTCCATAGGTTTGAACAAAATTTTGCAATCTGTCATTCTGAACTTGTCGAGCAAACTCCTAGCATATTTAGATTGAGAAATGAAAATACTACCACCTATCAGCCAAACCTCTACACCTAGACAATAATCTTGAAGGCCTAAACGTGTCATATCAAAAGCCTAACACATATTGAGTTTGACTAGCTCCAACAAATGTGCCTCACTACTAGTAATGATAATATCATCCAAATAGATGATAAGAAGAATGATGTCACTACCAGCGCTTATGATATATAAATTTGGATCTCGAGGACTTTGCTAAAAGCCCTTTGCATCCAAATGTTTGTCAATATTTATGTACCATGCCCTGGAGGCTTGCTTTAGGCCATAAAGAGCCTTCACTAGTCTTCACACCTAATGCTCTTTACCTACAACCTTAAAACCTTGAGGCTGCATCATGTAAACTTCCTCCAAATCTCCATTGAGGAAGGTACTCTTCACGTCCATTTGATGGACTTTCTAGCCAAATTGTGTTGCAATGGCTAGAACAAGTCGTATGGTGCTCATCTTTGCTATAGGAGCAAATGTCTCCTCATACTTTACCTTTTCTCTACGAGAATCCTTTAGCCACCAACCGTGCTTTGTATTTGTCAAGTGTTCCATCAATTTTGTACTTGACTTTGTACACCCACTTGCAACCAATGGGTTTCTTCCCTGGTGGAAGATCTAAAAGAACCCAAGTTGTCCTTCAAAAGTCTATAATGTTCGAATTCCATAGCCTTTTCCCTATTAATTTTACCTTTCACCTGTGAATAATCCAGGGGCTCATAAACATTTTGAGTGTTGGCCATAAGAGAAAAGTTCACTATACTCTTCTTGCCCTTGCATCTAGATGATCTACCCTCAACCAATTCATCATTCCGAACATCACCAACGAGCTTTTCCCGTCACTTAGGCCATAGGGTAAATGCATTTTCTTCCAAATTAAAATGATCACCATGACTTGGGCTGCCTGGAATGAAATCATTTGGATGTTTTTTTCTAGGTTCTTTTGAGGAAACTCTGTTGGTATGGGTTACTTGGCTAGAAGATTCCACAAGGTGTAAAATTGTCAAAATCCCCCCCTTTAAATGGAGCTAATGGAAGTTCGACACACAAATTTGAAGCCTTAAGAGGCTGATCTTCAAGACCATTGATGGTAGAAGAGAGTTGAAAAGGCTCATCTTCTTCATCGATTACTACATCCCTACTAAATGTCAAGCGATCAATATCCACATCAATCAGCCAATAGGCCTTATGATTGTCATTGTATCTTGTAAGCTTCAACTTCTAACTTTTGGAATCTAATTTGGTTCTCTTGGCATCTGGAATCCAAACATATGCAATAGAACCAAAAACCTTAAGATGGCTGATTTTTGGTATCCTCCCAGACCAAGCTTCCTCTGGGATCATCTTCTTGATGCCTTATGTAGGAGTAAGAAGGTATATTGCAGTGTAAATTGCCTCAGCAAGGAACTTCTTTGGAACAACATACACCATTTTGTTGAGGGGAATAGGGTGTGGTAAGCTGATGCTTGATATTGTGTTCAGAACAGAAGTCAATGAATTCATTGGAACAAAACTCACCCCCATTATCTGACCTAAGATGATTGGACATCCCGACTCTTTTTCAACCGAGTCTTTAAACTTCTCATATTCATTAAGCACGTCTGATTTTGCTTCGAGGAAAAATACCCACATTTTCCTCCTAAAATCATCAACAAACAAGAGAAAATACCTCGCACCAGTAACCAATGTCATATTCCCTGGTTCACAAACATCTGCATGAACCAACTGAAGGATCTTTGATGCTCTCCAAGCTTCTCCTTCTAGAAATGAAGTTCAATGTTGCTTCCCTGCTTGGCAAGCTCCACAAATATTGTGTCTATTGCTAAATCTCAGGTAAGCCTTCTACCATATTCTCTCAAGCCAACTGAGAGAGATAAAATAGGTTGAGATGCCCATAATGTTGAAGCAAAAGAGTATTGATAAATAAATTCTTTGCAGCCAATGCATGCTTCTAAGACTCTCCAGTATCAACCAATGATACAACCATGATATTCAATACCAACCACAATGGTTTGCGTGGACTCCTTGTCAACATTGCGACACTTATGTGCATTGAAGACAACGTCCAACTTGGGACAATTGCGTATAATCTGACTCACTAAGAGCAGATAGAGCTCCATGTCCAGAACAAATCGTACATTGTGAACACAAGATTTTTCCCTCCAAAGGTTTATCTAAACATTGCCCTTCCCAACAATTGTACACTCTTCACCACCACTAAAGATTGCTGAATCAAAGCAAGTCTTTGTTTTCCGTGAACCAATCTCTCATGTTTGTAAAATGTGGAGTTGCGCTAGAATCAATATACCATGCACAAGACTATGGTCTGCTAGTCTTTTGGCCATCCCTCCCGCAATCCAGAGACACAAAAAACGAGATAAATAATCAGCTTCTCAAATTGACAAAGATGTGCAAATTTCAAACCCTAGTTCTGAAACCCTAGGCAATCTTGAAAAACCTACAACCCTAGTCAGACAAGACCCACGATTTGGAAAAAAATGCAATATTTCTTTATTCTCACAATTTTGTTAAAAATTTGTAAAAAACACTTGTTCAAGCAGACTGTCTGATTTAAAAATAAAAACCCAGGTCTGATTTAAAAATCAGAAAATTTGCAAAACTTCTATTTGCCCTAGAAACCCGAGGTGCTCAAATAGGAAACTTAGCAAGTTGACAACAAAAACCATTCACACAGCAAAAATCCCAGTGAAGAGACTATACAACCAAGATTTTTGTGAAACAATCATGAAAAAAAAAACAGTGAATCAACCTTGACAGTGCGCAAGTTATAAGAAACCCTTTGAGCACACTAAAAACCCATAATTTGTTGAAAAAAAACATTTAAAAATTGCATAAAAAATGGTTCCTTCATCGCAAAGAAAGACCTTTCTATCATGGCTCGCAGGTCTACAAAGAATGCTTGCAGCGCTGCACAGGTCGAAAAACAAGTCGCAGCAGGACCAAAACCCTTGCGTGAGTAGAGAAACGCAAGCGACACAAGCTCGAAAGCTTAGACAAACATGGCCTACAAAAATGATGCATTTTTCTTCAAACAGTGCAATGTCCTTAAAAAAAGTTCACTTCTGCCAAACGAAAAACAAAGCACAACTTTTAGTAGAAAAAGACCACGTGATTTCCAGAAATAAACACTTTCGTGCCAAAAAATTCCACACGAACTTGCAAAAGAAAAACGTGATTTTTCTTCAAAAATCAAACCCTCAATTTTATTCGTTAAATCTATCAAATGCAATGAAAGAAACCCCACGATTTTTTAAAAAAAAACAATCAAAAAACTTCTAAAAATCTATGGAATTTTCAGTTAAATAGTCCACAAATTTTATTATTAAAAAATTAATCTTTGCTCTCATACCATGACATTATAACTGATTAATTACAAAGGAGAGGAATACTCCTTGTATAAGTGATTAGAGAAGATCTTTCCATAACAGAAACAATCAAGAACAAAAGATAGAAAAGGAAGTTACTAAAAACTAACTAAACGACCTACATGACCATTATAAGCTAAATATAACAATATTACTTTAATATCTTTTATTGTAATTGTGCCTAAAATGTGGTTCATGGAGAATCTGTACTGACTATGAATCCTTGACTAGAATAATTGTCCTCCATAAATACTCACTTCCACACATTCATAATTTTTTGGCCCAATTCGAAATTGAAAGTACTTAACAAAGTTGGATTTGAAATTTGGATAATCATCTAATAAAATTCAAGGCAGGTGTGTGGAAAATAACACTCAAAACAAAGCAAGCTTTCATGAGTGGGTTCTACTACCTTCGGGTTTGTGTAATGCTGCCTCTATTTTATTCTGGTTGGTAAATGTGATATTGAGACCATTCAAAAATTTGTGTTCAGTTGGATAGTCAATTCATATTATTTTTACAAAAACTTACAATGAGCATCTAATGCATTTGACACAAGTTCTGCAAGTTTTGAAGAATAGGCAGCTGCTGAAAGAGAAGACAAGTGAACTTGCACAATAGTTGGTAGTCTATTTGTGGTGTGGTGTTGAATGTAGAGAGTTGAAAAATAATTTTGCAAAAGTGAAGGCCATTGTAAAGTGACCCAAGCCTTCCTTTCTTGACTGAGATAAAAGAACTTTGTGTGGGCTATTGTAATGTCCCCTTCTCGCACTTCGTCAGCTTTCCTTCTTGTTAGCCTATTCTTGGGTTCTCGTAGGGTATTCGGAGATGGTTAGGGGACTCATATTTCCTTGGAGAACTCAAAATTTCAGTCTAATTGGGTCTCGACAGCAGTGATATTTTTAGAAAGTGTTATTTTTAATGCCTGGCATCTTCTTCACCTTCAGTTCTGCTCCACTGCAAATTGGTTTCATTTTCAGTGCTTTTGGAATTTTCAACAAGGAAACAGAAATGGAAATGGATCTGTTTATAGTCCACGATACCGGGCAGTCTGTTTTATGGGTTTACAGATGGCTTACAGTAATATTGGACTACCCCGTACTCCTTGCGAGAGGCAACTAACTGTGCCATGAACGAGGCGTACATGCCTTACCCCCTACAGGATTTTTGAACTTGTGACCCTTTTTCCAAGAGTACAAGTTCTCCACCACTAAAGTGATTGAAATTATATTAAATACATACACTTAAGTATTAAAGTAACATTTTTAAATTAACTTAAGTGATATTTCATAAAGTGAATTTCCTCAAGTTGGACGCCTAGGTTGTGAGTCAATTTTTAAAAGGTGTTGTGGGGGGCTTTGTTGAGGAAAATAAAATATTTAAAAATTTGAATGCCCTAATTTCCCTCCAACCGAGATGTTCATTTAATTGTAGTTTTGGATTCGGGGATTCAACAAAAATGAGAATCTTTATGGTTTTTTGATGGATGATAAGAGGTAACTTTCGTAATGCATTGTTGAGTTGAGGTGTTGGTTTCTAAGTGATTGTTAATGCTCTTCACAGTGCAAATCAGACTGGGCCAACCTCTTCATTATGCAGGTCAAATTCACCAAAATGCTCATGGAGTTAGGGTCTAATAAACTTTTTGTGGGTACTGTTTTAAACTCATCCAAGGAAATAGGCGGCCAGGTTAAATGTGTTTTATCAAGGGTTCTGTCAGATATTAACTTTTCCTAGTGGATCGCCCCATGAATAGGCCATTCAAGCACACTAAGTAGCATGTGGGAACCTCTTCAGTATTCAAAGCTGAATGATAGTGACGATAAATCTTTCCTTTTGTGGTGTCTAGGTTGCTAAGTGCTAACTGCTAACAGGTGTCCTTTGCAGATTTGGTGCCAAGAGAAGAGTCTTTTGGAATTTTTCAATTCTAGCCACCCCTGTGCCATTAGTGCCCAGCTTGCTGTTGCAGGTTGTTGTGAGCAGGTTTCAGACCTGTGGATGCTGATATCATGCATTTGGAGTGAAAAGTAACTAATCTGAGCATTCTAGGAGTGTTAGGTTTGGTGTATGGAGGTTTAATGGTCTTATTGCTACCTCCCTTGAAAATTGATCACGGAAGGCTGATATAGCAGAGCTGATGACTCTCCACTTTCCAGAATTGCTGCAAAAGGTCTGAATGGTCGTAAATTTGTAATAACTTGCAATTTCAAGGAATTTTGTTAATATTGTTGATTCATGTATAATGTTTTTAAGTTGCAATGAATAATTGAGAATAAATCTTTTCCCAAGAGCTTTGTAATCAGCATATTGCATGAACAATTGAATATATATCAAATCAGAAATTTGCATCAGCATGATATAACAGTTATTACAGCAGTGACCTATCATATTCCATATTGATTGTTGTTAAGATTGTTTGGCAAAGCATTACGAAAAAATCAGGTGTGGTGTATGTTACAGCTATCTAATTATTAAATAAGTTTATCAAATATTCTGCAAGAACAGTACCTTTGCATTCAGCATATCAATGGGAAAATCTTTAATTGGGGTTAAAAACACCAAAAGGCGTTTTTATAGTTGAAGCAAATGATAGATTGTGCTCCAGTGTTGGCACAACTCAATTTGTAGCTATCATATGAGGTAGAAATACATTGTGCTATGAGAGTTGTTCTATTGCAAGAGGTAAGTATGTTTGCTATCATTCAAACCTTTTTCAATGGCTTATTGTGAATTATTGCACATATGATAAAGAGTTGCATGCTCTCATTCACACAGTTTAGAGAAGGAAGCACTTTCTAATGGGGAAAGAAATCATTATCCACGCAAACAATAAACCACTCCAATATGTGCAAGCACAACCAAAAATGTATAGGTTTTTAACAAAAAAGATATAACTAACAAATTGGCTGGTATGTTGTGTTAAGGAAATGGATGAATAGGTAAGTGAATAATCTGCTCTTGTTGATGGTCTGAGGAAAGCAATGGCCTTTGTGATTGATTGATTCTTCATTCCAATCAACCATATATATTATACAAAGGGTTAGCAACTTGGAGGATCATGACCCTTCATGATATCCATTAATTACTAACTAATATAATTAGTTTACTTAACATCTCTTAACTAATCATCTATAGGAGGAGTTTCTAAAACAATAAACATAATTAACTATTAAGAGTGATCTGCATTAACATTACAGTCCAGATTATAATCTGACTGTAATGCTAATGCAGAGCATTACATAACTGATTTAATTGTAATTCCATCAGACATTAAATCTGATTGAAACTATATTTAACACTCCCTCTTAGTAAAAGAAGATTTAAGTCAAACTCTCAGTCGTGACAATTTAAAACCAACAACTCAATGTTGTCTAGCCATGAGCATAATATTTGATACAGTCCAGAACACATCATGACAATTTGAAACCAACAACTTAATGTTGTCTAGCCATGAACATAATACAGT
>MU227649.1:1912151-1964858 GCA_018584345.1 Thuja plicata | reverse complement strand
CACCCAAGTGCCCAAAGACAATTGTGGAAGCTATACCCTAATTGGTTTGGTTGTAATCAAACTCATCATACAAATAAGTACGATGTGAATCCATTGCGCACAAAATAGGATGTTGTGATGTATTTACACAGAGTTCAAATTGTATAGGCAATGACAAAATATCAAAATCAATGGAATCCAAGGAAGTTGAAGCTTGTAAGGTTCCCTTTTTTCAATGGAATCCATGTATTTTGAACTCTTTGTTCACTTGTTGGGTTTTATGTATCTATACACCCTTTGAGGTTTATATAATTCTTCTTTGTTGTGTGTTTTAGAGGTTGTAGCATGTAATTGTAAAACAGGGGAGCATGTAAGAGCAAGTTGCATACAAAGGCCTGCTGCAATGACAATGTTATAAATTAGATGTGTTGATGTAACTTATTTATTGGACCTTAAATTAAGCTTACATAAATAATTAGTTTTATTTACTTGTGTAATAAGGGATAATGAGCACTTCACATCAAATTGAGTTCATATAGCCATCAAGTTGAATTAACTTGACATGACTGCTCCTAAAAGTTGAGTCAATCCACTAGTTCACTTGTGGCTAACTCGACCCCTTTGGGAAAATTGCTATTTAACTAATTCTCCCAGAGACTCTATATTTTAGTTGTTTTCCTCTCATTTCAAACCTTCATGAATACACATATTGGAATGTTGTTATTTTCAATTTGTTTCATTCAAATTAGTGCCATATTGTTACTTCTATCACTAGAAAAATGTAATTATTGCCAGTTCTTTATTAAATCTAACAAAATGCAATATTTCTATGGCAATCTTCTGCCTTTTACCTTTCTATAGGGTTTCGGTATTTTTTTCCTTACATACATTACATATTTTTCTATTTTTATGCATCAAATGGAGTAGTTTATCTAGCACTAGAAAAGGGGGAACATCTTCCAAATCCTCAAATCCCTTGCACACCAAGGATGTCTCCTAGAGCCTCAAGAACAAGTCCCTATAAAACACTTGCTATTTTGGTGGGTTGTAAAAAAATTATAGTTGAAGGAGACTCTATGTTGGCAATTAATGGGTTAGCCAATGGGGAGATCTGAAGTTGGAAGCACAAGAATTTTTTTGTCAGAAATTGTAAGTGCCCAAAGACACATGGGCCAACATGGCAATTCTAGTAATGACACAAATCTGTAGAAGCCTGCACGGCATGTAAAATACTAAAAACGGTAACATGACAGCAGACTGCCTTCTCCAAAGATAAAATCCTACTTGTCAAAGCCCCTAGCCTAGATTCCTCTAGCAGTCTTTGATAACCTTCCTTTGTCAATTAGTGTCACAAAGTAGCATTTTTGCCTAGAAATTTGTCCTTTTTGTGTTATGAAAGAATTGCCACTTCCAACAGGTGGTGAAAACAAAATCACTATGGCAATTCTGATTTCTCCAGTATTAGAACCAATAATTTCACACAAACCAGCTAGTTCAACTGGTTGAGTTTTGTATGTGAATTAATTTTCAAGAACATAAGTTTTTCCTTTGTTGTCCCTCTAAGATTGCTCAATCAAGGTCTACAATTTGTGTTCCCAAAGCCCAGGAGCATTCTTGTACAAAATATGCAAATCAAGTTATTTCCTAGTGTAAGAAATTTACTGGAAGCAGCCAAAACTTGGCCCAAATTTCTCCGCAACCATATTCAATCATTTTCGCTATACTAATCCCAATCCCCAATTCACTTTGCTTGGAGATTCACCCACAGTCAGCTGATGACAAGGGAGGAGATAAAAACACGAGGAATTGAAGCTAAGAAGTACATGATCCCCAACAAATCTACTCCACATCTGATGCATCCAACTCCAGGTATGGATTTTCCATTTAGTGTTTTTATTTTAGATTAAATTTCCAATTTTGTTTAATATTGTATTCTTGTATTAGATTGGTCTATTTGTCTTGCTTTAGTAAGATCTCATTGATTTGTTTCTTGATTGTTAGATTAAAAGATGGATTTCTTGTTTTTTCTAGAGAAATCAATTGCTTTCTTTAAATTAATTTTCATGTTATTTGCAAAACAGCAGTGTTAACTACACATAAAAGATCCAGATGGTTTTGGAGGTTTGATGGGTTAACCAATAATCAAAACTCCATACTCGTCTCCTTCACATACAATCAGTTTGCAATAGAGTAGATTCTCTTAACAATTGCTTCAAAATTCTGTTGCATTCTTCGCATTGTTTGCCATTGAAACTTATCATTCTAGATTCCCAAGAGGTAGTAGTTATAAGTCTTCTAAAAATTTTACATAAAATTAGAAAATAAAACTGTAGAAGACTTGTCAGGAAGTAAAATTGTCTTAAAAAATGTGCAGTTTAATTGTCTGTTGAATATCCAAAAAACATTTCAATTTCGTGTACTTTCCAAAAAAAAAAAGTTTTCTGAAATTCATAGTTGCATATTAATTAATTGCAAACATTTCTTTATTATTTATAAAAAACATTGAAAAGAAAAGCATATAACCCCCTTTGATTATTATTTCCAATGAATTGGACTTGATTCATTTTATTATTTATATTATTCCAATTAAACAGAATTTAGTTTATGCCAGTATTGACATAATGCAATGGTAAAGTTGTGGTGGCGTTGATCTTATCATCAAGGTTCAACCCTGTTGGAGTGTAATTGTTGAATGTTTATATTGGGGATAAGGTCCCCACTTGTGACCTCACCAGTTCATAGCTCCAGGTCAAAAGCGTTTACCCTTTAAAAAATATAAACATAATAATAGGAGCATTAATATAATTAGTTTTGTTCTTTCAGCCGCCTTTACAAAATCAAAAACCCGAAAAAACATTCAGAAAATGCAAGATAACAAAAAAACTCTACAAATCAACAAAATTGTTCCAACCAACTGGTAACCGAGTACAAAACCATGTCAAACAACACAAACATTTTGACCACACATCAACACCTCAAGCACATCCAAACATCTATCCATTCATGAGTGCCTACGTAAAACCCTCACAATTTTCCTGCTTGGGAATGGTCTACGGCAGAGTGGGCACAACTGAACACTGAGACAAGATGCTTCCATTCCAGTCCATCCTCTCATAAGTGAACAACTCAACATACTAAATGAACAGATTGATATCGTAAGAAATTCAGAAATTCCAAATGTATCCTGTCAAGCCTAGGTAAAGGCATAGGCAACCTCCAGTTAGCTTCCCACTCAATCCCAATAACCCACACCCACGCCCTCAACAAACTCTGTAAAACTAATGCAGATGAGGTTTCTGAGCCCAATTAGAGGCTACAAACCAAGCAGCTCTTTACGACAACCAATTTACAATCAACAGCATTAGTATCAAAGTACATTAAGAAATTACAATCTGACAGGACAGTGATTCATTATAGTACTATTCGCTATCTGAGATTCCATACCTCCAAACATCAGCATTTTCCTAATTCCCAAACCAACTACTGCGTGTCCTAATAAAAGCGCCCATCCAAAAATGGGTATTCCAAAGAGCTCCAAAAGTCAGCCTAACTTGCAGTCGCCAAAAAATTCCATGAGACAAGTGTTGTTGTCACTAACTCCTTTTGTTAATCTTTTGACCCACCCCTTCTAACAATCCATACACATTTGTGTCTATATACATCCCATATTGGTCGCTCAACAAAAGTGTGACTGTCCATAGGAAGCAATATGGTAATCATAGGTTATAAAATCACTTTACCAATTAGAGCTCTCATCAGAGCTGCAAGCCATAAAGGCTCGCATCCAGAGCAACGAATCGGCACCCAACAAACAATAATAGTCAAACTAAAGAACCAACCCCAAAAACAGGAACTCAATCAAGTGTTAAGGTAATCTCCCACTCAGAGGAAAAAGGTTTGACAAAAGTTGATGCTTTTAACAAAAAAAATGACATTCCATTAGGGTCAGAAGAGGGAAGCGTAAATATCCATGATCCACCAACATAAAGGAATTGTCAATAATAAAAACAGGTCTCTAACAAAAACAAAACTGATGCCAAGACTAAAGAACATAAAGTCCACACCCAGCAGGGTAATGGTTGTAGCTGTTATAAAACATTTGGCCATTTAAAGGAGGGTGTCACACTATAAAATTATAAATAATAATTTGAATAGGAATGACTAAAACCCCTTAAGTATTTGGCCACCCCTTTTCCCATAGTTAAGGAGATTCCCTCTCATTAAGATCATGTGAATTGGAAGATTTATAGTAAATTATACTTTATGCACATAAGATATTATCGGCCATGTAGAAATAAGGGAGAGTGTTCCACCACTTTGGTCCATGTTTTACTTAAAATCGACCATTTTTATAAGTGTTTTATAATGAAATGATGCTTTGTAGGGTATTTTACTCATAAAAGTTTTCCCCATGCATATATTGTGTAAAGTGTTAAACCTAAGCTTGTATACTTCTCATTCTATTTATTTTCATTTTATTCATAACAATTAGTATCCTAAGATCCTAATTTCTATCAGAATCAAATCCCAATCCATGCCTAGAAGATAGGAAAACTAAAAGGAAATACCAAAGAGAGTAAGAAACACACTCATGCTAAAAAGGAAAGACCTAGAAACGCAACAAAAATAAAAAAGACAACTGAACTTGTTAAATGATGTCTTCTTTTGGTGTATGCAGAATTTTGCGACTCCTGGATTCTCCTGCATCACAAACCATCCGCCTTGATCACATCCACATTAGCAATAAAATCCAACTCATCAAATACCTAGCATCTTGACTTGGCACAACTCCTGAAAATTGCATGTGCTAGTTTTCTATGCATACAGAAGCACTTAAGCTTGGTGATAAGTTCAAAGATGTCTCTTTCTCCCATCACTTTAGAGAGTGATACAAAATTAACAGATTTTTAGGCCAATTTTGGAGTTAAGTGGCTCCCACTCTCCATAGAAGTGATAAGATTGAGGCTTGAATTCCTCTTGCTAGAAATCTTGTAGGGACTAGGCATTTTGTTCAATTTTCTCTAATCATTTGAATGATCAAAGGATGCTTTATCTGACTAAGGTGGAAAATGTATTTTCTTATCATTTCCATTAATGGGATGAAATATGGAAGAAAAATTTTTAGACCAAAACACGTGATTGGGAAAAACCTGCACAACAAAGTAAATGAATGTTTATTGTTGCCTAAGACTCCCCTAAGGCACCACATGCATGGCTCCTCAAAGGCAGCTCTATTAAATATTCCTCATTCACCTTTTACATTTTCAGATGTTTGTTGAGTTGTGCAAAAGGAAAGGTGGTCAAATACAGGTCTAAGCAGCTCCATATTGACATGTGTAACCCCTTTCATAGGGGAGTGGCAACATATCGTACACTTGGAATATTTTCTTTTTCCCAAATGGGGAGACTTTGAAGTTCATCAAACTCATACTTTACCCTAATGGGATTAAAAGCAAGTGTTTTTCATTATAAAGTAACCATTTCAATTGATTGAAAAGGACAACGTGCAGAAAGAGTTGCTAACAAGGCTGCTAGGGAGTTGATATTGCAAGTGTTTCTCCCTAGCCATGAGGTGGGAATGGTCCTTTGGCACAGTTGTTGAGGAAGAAGATGAGGAAGTGGTGAACAATTTGCAAGAACTATGGATGTTACAACAAGAAATTCAAATGGTTTATCAACAAAAGTTGGTTTCTTACTACAAGAATCTAGCGTATGTAAGTAGTCTCATGTTTACATATAAGAAAGGTCATCTAGAGATTTCCATCCAATACACACTACAACATTGTCAAATGTATAACTATGCAAGGCATTGATGAGCTTAGTAGTCAATCTCTAGGTCCAATCCCAATATTCTAAGGAGAATAATTAGAACAAAACACAAAAGAGGAGAAGGTGTTCAAGTGAGCCTTGATGCTTCTATGAGCTTCGGCAATAGATGGAACAGTGGATTTTTCTTTTGGTTCTGTATCTCACAAGTGTAGTAAGGCATCTTTGGTTATAAACACAGTTGTTAGTTCTCCTAGGTTCGCTTGTAGAGTAGGGTAGGAGGTATCATTTATTGTCAATTTCTTCTATTGGTGGACTGTTTTAAGAGTCCTGCCTAGGTGGGTTAGTTAGGTGAATTGCTTCTCCATGGTAGGGAAGGGTAGAGTGGAGTTTGTTTTAGTGGAATGAGTATCCAGACATTTTCTATTTCGTTCATGTTCACATTTTATAGCTATAAGTGAGGACTTCAATAGAATCCTCATTTACCAATCAAAAAAATACAAAGCATATGCATTAAAGTATGTGTAGAATATTCTTTGCAAATGACATAACATAGAAGTATTTTAAGACAACCAAATGCTTTCAAAGGCAAAGAACACATTCATATTTAATTTGTAGCTATCAAAATACAAAGAAAATGGTTTATGCAGATTCAAAACTAGAATGTACATGAGAGCAGAGTAGCCTGTAGGGCCAAGAGCAACATGAGAACATAACCTCAAGACAAAAGGGCACCAAAACCTTGTTTTATAAACCCATCTTGATGTCAAATCTCCTACAATGGTTCTTGATGAAAAGTTCGTAAATTTTGCTAAACCTCGCCTTCTCAAACAAAGTGTTTAGATTGTCAACTTTCAAGGTCTCTTGAGTCTTCATAGTTGATACGGATGTCACTATAGGCCGCACACTTCATGTAGTGTCATTTTGCCTCCACCACACCCGTGTTACAAAATAAGCATGTTCTAATTTCTCACTCCTTAAGTATCGACCCTCTACTGGTTTCACACCTAAAATGATGCAAGCTAGTCCTTAAGGAGGCATCATAACAGACATTAGTACCTAATAGGCAGGCTCAAATGCAAACATAAATACGCAAACTACATGTGAGATTAACATAATTAGTACTACTTTGCTAAGCGCAATGGTATTCATTCTAGCTCAAACCTCCAAGCAACTACAATGCAATTTAGTTTGAGTTTGACTATCAAAATTACATGCAAAAAAACATCATATTAAGAATGTGTTATGCAACAGTATTTTTTACCTTAAAATTTTAGTGGACATTACCGTGCAACTACATAAACAAAGGACAAGAAAACAAATTATAAGCTAAAGATTTGGTGATTGCTAGACGTAATAAGACCAATAACATTAGAAACTAATATCTACAATGTTACCTCACAGCCTTTGACTTGCCAATGGTCTTTACTGCTATTAGTTTTGAATAGATCTTGGTTTGAGATTCAACCAAAAAGATAGGCAAAATTTAAGCAAATCTGTCATGTCCCCTCCTATTTTTCTGAATTAAGATAATTAATAATATTATTTAAGTTTGTCCCAGTAATCTCCAAATTTAAGGGCAAATTGATAAGATTATTATAATTAAAATAAATGCCATTTTTAAACACTATTTTAAAATAAAGGTATTATTAAATATTTATATTAAATAAATAAAATTATAAATTATAAAGTATTTTTAAATACTTGGAGGGAAATTTAGGACCCAAGGGCCCAATTCAAGAAAGGGTATTTTAAGGAGACTCCTATCTTCATATAGGAGTCATTCAAGCTATCCTTTTGCATCCAATTTCAGATTTGAGCAGTTTGTTCAATCTAGGGCATCCAGAAAACCTTGGTTTGTTTGGGGTTTGAGAGAACGAAAAAGCCTTTTAATTTCCACATTTGGGAATCAAGGGCAAAATACTCTTGTTTCCAATGTTGGGTGATTCCGTCCAAGAATCACAATTGTGCTGATTTGGGCAGGATTTGAAGATATTTCAATTTATTAGAGTGGCGCTACAATGTTTTGCAAGAAAAAATCACTGTTTTGTTGACTTATCATATTTAGAGGTTTCTACATTCGTTTACGGGATTTTGGAGAGTTATTGTGCATCAAAGGTGTAGGTTCTAAATTGTTTAGGACATTTCCAATCAACCCTAGCTGAGCAGCACCTTTGAAATAAGAAATCAGGCATTTTGATCATTAAAACAGACACATCAGCTGCTGTTTGTGCTGTTTCTTTTATCCGGAAGCAGCAATTTGTAGATAAGCACCAACCTTGCAAGGAGAAAACTCCTGAAATTATGACAATTGCAGATGTTTCCAGGGCAGATCTGAGTTTTATTAGTATTTGCATTAAGATCTCTAGCCACCAGTTCCATTCCAGAGCATAAGTAATAATAAATCATCATTTGTAAGAGGAATCAGCATCAAGAAGAATCTGCATATCAATTTCAGTCACATTGTATCCTCCTAACAAAAGCTGTACAACTTTTCAGACTTCTAATGCAGTGCCATTCAACTGTACCAGGCCATGCAGCAGCTTGTTAGTGCAAAAGGTTCAATTAAATATTATTTTTGAGGTTGTAAAATCTGATCAACAATTTGCTATGTTACCCCAGGTTTCCGGGACGTGGGGACGGGGAAACGGGTTTCCGGGACGGATTTTTTTTTCGCGGAGCAGGGGACGGCAAGGGACAACAGTGGGAACAACTATATAAAAAATAGGGAAAATTTAAAATATATAGGGAAATTTTAAATATTCAATTATAGAATTATGGATAACGCATGCTTATATAAATTATAGAACCTTAACATGTAATTTTTGTGTTAAATAATTTAACTTTAGAGTTCACATGAGAGTGGAAATCAAACAAATTATCAAAACTGAAACATTAATTTTATGGGACAGCCAAGGGAAAGGTTTCCGGAAGTTTCCGAGTTTCCAGGACGTCCCGGAAACGGGGACGGGTCAATTTTTGCTGGAAACGCGTCCCCGGGCAACATAGACAATTTGGCAATAAATAAACTATCATAGATATCTTAAATGCATCTATCTAAAAACACCAAGAGATATCAATCTTGAGACACCAATTTATTCTCAATAACAATCTTAATATCTCGATGTCTTTTAGATAAGATGTATTTAAGATATCTTTTCTATGCTAGTATTATAAATTAAATATATATAATAAGTAAGATTAATTTTATTTTAATATTATTTATATTAATAATCAAATA
Organism: Thuja plicata; assembly: GCA_018584345.1. Lineage (NCBI taxonomy): Eukaryota > Viridiplantae > Streptophyta > Pinopsida > Cupressales > Cupressaceae > Thuja > Thuja plicata. The sequence continues at coordinate 1,955,872 of MU227649.1, read as the reverse complement.
ATCAAAACAAATTTTATAGTTTATACTATTTTAGAAATAAGAAAAAATGAGTCTAATTTGTCAACAAATTAAATATATGCAAACTATTCTTTAAAAGATAATACATAATTCGTAAAATAAAACAGAAAAATTTTATTTTTATATTAATTTTAGATTTTATTTTTTAACCTTAAAAATAATTTTAAAAAAAGTATCTCGGAGGTATTAAAATAAATTAAATTTTACTTATACGTCTCTTAATTATTAATAGTTTTTATTTTGTCTGCTATAAAATCATTTTATTTAACATTTTTTTACCAACATTCTCACGCTATTACACTTCACCCCATGCTACCACTGTAGGTATGCCTCTCAGCGTAATTATTTTTGGACGGTTTCAAGTTATTTTCTGCCCTTGGGTTTATTCTGATCTTTCTACAGCAGTTAGGGTTTATTTAGCAAACCAGAGATTTACATTTTCAGAGTTAAATATTGCTTGGCACATTCTATTTTCATTTGAAAATTCAGAAATAAAAATTCAGGGTTTTCCATTAAGATATTTAAAGCACATTACAAAATCAGATTGGCCAAAACAAACAAAATTATCCAAATCAACCAAAATCGCTAAAAAGAGTCTATGCTGCAGGTCCTACTTTTTCCCTTGTGGATGCTGCATAACACAATTTTAGATGTTAAAATGAGGTGTAGGGTAGTTTGTCAACTTGAAGCTTTTTTCTTTAATTTTGAGTGGTGTATTACCTAGAATTGAGTCAGCTGGATTCTTTAAGGCTCACTGAACTCAGAAGCAAGGAAATTAAAAATACCAAATAGCTGGAGATGGTACACATATTATGTACCCTGACAAATTATGGCATGCCAATGAGCTTCAATCTATCGAAAATCTCATCCTTCCATTCCAGCATGTCACTCCTCACCTTCTTCCCCCCTAGAGATGTTATCAATAGGTGCGTTAGAGAAGATAGATGCTAACCATACGTCTAGGTCACCTAGACTTTCCCCCACAACACCCCAAGATGGTATTCTATGTGAGATTCTCTATCCTCTTCCTTTTGGTATCCTGATCAAAGATAACTTGCATTTTTCCTTTGAAAGCTATTCACTTTTTAAGTATAGGAATTGATATGATACACCTACTTGTTGAGTTGATTGCATCCTTTCAACTTATCTCATATACATTAGAGGTATAGAGAACAACTAAGTATGTTGGTTAATTGCATCCTTTCAACCATCTCAAAAGCATTGGAGGTATTGACCTTTGCATTTAACTACTCTCACATTGCTCCCACTCTCACAACAAATCAACTTCTTCAGCTCTATCAAGAGTTTGGTCTCTGATACAGAATATATATAAGGCCTCACATATGAAAGTGAGATATACTGCAACATAGAATGGGGAAAACTAAACTCCATTTTCAATAAATAGAAGATGGCACGATTATCACCTTAGGTAGTGAAGTATTTCAACCGTTCCTAAGCCAACACCCAAACTCATATAAATTTAATACTACACTACAAATATTGTTCAGTGCCCTTACAAGCAAGACAATAAACAACTAGAATAGGACAATTAAGTACTTCATAAAAAAAATGCACTGATGTTTGTACCTTTACATCAATTAACCATCTTACTTGAGGTAAAAAAATTGACATAAACTCCTGATCACTGAATTATTGAAGGCATTTTCCCTCAACAAAATAGGACATGGATCCGTTTCCACTACATTATTGAGTTGGCTTCCATTTTGCTTTGAAGATGGAAAGAAAGTGTCAACGAGGCAGTTCATCACATCAAATTGCAGAGGGATATCCCTAAATTCATTTTCTTCCAAACCCTTCTTCGTCCTAAGTTCAACCAACCTAAGCCTAAAAAGCTAAAGGCACTAGCAGTTACTATCATTCTCATAAATCCCACAAGAATCTAGATAACAAGGATTTCATTGGAAAAAAATAAAACTTAAAGGCAATAATAGTTTTGGTACAATCCAAAAGTGCAGATATAATAGATGAAGCTTCCCCAACATCAGAAGCCTAAAAGCAAATTTAATAATGTATCACGACAACATTGGACAAGGGACCCATTAAAAAGAAAACAATTTGCCACAATAGCCTGTTTGACCTGTGAATTTTGACTATATAGTTTGTTTAACAATGGTTATAACTTTTCAAAACTAATTGAGCTGACAAACTGTTATTGACACGCATAACCACCCAATAGACCTGCTCAAAAAATTACAATTGATCTGAAAGTAATGGCAAATTTATTCACATCCCTTGCACTTGCAAATTTCACATTGATTTTGGGCCAAGATGAATGATAAATTCACATGGGCTGCCATCACTTAAACTTTTGTTGCATTCTTCTCAGGATCCTTATCAATTCAAAACAAGAGTGAAGTATAACTCCTATAACAATATAAGTTGATCAATGAAGGTTTTCACTATACTCTATGTTGTTCAAGGATCCTCCTCCTCATACAATTCTTGTTTCAAATTATTACTATATTTCCATCTAAAGACAATGAGTTCCACCATAGAACATCTTAAAAGGCCCTACCACCAGCAATTCAACCAGATCATATGATCTTTCATCAAAATACAACTACTAGTCAACATTTTGTTGTGCAGAAAGGTAAATTAACTGTACAACCTGGTCAACAATTCTCTCCATTTGGAAGATATGTCATACTTGTGGGTAGAGAACTGATAAGTTCACAGTTCATATTTCCGTAGAGACCTTAATTTTATAATTCTTAGTAATCAAACAAAAATTTGTATTTGTCCGACTTGTAAGAGTATCAAATAATATCTGTAATATTATCAATGCAAGACTGTAATAGGGCTTGGGAATGGTCCAAATTTGTGTTGTGGACAATAATCACTGTCCTTTTGATGTATAAAAATATCACTTTCTATAGTATGAAACTGTTGATTTCACTCTCATTATATGCCTCCACAATATGTGTTGCTCATATTTGCAAATATCCTCCTTGGATTAATGCTTGCCTTTGGATGTTAGGAGTGCTTCATTTAGGATCTTACAAAGAACAATATGATACCAGCAAGAATTATAGCCCAACGACCCCAAGTCTAGGACATTTTCCTGAAGACATTCAATAGAACACTGATGACAACTTATAGTCCTTAATAGTAAGAAAAGAGCATTAACTTTCTTATAGGTAATAGAAACATCTATCTTCTTTTTCCACTATTTTTGGTACACCTTTGATGCTAATGTTTTGGTTGAAACATCTTTATAAAACTCATCCTTTTACATTGTATTCTCATTACATTTATTGTGACATAGTTCCTTTCTGGGTGTTCAAGAGTCCAGATAATGTAATTTCCTAGCACAAAGACATTGAACACATTAACTTTACAGTACGTTCACATGCTTAACCTTCCAAGTGAACTAAAAATTGGATATTTTAGAAAACAAGAATCCAGAAGAAGGAAATAATTATAATAGGAGTTACCAAAACATTAATGTACCTTCATAATCATTGACTTGGCAAAGCATTCCTTACCATTAGTAGCAAATTGATCATATGTAAAAGACAGGAATCAAATAATCAATTACAAGGTAAAATAATTAACATCACATTGAAAAAGCACTCAACAATAGCTGTACAACTACAAACACCTTATTAGTGCATGTGTGGATGTTGGACTTCAAGAAACATCCAAAATTCCGAGGATATTGGACAAACCTAAGAATTTCAGTTTGAAACAAAGCTCTGGAAACATAAATACTTACCTTTGATATTGTATCGTCATACATAGTTGGTGAACTTCAAGAAACACCCTAAGTTCAGAGGATATTGTACAAACCTAAGAATGTTAGTTTGAAAAAAAATCTGGAAATATAGATACTTACCTTCAATCTTGATTTCACTGATTGTACCTGACACTCAAACTTCCAACCTGGTTGAGGGCAATTTTGGCTATTCCTAGTCCATCACTTGCCAGAGTATTTTAACATTTCCACAAATATCATTAAATTCTGTTCAGACAGAGAATCCTAGCATTTCCATTTTATGCAGAAAAAATGTAGAACATTTAAAGACAAACATCAATTGCTGTAAATCATAAATGAAAGATGCAACCATTGAGGTAATCAATTTCATTTATCATTGCACGCATGCCAAGAATATAATCATTGTTATTGTAACAAGTGAAAATTTGTATCTAAGCACTTAGAGGCAATCATGAAACATTCAAGCACCTGGATGGCATGCCCATATGCTAAGTAGTGTAACTGGTCAAAGCCAATGCAAGAAAGTAAGTGGCGGTTACAACAAATTCTTAGCCATTGTATGGTTGGTTAATAATCATAAATTTAATATCTAAACACTAAACCTAAGCATCACAGCTCCAAGAATCATAACCCTTCATGCTATATAATAGATGATCCCATGCAGTAAATTATGTGATAGTTGCAAAAAGGCTTGGAAGCAAAGCAAAAACTACTAGTGTGGGTCAGTTGTTCCCTCAATACACTTAGGACTATCATACGTATAACTCTCCCTGCCAAAGAGCCTATGGATAAACCCTTCAAAACTGTGGCATAAAGAAGTTTTCTGTATACAAACAGTTGGCATGTGGTATACCAAATGCCTATCACAGCCCTCCTGTCATTATTTTAGAGGGCTTCCTTAGACTTACATGTCCAACAGAACCCTATGATCAAATGTTTGACCCTCATGGTTTAACTAAACCTTCATGATGATGCATTCTATTTACACTGAATACAATTAATCGAGGGATGACCTCTAAAACTCAGATTAACATATGTTGCAAAACTACTTCAATCATATCTGTCCATAATTTGGACTACATGGCTATAACTAAGATGATCAGCCTTTTTTTCAAAATATAGTTGGATAAATGAATTCATTTTTCTATAAATATTGTTCTTTCCTTACATATTTTTTTTCTTGACAAAGCACAAGAAAACATTAACAGTGGCTTTCAGGACAGGTAAAACACCATTTTCAAAATAACTATCGACCTTTTCCAACAGTGCAATTTCCATCTTAAACACTAGATTTACAGTGTTCTTGTAAAAAGAATGTGACAATATCTTTCTACCGTGCATTTCACAATATACATCTAACTTACTCAAATTATGGCAGAATCAAGGTTACCCTCTAACAAGCTTACGTAGACTGAAAAATGATTCACTCTGTTTCGCAAGCCATGATCTGGAATAGCGCCTTCCTTTGTGGAGAGAGAGCTTAATAGAAGGTAGCTTTCGCGCAACTGCTTTCCAAATCATGTGTACAGCATCATCTGGCTGAGCTGGATATTGATACTCAAAATGATGGCTGACTTCCTTCAGTCTCTGCCACATGCGAGTCCATTCTTCCATTTTAATACTATTAAGAAGATTTATCAAAAATCCTTTCTTCCTAGCATCGTCAGATTGTATAAAAATGCAAAACTCTGAGTAATCAAGGACATCTTCATAAGGGAGTTCAATCTCATCGCTAATAATAACAGGTACACAATGACTAGCAATTGCATCAAAGAGTCGATTGGAGGAGGGTGTATCCCCTGCAATGTTTAGGCAAAACTTTGAGGACCTCATGCCTTGAGTTGCTTGTCTTATCCCATCACTCTGTGTATTCCCAGAAGTGAAGTGCACTCCTTTTTCATTCTTGAGAAGAGCATAAAGCTCTTGTCGAATAAATCCACCCTGAGAAATAACAAACCCAGTCAAATGCAAACATAGTAGATAAATCTTGGATTACAAAACAAAGTACAAGTAACCAAAAGTCATGGCCTAGCAGGGCTTCAAGAATGCAATAGAAAAAAAAGTAGTTAAATGTAGATAAAAACCCTGTTAGATAAAAAAGGTATATAAAAACTCACGTCCTTCCTGAAAATGGCCCCTTGAAAGAAAAGGAGAGTCGTTCGGCTTTCAAATGATGAAGAATCCTCTGTGAAGGGCCGGACAACATGCTTGTAAGGAGCCACAATGTCCTTTTCTACATTGCCAATCAAAGGAGAATATCGGCCAAAATCAGAAACAATGAACATTGCAGACCTAAGCTGCCCCCTTGCTATTGACATGCTGTTTGGATGATGCATAACTATCACATGATTCTTTCCTCCTGACCTTCTCCAAGCTTCCTGTCCCATCAAGAAATGTACCAATTTTTCCTGTAAAATTTCGTTTCTGCTCTTTCTCTCATGTGGCTCAACTTTTGAATGCCTGTTGTAACTCAAAGAAGAAAAAAATGGCACAAAAAAAACATCAGCGTCCTTGGCCTTTTCAACTCTCAAAGCAGTACACGGAGTGCTTCTACCATGCATGTTTGAAGACAGCAGATCCATAGTGAGCCAGTACTCTGGACTGTGTTGTAAATTGAGTCCACCGGGATACCGAGGAATTTCGGTAAGATTACTTGGCCACACACTCCTTTCGGGTTTCCATTCCAACATGCCAAAATGAAATTCAGGTGGCAGATTGTACATATAAACTTTCAATGCTGCTTTTTTGGGGTCACACTGATTACTACTGTCTGGTTCAGAAGCTGACATGCTCCAATCCTCATTCTCAGATTCCAATTCATCAGAAGAAACCGAAGACGACTGCATGTCATCTAGACTCCGATACAGAGGGTTTCCATCATCATACACAACTTTCAATTTGGAATCTGAGAATGATGAATACCGATCCCCAATCAGAGACCCGTCAGAAATTTGAAAAAAAGTCAAAGAATATACCATAACCAATGCTGAGATCAGGAAGAGAAGCCACAAGGCCATTTTCTTGGGTTGCATTTTCCTATCCAACGAGGTTTTCATACATCTACCAGCTGTGATTAGTTTTAGATTAAGGTGCAAATCTCCCTTCCCCACTTCCCAGGGTCGCTGATCTTCGGGACCAGCTTTACTGTGCCAAGTCATTCAATTGGTTTCACCGAGCCCCTGTGGAGGCCTATAACTATCCAACGCAACCCAAAAAGCTTATTTTTACAATCAACGCCATTGAATTGCAAGCTGGTCACCAAGAAATGGGTATCAAGAGAAGCTACAGGTAAAACAATTCCCACCTTCGAGTTCCACGTGGTTTTAGCGGTTTGACAATGAGATGCTTTCTCAGGAACACGCCTAAATAAAACTTACCTAGAATGTAATTGACTCATGCTTTACTTCTCCAGGAATTGGGGTTTTTCCTCCCGGCGCTACATAAATATACTTATTTTTTACAGATCTGTAAAACTACAGCATAACTCTTCGAAGCGTTACAGACCCGTGAAAGAAAGCGATACCCAGGCGACAAATTAGGGACAGCCCTATAAATAAAATAATGCAATTTTGCCGTAAACTCGTAATAATCATTAATTTAACTTCATAGATTTAATTCTCAATCAACCCACTGAGCATTCATTGCAAAGAATGCTCAGTTAAGTCTTAGATTATCTAAAATTCTGTGGTAGAAAATACTCACTCCTAAATGTGTCGAACCGCCCACTTCTATCAGTAAAATTAGGACTCTCAGATGCCTGGAACGATGGATCGTCTCCTCCGTTTTTCGATCTGTTTGCATTTATGTTTCTCAAACGTAATTTTTACTTCTGACATGCAATTCTATTTTTTATAAATTTATTTTTATTTTTATTTTTATTTTAAATAATTTAAAAATATTATTTTCTAATTAGAAAAACTATACATATTTTTTTAATTCAAAAATGACAACCGTACATGCATTTAAGTTTTTATTATCATTGCAATAATCGAATTCATTATGTGTTGTACCTGCATTAGATACCTTTTTAATTTTTAATTAATTGAGATTGAAATTGATATTTTGAATCAAATTTTATTTTATGCTTGATGATAGAATTATTCATTTAGAATTATTTATATGGTTTATCAATGATTATTTATGATTATTTTATTTTAAATTTTATTATTCTATTTTTCAATAGATTACATTTGATTTATTTGTAATTTTTATATTAAAATTAAAATTAAATTATTGTTTTTAAATTTCAAATAGACTTCAATTTCTAATAAAAAAAATTATATAATTATTTTATTTATACATGCAATAAATCAAAATTAAAAGATTGATGAATATTTAAATTTTAAAAGAATTCAAATTCACTTGTTAATATATTTTAAGTTTGGATTTATTTGTAATTTTTAATGTAAGAGTTAAAATTTAACATTAACATTATAATATAATTTAGTTTTATTTTTAGTATTATATAGAGTTTTCAATTTGATTTCTGGATTTGATTGTGATGCTAAAAACTACACACAATCAAATCCAGAAATCAAATTGAAAATTCTTATGAATTGTGGAAATCTGATTGATTTAATTATATAGAGTGTTAAGATCCCAAACTTCATACAAAATTGCAAAGGTACCTATTATTATACTTGTCATAGGCAATATACTATTGTATTCAGTTTTACACCAATTCTCACTTTAAATACATGTCTTAACACATTTGATTCTTATCATTTTTGTTTTCATTAATTTTTTAAATATTTTTTTCTAGTATATGCAAGCTAAAATATATCTTCTTACAATGGGAGCACAAGCTGAATACTGCATATTCTAATGTACATAAAAAAGATTGAGGAGAGTTACGTTTCTCAAAATGCCAAATGGCATTGATAAAAGTCAAAAATTTAAAATAAAATTTTAAAAAAAACATTCATATTCTAATTTTTTTTTTAAATTCATAGTCTAATTTTACATTTGAAGGAGATTTCAAGAGCAACCACATTTCAAAGTGAGTCATTATATTCTAATTTAAAAAAAAAACATTCATAGTCTAATTTTAGATTTGAAGGAGATTTCAAGAGCAACCACATTTCAAAGTGAGTCATTTATTTTTGGATTTTATTTTGTAGATTTAGTTTTAAATATTATTTTTTTATTCACTTTTGAAATGTTTTATTTAGATTTAAAATTAGATTGAATTTTGTATTTAGATTTAGATATATATTTAAATGTTATTTGGAGATATATATTGAAATGCTCTTTTTAAATTTAGATTTAAATGTTGTATTTACATTATATTTAAATGTAGTATTTAGTGTTAGATTTAGATTTAATATTGTATTTAGATTTAATTTACAGTCATTTCCTCTTTTTGGAGGTTTTTTATCATTGCATGTATTTGAGATCATGTTTGTCGGGTATGCTATCATGGGATTTTACCTTAAAAGGTGCATTCTTTCACAAGCAGCAGCTTGCTAACAACAACAATATTCATTTAAGTATCTTCTTATGGCTCATGCATCTCATTTTGGAGGAACCTTAAGCTTGCATGCTCTACCCATCATCTAGTGGCACATGCAAACTTTATAAATTTAAGATATTCAATCCTTTGTTTTAAGATTGTGAAAATTGAGGCTGTGTACACTCTCTTCACATCCGCTCTTTTGTGGTTAAGAAAAACATCATATCCAATTGAGGTGGGAAACCGCGAAGAATGCACAGAGGATTGGTTGTTTCCCATCGACAGAAAACACCGTCAAATTCAACTCTTTGTTAATTTGATACAAAATCTCAATACAATGTACATGAAATTTGTGTTGTTTTAGGCAAATTCCAATGAATTTAGCTATGAATGAAAGTCATTTATATAAAATTTAGTAAAGAGAAGAAAGACCAGATGAATTCAATGAATTGTAGGTATTTGGCATATGTTCACGAGTTTTTTATCGCATTCAATGAATACAAAAATTTTGCTTTTAATTTTTGTCAAATGATTCTAAAATTAGAATATTCAAAGTATTAATCATTACAGCAAACATAAAAATTATGTAAGGATAGACTTAGGCATTGCCTAACATTTTAATGAGAAAATTTTGTAAAGAATTGTTATAAAATTAGAAGGTCTGATTTTTACTAATTAATTTAAGATAAAATATTTAAATAATATCTAATGATTAATAATATATTATGTGCATAAAAAATATAATAACAATAGAAACTTCCATTTTTTAAAGATTTATAATAGAAAGAGTTGTTATAAAATTAGAAAATCATATTTTTACTAATTAATTTAAGATGAAATATTTCAATAATATCTAATGATTAATAATAAATTATGTGCATAAAAATATAATAACAATAGAAACTTCCATTTGGCCATGGGTGGTGATCTTAGAAGGGAAGAGCCTACGGAATGCAACTGGAAGCAGGATAAGGAAGTGTGGAGAATCTTGAAGAAAGGTCATGTTCATCGATATCTTCAGAGACTCCATGGTTTTGACATAGAGGTTTCCAAAGCCTTTGCTGATGGCTGGGATAAGGGCACGGTTAATATTGCGGGCAAATCTTTTGCCTCAGCCTCGAGGTCCTATCTGATATTACTGGTCTCCCGCTGGATGGTCTGAAGTACTCAAAAGAGGTGAAGGTTGGCACCAGAGCTTATAAGAAATTTCTTGTTACCGATGAGGAGAGGGCTCTTCTGGTGAAAGGTAAGAAAGACTATGTTGATATGGACAATATTGATAAAATTTGGGGTTCTGTTATCAAAGTTATAATGGAATACTTCACTCTCGAGGGGAGATTCTCTAGGGTCTACAATTATCATTTTGCCCTAGTTAATCACTTTAGACATGAGATCCGCATTTCTTTCCCCTATTTTCTCCTTTGTTTGCTTAACCAGAGCATTATTGACTACAGAGTGAAGAATTTCCCTATCCTCCATGTCGGGCTTATTCGCCTAATAGCTGATTATGCTAGAGACCACATTCCCGACTCTATCCCTGCCCAGATTAAAAAAAGGAAGATTGTCGGGTCTCTGCCAAAGAATCCTAAATCTAAGAAAGCTTTTTTGCCCTCTAAACCGTCTTCCTCTAAGCCTTTGGAAGGGCCGAAGAATGATGAGCACCCTAGTGAAGCCTCTGGTCATGATAAGAATGTTTTGGATTCCTCTGCTAGTCCTATTCTCCAGGAACCCGACGGTGTGAAGCTTATCCCCCAAGATACAGATACTAAGGTTGACAAGAATACTCAGATGGATCCTAATGTTGAGACTAATCCCACTACCCAGACCCCTGTGGTGAAGGATTTGGAGGATCCTGATATCAATAATGCTAAGGAAATCCCTAAGGAAAGTCAAGATAATCTGAAAATTGGGGAAAATCTTAACCCTGTTCTGGAGATTGTTAATACAGAAGGAAATGAGAAAACTGAGATTGAGGTTGAGAATGTTGTCAACAAAGACAAAGAAACTGATACAAATCTTATCGATAGTAATGCAGACAACTCGGGGGACAACAGTTTTAGGGTTCTGGGAGAGCAAAATTTGGAGTCTCACGATTCTCCTAGCTCTGAGAAGGAGAACAAGGAAGAAGATAGTGAGAGAACCCTTCATGGTAGAAAACCCCAATCTCTTCAAAGAGAAATCAGAAGGATGTACTCACAGGTCAGAAGAACTATTATCATGACCCCCCTTGAGATTGCTAAAAATAAATCCATCTACAGTTATAATCTGGACAAATGGGTGCAGAGTGATTTGGTAGAGCTTAAGAACAGATGTATCAAACTGGAAAATAAGAGCTCTATGATCGAGGAAACTATGTCTATTTTCAGAAAGGAGTTTCCTCATAATGCCAATGCCAGTGTGTTTGATTACGGTTCTGATATTGAAGAAAAAATTAAAAAAGCTGTCGAGATAGCTATGATACCTATCCAGAAGAAAATAAGCGGGAATGAGGAAATGTTAAAACATCTGCTTAGTCTGGTGAACACAGGTATGAGGTCTACTATGGAGAATTTTATTTCTCTGAGTAATTGGCTGGAAGGAAACAAAGATACCATTGACCTTACTGATCCTACCCAGCAGATGGGACCTGGCACTCGTACTAGGTCAAAGAAGCAGAAGGTTGATGATCCAGATATTTAGAAGCTGAAAGACAATGTTAAGACTATGCAGACTCAGCTGGAGGAATCTGAGAGCTTCCTGAAGACTTTGTCTTGATCTCAGTGCTGGTGGCTTTTTTCTCTGTTTCTCTTCCAACATCTTTTTTGTTTTTTGTTTTGTAGGTGCTTAATGTTGAATCTGGGATTTGTCCCTTTGTAGCCTACTTCTTTCCTTGGGGCAGCTTGTTGTTCTCTAGGTTTCATGCCTATCTCTCTTCTCTTTTGTTAAAGGGTTTCAGGGTCCCTTCAAAACCTATTTTTACCGTAATAAAAAACAATAGAAACTTCCATTTTTTAAAGATTTATAATAGAAAGAGTTGTTATAAAATTAGAAAGTTTGATTTTTACTAATTAATTTAAGATGAAATATTTAAATAATATATTATGTGCATAAAAAGTATAATAACAATAGAAAATTTTATTTTTTAAAGATTTATAATAGAAACGATTGTTATGAAATTAGGTCTGATTTTTAGTAATTAATTTAAGATGAAATATTTGAAAAAAATAAATAATTCAATTATAAATAATTTTAAATTTTTGAGGTTGATTTTTTGAAAATCTATAATAGAAACTTATCTTCATAAAAAAAAATTATAAAGAAAGTCTTTTTAAAAAGCATAATAAAATAAAAGCTTAATTTTTTAAGGATTTATAATATAAACATTTGTTTTAAAATTAGAAAGAGTAGTTATGTATTTCATTTTGAGAGTACTTACCATAAATTATATAGCTCTTAGATGAGATAAAGTAGGATTTATTTAAAATTGAAAACACATATTATATGGCTTTTATGATTGGTGGAGAAAATATTAAAAAAAAAAGCAAAAAAAAGATATGTTGCATAATTTTTTGAGATAGATAAAGCGCTGATTGATTCGATAAAGCATTGATTGATTCGAGGAAAATAATAGACATGTATGTGAAGGAAATAAAGTAGAATTAAATTTTAAGAAGCAAGCATGGATTGAAGGAAAACATACAAAAATTGAAACTAAAGAAACACATATTTCCCCATATGGTTGTAGAAAAAAAAAAAGACACATTACATAAATGCATACATGAGGTGGATAGGGTTCTCAATTATAATCTATTTTTTTAATGTAGTAGACACATTGTAATTGGCATATTAGTTCCCTCCTTCAAATTATTAATTAGGGATCTACCTAAAAAATTAACATTAATTATATACCTATGATTCCAATCATGATATAAACCCTAAAATTTATCATAACCATAAACCCTAATCATAAGGTCATAGCCAAACTATAGACTACCCTAGCCTAACAATGACATAAACCTAAACCTTAATCTTACTGAAACCTAACAATGAGTCGATAAACTTAAACCAACAACCCTAATCTTCTTGTAACTCTAACCCTAACCTTATCCCTAACCATAACCTTAACTATAACCAAAATTGTTAACATAATACTACTTCTAACTAAAAAATATACACCCTAATCCTACTGTGATTGTGGCCCTAACCCCTAACCCTAACTCTACACCCCTTACCATGAACCTAACTCTAAACCTATCCCTAACCATTAAGATGATACTAATCCTACCCCTCACCCTACACCATATTCCTTACTGTAAAAATCACCCTACCCCTAACCATAACTCTAACCCTACCCTTAACCTTAACTCTAACCCTAACCCAAATGCATAATCGTACATCCTAACTGTAAAAAACACTACAACCCTAACTATAGCCCTAACCCTAACCTAAATTTTAACCTTAATCGTAACCTAAACTATAACCCTAATCCTAACCTAAATTATAACCCTATCCCTAACCCTAACTCTAAAGATTAAGATAATAATAATCCTACCCCTCACCCTACACACTAACCCTAACCCTAACCCTAACCCTAAGTATAATCCTTACCCTAACCCTAGCCATTTCTCTAACCATTAAGATGATACAAATCCTACCCCTCACCATACACCTTATTCCTAAACTGTACATCATAACCATAACCATAACTCTAATTCTAACCCTAACCCAAATGCTAACCCATAGCCATATATCCTAACTCTAAAAAATCACCCCAACTATAACTATAACCCTAATCGTAATACTAACCCTAACCCTAAACCTAACCCTAACCATAAAAAATATCTTAATCCTAACACTAACTCAAACCCTAACCCAAACCCCTAATCATACATTCTAACTCTAAAAATTACCATAACCCTAATTATAACCCTAACCTTGACCCTAACCCTGACCATTTCTCTAACTGTAAAAAGAACCCTATCCCTAATCCTAACCCTAACCCTAATTATAACCCTAAACCTAACCCTGACTATAAAAAAGACCCTGAACCTATCCCTAACCCTGACCCTAACTCTAGCCCTAAACGTAATTCTAACTCTAATCCAAACCCATAATTGTACATTAACATGGTTAAAATTCACCCTAACACTAACCTTGACCCTAACCTAACCCTAACCCTAAAAATAATTCTAACCCTAGCCCTAACCCTAACCCTAATTGTAACCCTAACCTAACACTAACCTTAACCCTAACCCTAATTCTAACCCTAACCCTAATCCTAATAACTCTAACTATAACTCTAACTGTAACCCTAACCCTAACCCTAATCCTAATAACTCTAACTGTAACCCTAACTCTTAACTCTAACCCTAACCCTAATTGTAAAAATAACTCTATCCCTAATCCTAACCCTAACCCTAATTATAACCCTAAACCTAACCCTAACTATAAAAAACACCCTAACCATATCCCTAACCCTAACCCTAACTCTAACCCTAAATGAAATTCTAACTCTAATCCAAACCCATAACTGTACATTAAAATGGTTAAAATTTACCCTAACCCTAGCCCTGGCCATAACCCTATAAATAACTCTAACCATAGCCCTAACCCTAACCCTAATTGTAACCCTAACACTAACCCTAACCCCAACCCTAATGCTAACACTAAGTCTAACCCTAACCATAACACTAACTCTAACCCTACCCTAACGATAATTGTAACTCTAACCCTAACCCTAACCCTAACTATAACTATAACCCTAATCCTAATAACTCTAACTCTAACTATAACCCTAACCCTAATCCTAATAACCCTAACTATAACTATAACCCTAACCCTAACCCTAATCCTATCCCTAACTATAATCCTAACTCTAATCCTAAGCCTAACCCTAACCCTAACCCTAACTCTAACTATAATCCTAACTCTAACCTAAACCCAATCCTAACTATAACTATAACCCTAATCCTAACCCTAATACTAATCCTAACTCTAACTGTAACCCTAACGCCAACCCCAACCCTAACCCAAACTCTAATTATAATCCTAACCCTAACCCCAACCCTAACTCTCACCCTAACTCTAACCCTAACAGTAAGCGTAACTGTAAGCATAACCCTAATCCAAACACATAACCATACATTGCAACAGTAAAACCTCACACTAACCTAACCCTAACCCTAGCCCTAACCCTAACTCTAACCTTACCCTTAACCCTAACCCTAACCCTAACCCTAATCCTAACTATAACCTTACCCCTAACCCTAACCCTAATCCTAACTATAACCCTAACCCTAACCCTAACTCTAACCATAATCATTAATCATAAAATATCTTCCATGTTGTGCGACGACTGCTACTAGCTTATATATATATAATACGTCGAGAGTTATCCTTCTCGAGGTGCCTATTTTAAACATCCCTATTCTACACAAAAAAATAGGCACACTCAAGAAGGATTACTCTCAGCGTATTATATATATAGGTATTTATAAGCTAGTATGGTTGATATTGGAAGGATTTTGGGTGAAGCATAATATATTTATTTTTATGTTATTATACATTTTTTGAAGTCAATGGAATAATAAATATTTGTATTCATTCATTGTTGGTAGTATTTGTAAGTATTGTTTTTAATTTCTTAAGATTAGCATAAATATGATAGTTTAAGAAAATTTTAATGAGTTTATAAGAAAGAAGTAATTTGAAGGTGTTTTAATGATAATTTAAGATATTTTAAATGATTTTATAAGAACAAAGCAATTTTAGTGGTATGTTTATTTATAAACATTGATGACTATTTTGAAAGATATTCAAGTGAAAATAAATATTAACTTTAGGAATTTAGATCAAAGAAGAAAAAAAACTAAGTCAATTCATACAAACAAAGCATAATTTATTGCTTTTATACTTAATGTTAAGTTTTGTTAGGAGTCCGATATCATGTTGACGTTATAGGAGGTCATCTATCTTTTATTTGGATAAAGAGTTGTAGCTTCAAGCTAGTAAAAATAATTTAAGGATTGTTCTTCAGATATTATTTAGAATGTCAATGGGCCCTTGGTCTATTGGTGAAGTTGAATGGCTCATAATGAGCCCACCAGGGATCAAGTCTTGATGAGTGCAAGGCTCTGACATCATAAGGGATGAGGTCGGGATCATGCCCCGGGAAAATTTGGCGGCGTGGATGCCCCTTAGTCCTTGGCTCTAAGTCGAAGAGGTTTCAGGCATGAGTGGGCCTGTATCGGGTTCCTAAAATCGCCTAATGGTGGCCTTCGCTGATTGGCAGCTCACAGGCTTAGATCCTCGCTAAGTTATCTCACGGGTTTGAACCCTCCATAAAAAAAAAAAATTAATTTAGAATGGTTTTAACCTTCAATCTTAACAAAGATCTTATAAGTAGCTCATATATGTGTTAATAGATTGTACACATCCTAAACAAGTATATTTCACCAAGCTTTGTTTTTAGGTTAAAAGTTGATATATAAGCACCCAAAATTGCATGGTTGGCGAATGAGCTCGATGATGATTTGGGGGTCCATCAAGTGACCCACATAACATGTTCATCTCTCCTCGCAACCTTTTTTTGTTGGAAAAAAGCCTTCATAGTGCCTTAATACTCTCATACACATGTTAGCTACTCTCTTGGCTTGTTTTTTCTTCTTTCCTTCTAAATGCATAATCTTATACCTTCAACTATATGTGTGCCTAAGCGACCTTAGGGTCATCTAGGCAACCCATGTTGAGTTGTAAGGTGACTCAAAAAACCTATTCTAATAAAAGGGTAAACCTTATACATAAGCAATCCTATTGTAAGTTGGCAAGCATTTAAATCTCTTCATTTTGATAGATTTGTTTCCAATTTCCCTTTCAAGCAATTTATTTTCTTAGTTGTAGATGTCATGTTTTAGTCTAACTCTTTTATATCTTTAGCTAATTTTTTCTTCTTAATTCTCTCACACCTTTAAACCCTCCATTTATTCAAGGCATATATAGATATAAACAAAAGGGGGAAAATATGAAAGATTTAAGCAATTTCAAAGAAGTTAGTCCCTAAATTTGGAATAGGGTTTTAAACTACTTCTATAAATATTCTTTAGGACCTAGGTCACCTTTAGAAGATTGTAAGCCTCTTTTTAAATCCCAATATTAAATCTTCATAGTTAGTCTCAATGGCCTCACCCACACAACATATGAAGTGTTTGAAGGTTTCTTCCTCTTAAATAACTCTCAGACTATATATTATTTTTTTCCTCGAGGAAAATAACCCAAGGCTAGAAGAGAAGAAAAAAATACTTATTAAGATAAGTCCTTTGAGGACTCCAATAATTATGGCTACAAATGAATTTTAAAGATTCATCCAAGTTCTTTAGTTTTAAAGCATTTTCATTTGAAGTTACATTTATTTCATTAATTAGATTACTTAAATTTGCTTGAGGAGTGTGACAATTTATTGGTGTTTCTTAGTTGATTTAACTTTTCCTTCCGTAAGTAGAATTAGATGCAAATTTCCTTGTTACATCTTGCAAGAAGTTTGTTTAATTTTTTTTTATCAAAAATCAAAATCTCTAAAAAAAGCCTAGCATAGGTTGCATGTGAGATCATTTGGCTTTCAAAATATACAAAAAAAAAAAAAAAATAGTAGAATAAATTATTTTTTGATGCATTTATATTAATAGATTGGGTTAAATAATTATATCTTCAAGGAGTGTAAAATAAGAATAAAGAAGCCATTAATAATATTGTAAAGGATTTAACAAATGTTAAACTAATTATCAAGGTTTCCAATCCCTCGCTTGGCATTTCATGCCAAATGTATCTAAGGAAGATTGAAATTGAGGCAATTTTGGATGAACTTTGAGAGAACTAACCAATTATTGAGAAAATGTGAGAAGAGAATGAACAAAGGTGGATAAAGGAAGAATCACATTATGAGAAGTTACAATAAAACACCTAAATACACCAATTATTTCACGTCCAAGCCCATAAATCAATATCATATACTACCACAAGGCACTCCTTCATTAAGAGTCAAGTGAAAGTGAAACAACCCCTTCTTAAAGTGATCATACGACTGTCAATTAGCAAAATAATCTTTCTCATGAAGAGGGTGCCCATTAAACTTGTACTTACTAAATTGGATGCTACATCACATATTTTGGTGAGTTTAACATTAAGAAAAACTCATCCTTAATAAGCTCTTCTATTTCCATGTTTATTTTCACCTTCCTCTCTTGTCATCTCATTTATTCCATGATACCCACAACACCTTCAAATATGTCTGGATTTATAATACAATAAGGGCATGGTACCTTTCTTGAAACTACCCCCTTGTCATTCAATTGATAAGTCTCCATCGATCCCATGACACCAATTTCAAAAAGGTATTATTATGATGACAAAAACTTAGATGGTGGATGGTAATAACCACATAACTTATCACTTCCAACAATTTGTCTTGGAATTTAGGTATAATGCTCAAACCAAACCTAGATAAGATAATACGCATTGATTATTTCTTATTCATAGATTAATGCCCATCACCTAGCGATGGAATTAAATTCTTATGGTCGGTCGTCTTGTCATCTAAGACCTAAAATTTTGCTAAGAGACCTTGATCTTGAGAAACTTGTTAGACCTTGACATTGTTAGGATTGGATTATACTGAGAGGGGGGGTGAATCAGTATAATATCACTTTAAAGTAATTCCTCAACCACTTAAACATTAATCATTCATTTGCAGTAAAGTAAAGAACATAAGCAAATTACACAATACTCATAACACCATGATTTGTTTACAAGGAAACCCTGGCATGATACCCACAAGCATGTACTAAAGTATAATGTCCCTGTAAGGAGACCTAGCCCTATTAGGATTTGAATATTACATAGTACATTTCCTTGTTAGAGGAATAACAACCCTGTTAAAGGTTCACAACACCCTGTTAGGGGCTTCTGAGCTTACAACTCTTACAATGTAATTCTGTTACAAAAAGTTCTCAGTCATGAACAAGACAAGCATCACAAATGTTTTGATAGTGCCTTTATAGCTCTATCATTCACATTTCTTCCCTTCCAGATAACTATTACATACACATACATAATCTTTACCAAAAATATCTTACATATATATCTCATAACTTTACAAAGTCGGCTCTCTAGATGAATATTACAAAGTCGGCCTTCAAAACATAATACATTTAATATAGTAAATATCAAATTCATAGTTGGTGCTCTTGCATAGTCAATGTATAGGCTATCAATAACCAAAATACAACTTCGATTTCCTGGAGTCCAAGTCATACTCCCTAAGTCTTCGTTGTTGTCCAACTGCTCTGTATCGTTGTTCTTCTACAGTATGTATGTCTTCAAATCCTTATAACTCATCGTAAACTTAACCAAATCCAAATCAATCTTAGGTGGAGGTCACACATACTCCATACTGTCTTCCTCTAAGGTCACTTTCCCTAATTCATCAATCTTTGTCTTCGACATCCAAAATACTTTTGTATCTCTGCTACTATACTTAGTCGATTTCTGAATCAACAAAACTTATCCTCAAAGTAATCATTCTTAAACCCATATGTGTTGCCATAAATTACAACCAAAAAGTGAATCACATTTACCAAAATAGATCACTTTCCAACAATCTCTCTCTTTAGCATTGATGGCAACACTTTAACAAAAAAATATATCTAAGTGTTCCAACTAAACAAAACTGTCTCTTCTTATCCTTATCTCTTCTCCATATTTTTATTCATTTTCTTCTTCTCTTTTCCATCATTTTTTTTTCTTTCTCTTCTCCCCCTTTGACAACAATGACAAACGTGCATATAAAACAATAGGTCTTAGTTCCTGCTTACCAGTTTCAGAACGTCCTGAAAAGAATCTTCCAAAATCTTTACTTTTGTGCTCCATGTCTTGAACAAAATCTAACTAATGTGAATCAAACCATTCATTGCAAATGATGTAGTTTCACCTTCTTTCAACTCGGTGGGAAAGCCTCTGGTCAATGAATCTTCAACCTTCTCCAAATCTGAGAGATGAGCTTCAAGTATGGATAATTTTGGAGTAATAAAGCTCCTCAATAAATTGAATCTATTTAATACTATCCCTTTCTCATTATCCAATACACTGAGCTTGGCCAATATCCTTGTAACTTCTTTTTCTAGTTATGTTGTGGATTGTGAAGATGTTTCACAACCGTCCATCAAGTTGTTCAGAGTTGCTCTCTCCTTGGCAATAATGTCCTCAACATTCTAAATGTGCCTAACCGGATTCATGCAATAGCCAAACAGTTTTCTCCCATGTCCAATGCAACTCTTTGCATTTGGCAAACAAGTTTTTACAATGCCAAAGTCCCATGAGATGGATTTGTAGACTTCTATCAGTTTCTTCTCTGAATATGTCTTCTCAGCCTTCTCTTCTGCAATCTTCAGCAATTTTTCATAATACCCATCAAATTCATCAAGTGTAATCTTCAAGTTTTCAATGTCATCTTTGTGCTGGAAAACTATAGGTACTGGAAGCAATTTATTCCCAGTATCAATAGCTCTTGAGATTAGTTTTGCCTTCTTATCTCCTTTTTGTTCATATCTTTTCTTTGCTTTGTTTAATGCGGTGAATGCCAGCTTTACCAATTCAACTTCATCCATGCTATCCACATTTACATCAGTGCTTGCCAACAATGAAATAGATGGTGAGTTTACTTATTTCTTTTCAACTCTTTGTTGTTCTATCTTTTTTTCATCATTCTTTTTCTGTTAAACTTCCTCTTTCTATTCTGCTTCATCTGCAACAGAGGTGTCCAAATTTCCTACAAAAGGGTCCTTCTCATCTTGTGAGGGGTCAAGGGTCACTACCACACCAAAGACATAGAAATCTAGTGGAGGATCTACTTCGCTCTTCTTTGTAGAGGTCTCTGTCACCTTAGGTCTTTCACCCATTCCCAATTGTGTGGGTGATGTTGTTTTAGGAGGTGAGGGCTTGCTAGAAGTAGAGCTCATTAGAATCTTCTCTAATGCCTTCTGAGTTTCCTCAGTCACTTCATCATACTTCCTTCCCATTATCTTCAATAGTCTAATATTTGTTCTTAATAGAGGTTTCAGTTCTTTGAATATTCTATCCCTCTCTTGTACTGATAACACAGGCATCATGTTATCAAATTCCTTATTTCTAATCTAATCATCCTCAATTTGTGCCAAGTTTTTTCTACTCTCCAATTTTGCATATAAATCTATGGGTACACTTCCTTCAATTTCTAGAAGGCTCTTTTTGAAGGTAAGCAAATGCTCTATCACAATATCTTCAATCTTCAGCTTGTCTGTTTTCATAGTATTTATCAATTGAAACCAATTTACCTTGTTCAATTGCTCTTTTCTCTAGCATCTTCATGTCAAGTTTCCAAATATGTTTTTCTATTTTATTCTCTTCTCCTGTTGTGCTTTGCTCTTTAGGCTTGCTTGATCTTGTAACTCTAGGAGTGACAACCTTTGCTTGTTCTGTTTGCTATTGTGGATGAGGTGGACTATCTACCATAACTACCTCAGGAATGATAGGGGCATCAGTACTTCCACTTGCTACTCCAAGAGATCTCTCTTCCATCTTTCTTTTGACTTTTTTCAATTCCTCTTCTGTCAGTCCAGCTTGTATACCGCAATCATGAATAAGGTTAGCAATTTTCCTTTTCCTTGGTCCTCTAGAATGTTCCTCTTTCACCTTTCCTAACTTTTCTTCATAGGTTCCCCATCTTTCTCATGTTGTGTCAACTTCTAATGCAAGAACATATTCTACTTGCATGGTGATTATTTCAAAACTCGCTTCATAACCCATGGGGTAGCACCACTTCTTCCTAGGTGTAACTTCTTCAAAACATACACAATCAGTTTCAACCATGAAACAGAGTGTATCCTTGTACATTTCCACAATGTCCTCATGTAACCTGTATCTTGTCTTCATCTGTTTTTGTAGAATTTTGATCATGACAAATAATTCTCCATCTACCCAAGTAGTATTCTATCTTTTGTAGCTCTGTGAAATCAGTATGCCAGTGGGTACTCCAGACTTCCAACCACTAGCATGTAAACCAGGAAACTTGTGCTCAATGTGAATGAACATATGCATCAATAACAAACCAAATCTAAAAGTTTTACTTTTATCCTTCTTCACTTGCTTCACATTCTCCAGAAATTGTTGAGCCAGGACTTCACATAGGTTATATTTTATATTTTCCTTTACCATTCTCGATGCCATCATGATTACTCCAGCAGATACAGAGTTGGGTTTGATACTGTAGTAGAATTTGTATCCGAGTATCATGGCCATCAATCTCACATCTTGCTGAAAGATGTCACTTATTGTCATTGCCCTCTTGTCTGATTTAGAATGTGTTAGGGTTTCGACTTCTTTCTTCCCATGCTTCTCTATAATAGGTATAACTCCAGTGTTGTCTAATCCAGTGATCTTATGAATTAGGTCACTGCAAATCTTCACAGTTTGGTCACCAATCCATATGAACCGATCATGAACCCTGCTCATCAATATCTTGAACCATTCATTTTCATCAAACTCGCATAAATCCATAATCTTCATTATGCTCAAGTGACTGATGTGTTCAAATTCTTCCTTCATGATTCCTTTCTCAGTCATATCTTCTATTTCAATGAATATTTCATTGTCTCCCAATGTATCATACTTACAATGTATGTAAGCCCTAATGTCGTCTACATGCAATATGCCATGTGGGGTTTGTGAGAACACTCCTTCCAGATCCTCTAGTTCACAAGAATTATACAGATGTTTCTTGTATTTGTATCTAGGATGATCAACAACATCAAAAATGACAGGTGCATCCATAGCTTATATGATGTAAAATACCTTTCTCTGCTAAAATCTGAGTGTTAGGCTCCAATCAATCACGCATGAAAAATGTAGAATAGTCTGAATGCTTTTTCTCTCTGATCTCCTTAGCTCGCTCTTTGTCAAATGGTGAATAGACAGGTTATCAAATGGTGCCTTATACAAGTTAGGTTATAACTTTCATTTTCACTTTAAACTATCCAGTTGGCTGCTAAATCTCGTGAACAAAATATACAAGTCAGCAGATGGTGCGCTCTTAGGTATATGATCCATGATGTCGGCTTAGTTCACACATAAGCTCACATGAGCTCAATCGACAAATTTTGGGGTAGGATAAATTATGATGTATGTATCCAATGCTCCCCTTAAGGCCATGATCGGCCAATTAGGTCGATTATATCTTGCTATCTTCAGGAGAATATTCAGTAGCATCTACTGACTCTCCCTGAACTGATGTCTCACTTGTTCCTTTGATCTGCCAAATCTTGCCACTGTTTTTGTCTTCTTCTTTCTTAAAACAATTTTCAAAATCATTCTTCACATCTGCAACACTCTTGCCAGTATCATTTCCATTCTTCTGTGAATTCATAGGAAGTGGTGTTCTTCTGTTATCTACTCCATTATACCTGCAAAACTTTGCTATATATCTTGGATTATTGCATTTGTAACATATAGGAGGTCTTCTTTCTTGATTAACTTATAACTTACAGTACTTCGCAATGTGCCCAATGTTATTACATTTGTAGCGTGTAGGTTTCATTGTAGGTTCTCTTCCATTGTCTTTTCTATATCCAGATTGATTAGGTCCTCTGCATTCAGTCTTCTTGTGCCCATATCCATTACAATTAAAACAATAACCAGAAAAAGTTCTAAAAGGGGCATTACCTCTACAGTCTCTCTTCATGTGTCCAAATCTATTGCAACCAAAGCATCTACCTCTGAAAGGTCTGATATGCTCTTTAGGTTCTTCAATAGATGGTTTCTCAGCATCAATCTTCTCATCTGATTTCTCTTCCTGATTCTTTGAACATTCAGGTTCATTGAATCCAATACCAGTCATATCACCTTTAGGTTTATGTTTTTCTAGTTGTTCATCAATCAAGTCACTGCTGGTGTGAAGTTTCTCAATGTGTTTCTTTGCTTCAACAAGTTCACCTTTCACAATCTGATTATATTTCTCCAATTCCAAGTATTTGTTCTTGTAGTTGTCAGCCTCATCCTTCATTTGATTCAATGCATTGTTTAAGGTTTCTTCAATTTCCTTCTTAGCATTCTTCTACATTTGTACTTCTTTATCCATAGATTTATTTTCAAGTTTTAGAGTCTCAATTTCTTCTTTTATTTGCTTCACCTGATCTGAATTGTCCTCATCTGAATCTTCTTTTATTTGGACCACAAGATCTTCTCTTTGACTTTTGGAAAGCTCAAAATGTTCTTTGAGTTTCTTTATAAATTTCTCAGCTCTTTGCATGTTGAATCTCAATTCTCCATTCTCTGATTTTGCTTTATCAAGGTCTTCAAGTGCAGCATCAAAATTCTCTTGCAAACTGTCCAAATCCATTTTGATCTCCCTCAAGCTATTAGGCTTTCTCTCCAAGGGCCAAAATCTCTAATACCAATTGTTAGGATTGGATTATACTGAGAGGGGGGGGTGAATCAGTATAATAGCACTTTAAACTAATTCCTCAACCACTTAAACATTAATCATTCATTTGCAGTAAAGTAAAAAACATAAGCAAATTACACAATACTCATAACATCATGATTTGTTTACAAGGAAACCCTGGACAAGGGAAAACCCCGGTGGGGGTGATACCCAAAAGCATGTACTACAGTATAATGTCCATGTAAGGAGACCTAGCCCTGTTGGGAGATGAATATTACCTAGTACATTTCCTTGTTAGAGGAATAACAACCCTGTTAAAGGTTCACAACACCATGTTAGGGGCTTCTGAGCTTACAACTCTTACAATGTAATTCTGTTACAAAAAGTTCTCAATCATGAACAAGACAAGCATCACAAATGCTTTGATATTTCCTTTATAGCTCTTCCATTTGCATGTCTTCCCTTCCATATAACTATTACATACACATACATAATCTTTACCAAAAATATCTTACATATATATCTCATAACTTTACAAAGTCATCTTTCTAGATGAATATTACAAATATTACAAAGTCAACCTTCAAAACATAATACATTTAATATAGTAAATATTAAATGCATAGTCGATGCTCTTGCATAGTCAATGTATAGGCTATCAACAACCAAAATACAACTTTGATTTCCTGGAGTCCAAGTCATACTCCCTCAGTCTTCGTTGATGTCCAACTGCTCTGTATTGTTGTTCTTCTGTAGTTTGTCTATCTTCAAATCCTTATAACTCATCGTAAACTTAACCAAATCCAAATTGATCTTAGGTGGAGATCATACATACTTCATACTATCTTCTTCTAAGGTTGCTTTCCCTAATTCATTGATCTCTATCTTCAACATCCAAAATAATTCCGTATCTCTGCTACTATACTTAGTCGATTTATTAATCAACAAAACTTATCTTCAAAGTAATCGATCTTAAACCCAGATGTGTTTCCATAAATGAAAACCAAAAATTGAATCACATTTACCAAAATAGATCACTTACCAACAGACACATGAATGTTCATGCTTAGTGTGGACACTAAAAATTGTCCAATGCCTGCAAGTAATGTTTTCACTAATTATTCCTCTAAATTTTTATTATTTAATTAAGATAACTTTATTCTTATAATTCAGTTTGAGTTTCCAAAATTTCCCTCTGTCGCACTTATAAATTTTTTAGCTTGGTAATAGATATCTTTTATTAATCATATAAAAGGATATTACAAAATTTTATATGAGATCTAATGTTTCTGATATGTTCCTTCTCATCACCCCTAATTATAGACAAACATAAACCCAAAACACCATCTTCCACATAGCTACATTACTACCATATACATGCTATCAACAACTTTACATTTTTAGCACCTTTCAAACAGAGATTTACTTTAGTCTAGATCCCTTCAAATCAACAATACTCAACACCTAATTACATTAACTATTAACTTCACATACCTTCAAAATGACATCAATTTGCATGAACAACCCTAGACATGTAAGAACACATTCACACCAAAAACCCATGTTTCAATCTGCAAATTTTATTAACACTTCTTTCATAGACAGGGAGATCCATTAAAAATGAGGATTTACAAACTTATGGCTCCCTGTTACAAAATGAGCCCCTTACACACCTAAATTGTTTTCAAACCTCACATAGCATCACTTCCTCATGTTGGGCTACTACACAACCATGCCTCCCTCACCTTGACCTTCGCCCTCTAGGAATTATCCACGAAAATGCTGCCCCAGCAAGTTTAGTTGCATTCTCATGTTGCCTCAAAATTTAAGTTAGGGATGTACTCCCTAGGAGGATTGCAAATGTCCCACTCCACATCCCGCAGGTAAATCTAGATACAAGATCTTGGGGGCCTTGCAATTGTTAACACAGTAGAGAGTAACCCTGCGAGGTTTGAACCTTGGTTGTAGACACTATTAGCACTATATCTTGAAATTTTTCAAATTCAAACATTGGCCTTTTTTCCGCGTAGTTATGTTCAAATATGTGTCTTTTCATGTGTAAAGGAGTTTCAAATTATGTTAAGTCCTCGGGTTGTCCAATTTCAAGGTTAGTCGCACAAGTCACACTCTTTTCTTAAGTGGTCATTTGGATGTGCGAGTGAGCGATTGGTTGGTTTGCATTTGATCACGCATTTGCAGTGTTTTTGTGATGAGACTATGCGGGTGAGCGACAAATTGGGAAAGAGTGCCTATCGTGCAATCATAGTCATTTTATGTTATGGTCTATTTACCCTGTGAGTGTGCGAGCATTGAAAATTTGCAAGTCATTCGCTTACTCGCAAAGTAATTTGTCGTTCTTGTCTTTTTCTGCGTGAGTGCGCGAGTTGAGTTTGTCCGTAGGTCATCGCTCACTCACTGAGGTTCCCGTTCTAATGTTTTCCTTTGTTCGAGTAGGCAACGCTAGATATCTAATCGCCTATTGATTTTTCATCACTCAGTCGTGTGATGATGTGTTCAAAGTGTTCATTGTAGCGAGTGAGCGATGAAGGAAGTTTTTGAGCCGCCGCACACTCACGATTAATAAAAGATTAAGTCGGTTTCACACGGCGAGTGTTCGAATGAAGAAAGTAAGGAGAAAAGATTGTGTGTTTTTAATTCATTGCTCACTCACAGATAGTTGGGGGGTGAATATTTTGGCACGTGCGACTATGCGACCAAGGAGAAAAGATAAGTCATCGCTCAATCGCGATGAATGATTCACTAAAGCACTTTTCTCAGTAGGTATGCGACTGAAGAGGATTTTCATGATGGCACTCAGTCGTGCTATTTTGGCAGTTAGTATTTTTTAAGCCGCGGGTGCATGAGTGAAGAATATAGTGACCATCACTCACTCGCTAAGGCTTAGCGGTTGTCAGAAAAGGGACAACGAGTGAGCGATGCGGTTAAGTTATCTGTTTTCAAATGAACTATCACCCATTTGCGAAGGAAGGAGGATCACTTAAAAATATTGTTGCGAGTCTGCGACAAGGTAAAATTTCAAATAGATTTTGTTCATTGCTCACTCGCAAGGTTTCAAGCATGGTGAAATAAAGTGGTGTGAGTGCACGACTTGAGAAAAATAAGAGGTATCGCTCACTTGCCCAATGACAAGATCTATTCAGAAGTATGATGTGGGTGGGCGATAAGATAAATTCTCAGTCAGTTCTATTCTCATCGCTTACTCGTGAAGTCTCAAGCATTAAGAAATAAAGCATTGTGAGTGCATGATTGAAAAGACAAAAGAGGCTAAAGAGCTTTTGTCGCTCACTCTCCCAATGATCAGGATCAAATCATAAAGCATTGTGAGTGCGCGAGGAGATAGGAGGTGAAGCTTTTGTCACTCACTCACGATGAAATTTTTAAATGTCTGAATAGACAACGAATGTGTGACAACATGACATGTGTCCTTTTCCCAGTTTTAAGTGATAGAAGGAAGAAAATGTATAGCTGTTTACAACAAGGATACGCAAGTTTGAATTTATGGCCACACCAGTTGCAGGAGTTAACGACTTGTTTTTGCAAGTGTGAGAAGTTGCAGTAATGGAGACAAGACACTGATTAGATGGGCTATAAGTATGATTGATTATGCATTCATTTGGTACACTTGTAATTTTCTGCCTTGTGATTTCCTACGCGAAGTACAGAGAAGTTTATCTGAGATCAAATTTGCAGAAGGGAAGATGAGCCAAGCAACTTCGAGTGCTGCTTCTAAGGGAACTGGGAAGAAAACAATGATAGTAAAGAAGTACTCAGAGGAATTCATAGACATCTTGCCAGGATCTTCTAATTCAAACAGTGCAGATTGGGAAGAATGGACTGACAAATGGCACCAATTTAGGAATCCTATCATGCTCAATTACTTTGGTAATGCTTTGTTTTACTATTTTTGGAACAATAGGGTTAAATCAAGCCCTATTTGCAACCCATGGAATTCAAATATGGCAAAGTTGATTGTTCCTGATGTTTATGTTGATATTAATTTAATAAAAGAACTAGCTAAGAGTTATTGTCCGGTATCCAGAGTAATCAGGAAAAAAAACAAGGAAGCCCTAGTATCCATCAGCAGGAGGACAGTCTCTAAGGTTTTCAAAATTCACAATGTAATCTGTACTAAAATTGACCTAGATAAAATTTAGGTCGATTATGAGAAGAGGGAGAAAGTGATAAAAAATCATGAGATGCCTAGGGTAGATAGAAATTTGATGTCATTCCCAGACAACGTGAAACCTCCTTTTGATTTATCCATGTTCCATAATTATGTCAGATGTACAGTCTATGGCTTGAGTAAAGTCTTAGGTTTTGATGCAGACTCAACTACCCCTGCTTACCTATTGACGATGGCCATGGATATTCAGCATCTAGAGGTCAACACTGATTTTAATTATGTAGGATACATAGTTGAGTCCATACATACAACACTGGTAGAAATACAATAGAATGTTCCTGTGCCTACTTTCAAGCATTATTCACATTTGATGTTCTTGATTTTATATTACAACAGAGATATTATGGATAAGGAGTTAGAATTATTTGATTCAGAATATGGGGTCGAGATGCCAATCCGAAGATGGACTCCGGTATGGGATAATGGTCCTAAGGATTCCTCTTTTGTGTATTTTCATAACTGGATTGTTGATCCAATTCTGGATATATTAGGGGTATCTAGGGAAAGACTGTCGACTGATGTGAAGAAATTGTTGAGACCATGGGCTATCATAAATAATTGGTCTATTACTCACAATTGGGGGGATTTATTTTTCTTTGATCAATTCACAATAATTAGGGTCTATGGTTGTTCATAGCCACCTCATGTTCTCCCCTTGTTTGTTCCACTTAGAATTGCGTTTTTAGAATTTATTTGGAAAATCACATGGGTTGATAAAGAATACTTAAAAGGGCATAAGAAGGGTATTTTTACCCCAAGGTTATGGGTGGGTCATGATTTTTCTATAGGGAAGAAAGATTTTGAGAAAATTAATGGTTTTCTAAAATAGTACAGATTATCCACCATAGTATCAAGGTTCTGTGATCTAGAACGGTTCCTTAAGACAAATCTGAAGAATTTGACTCCTTGGCAATAGGTGA
Organism: Thuja plicata; assembly: GCA_018584345.1. Taxonomy (NCBI): domain Eukaryota; kingdom Viridiplantae; phylum Streptophyta; class Pinopsida; order Cupressales; family Cupressaceae; genus Thuja; species Thuja plicata. The sequence goes on along the minus strand of MU227649.1, from coordinate 1,926,097 downwards.
GAGATCATGAACCTTTGGATGAGGAGGATGTTGTAAGAAATCGGGTGAACAAGTTTGAAGTTCAGGAAAGGAGAATAAAATGGAAGGATCTAATGAGAGCTGAAGCTGAATGGAAAGAGTCTGATAATTCTTTCTCTGGATTTCTCCCTAACACCCCATACTTGTAGAGAATTGACAAGATGTTAGAAGCATATGACACCCTAATGGCACAAGTGCCCAATTTTAATACAAAAGATACACAGTCTCAGGTATCTCCCCATAAGTAGCTTTGCATGATGATGAACATTTGGAACAGTCTGAGCAACATCACAGAGAAGAAGAAGAAGAGGCTGGTGAAGAAGCCACTTCTGCTAGGAAACCACCTAGAAAGAAACAGAAAACAAAGCATAGAATGGTACAAGATAAAAAGAGCATGGCCAAGGCAGTTTTTAAAGAACATGGCAAATATTTCAAAAGGATAAGGAAACAACTTTAGAAAGTGCCAGAGGATGAAGCTTATAGAGACAATGAACTGATTTTAAATAAAGAGATAGATGAAAGGATAATGATGGAAAGTGGGTTCATTAAGGATGATGATTTCATCAAATCAGAAGAGTTCAAGAGTTTCCTGATTAAACTAAAACAATGGGATTTGAGGCAGAACTTGATAGCAGAAGAAGGACAAGAAGAAAAGAATGAAGAGATTATAAGAACACTTTAGGAGTATGACCCTGAGAGTGAAATAATCACTGTCCAACATGCAAGAATCTTGGTGCAGAACAGTGGAATGCTATTGATGCCTGACTGGGATTTGTAGTCCACCTTCATCATCGACCAAATCATAAGGCAAGAAAATCTTATGTTTAAGACAGAATTTGAGATAGGTGATGTATTAAAATGATCAAAATTTGATCCTAAATCTAAAACTATGGCTATTTGGTCCCTTTCTCCTACTACACACAAGCCTCTGGTTCTAAACATTAGAGAAGAGAAAAGGGTAGATAGGATGAGTTGGAACCTTTAGAATACTAGTGATACTAAGATTGCCCAGCTCACGATCCAAGTATATTTTATGAACTTGGCAAAAATAGAAGACTTGTCCAAAAGGTATGAATTTTTTTTTGGTTAGATGATGGCTTTGGCCAAGAAAAATGAAGAGGTTATGGTGCATAATTACACCTTGGAGGAAGAAATAGAGAATTTGAAGAAAGAGTTGGATTAAAAGAGAATAGAGGAAATTCCTCAGGTGGATGAGAAAGAAAAGATAGAAGAAGCAACTCAGACAGAAGATGACTTAGCATCAGAAGAGGGTAAAACAGAGGAACTATCAGAGAAAAAGAATCGATAATGCAGTTCCTATCATCCTTGCTATTCTGCAACACAGGGTCAATGCTTTGAAGCAAAAGGCTGAGATGGTGTATAATTTATATGGAGTGTTACAGGAAGCTTCTAAGACAGTGTAGAAGATATGACATTTCTTGAGCCAACTTTCAAGTTTTGGTCAAGAAAAAGTAGAGTGATGGATAAATTGAAAACAACGATCCTATACAGTGATGATTTTCCTGAAAAAGTATCTGACACCATTGAAATGATAAATTGTCTGAATGATACTTATGCCTTCTTCAATGGTAAGAATGAGCTGATAAATAATAAGTTGTAGTTATTTGGTGATCAATGCCCCCCACTTGTTCCCAAAATTTATAATGATGATAGTACTTTAAAGCCACAGCCAGATTGGGAAAGGGAATTTGATGAGATATTGAAAGCTGATGATGTCAAACACAACATTGAGAAAGACACAGATGCTAGTTATTGCAATAACATTATTGACAAGTTGTTCAAAGTTGAGATAGACATGACAAAGTTTATCACAGAGGCAAAGACAACTGTAGATGCTAGGTGGACTAAAGCCGTGGCGAAGCTGGAACAAGAGAAGACTTTTGATTGGATCACTACCAAAGAAGTGAACAGGTGGGAGATGAAGCTGAAAGGATAGAAGGATATTTTCAAAAACAACAACCAATTCTGTTTAGACTTCGCATATTTTGTGCCACCCATGTTCTGTTTACAAATTTGTTAGTTTGTTAGTTTTGAAGTTGTTGCAAGATTTTGTAAATCTTTCCTAGGTAGTCTGAAGCTTGTTGCATCCTTAGTTATAAAAGGATTCCAAGACTACTAGGAAAAGGATAGCCATTTTTCATTTTGGGAATACAATTGAATTGTATAAACTTCGGTTTAAGACTAATATATTTTAAGAAAGGTTTTGAAAGTTATGTTGAGTGTAATAACTATTTTGATATGAATACAAAGGAGAATCCATCAATATTTTCTGAGTTTATGATGAGTATTTGTCTTCATTATTATGTTCTGAGTTTTGTTTAAATTGAGTGATTAAGGATCGTTCAATTTATATGTCTGTCAGGCAGATTTTGAAATTGTCTTAGGGTTTCTTTCAAGGAAAGATTTATTTGCCTTAGGGTTATTTCAGTGAAACTTGGGATGTTTAATGAATCTGATGATTATTTTGGCATAATTATGAGGGTAGATGTATAAGGTATATCTATTATCTATTCAGATATGTGGTTGCCTTCAAGTTTATGTTCATACCAGTTGGTTGTGAAGATCCAAAGTGACTCTATACCCTAGGATAAAGCACTGGTCTATTTTGAATTGGAATAAGTGACTATCACTATTAAAATGAATCTTTGCCATTATGTTTTAATCTGTCAAACAAATGTTATAGAGGTTGGTATCTGTAATTCCATTTTATATTTGCTGGAATAGTATTGTGATTTGACTATTCTAAGTCAGAAGGGTTATCCCACCCGAGTTTGTGGAACTCAAAGTGTAGAGGGCTTTAAAACCCTGTTTCTGTCATTTTATATCTTGCTTTGATCAGTGTTGGGACAAATAGAGCAAGCTTAATTCAAGCATTTCATGTATCAGCAAGAAAAGGAACTAACAAGCACTACAAGCAAGAAGCCCCACCATTTCACCAAAGGGTCTCTCCCTCTATCACACTTATAATTAAATAATTTGTAATTATTTAATTATTTGTTTGTTTATCCTCTTTCCCATTAATTGAGTAATTTTAATTATTTAAATAAATATATTATTCTAGTCTCCTATAATTAAATATTTATTTGAATTATTTAATTAGTTAACTAAGTCTTCCATGACTAAATAAGTTTTTTAATTTATTTAATTATTTTCTTTTTAAAAAAGCAACCTCTTCTAAAAATAAATAAAATCTTTTTAATTTATTTATTTATCTCATGCGTTTTAATTAAATAAGCTTTATTAATAATTGGCTAGGTAAGTCTTCTATAATTGAATAATTTATCTAATTATTTTCTTTTTGAAAAAAGGAACCTATTTTAAAATTTTTAAAAAACATTATTTATTTATCTCATTTATGATTAAATAATTATTTAATACCAATTAAGTCTTCTACTTGCACCTCCCTAATTGTTACCGAGTCCCAATTTAGTTGATAAAATTATTACAACTAACTCTCAATCAAATCAGTGAACTTCCATCATGCAATCAATCATCTCTCAATCAGATTGGTTAACTCTTCAATCAACTCGGTGTATCTAAATCAAGTAGTCAGATCTACCTTGTCATCATCACTATAAAGTTATCTCATTGAATATGAACCATCGATTATCTATGATCATCTTTTAAACTGAACCATCCATTGAAATCCTAAAATCTACATAATCAACCTTGATTTCTCATCTTGACTAACCATAGTCTTCAAATTTTTATGCTATTACATTATGAATTGGGCTACAAATTTGAGAGCCAACATCATACAACTCAAAAAGGAGAAGGACAATGGAGAATCAACTAGGTCTGATGGCAACGATTTTGGTTTAATTAGATTTTGTTCTTTGCATTTGAGTTGTTTATCATTCTCTTTTTGTAGAATAGGACTTACACTTTGAGAATTAGGTTTTGTGGTTACCTTAATATCTCATTGCAGGTTTTATACCTAATTTTATATATCTTACATCTCATGAATCTGACATGAAATATGTCTAACTTATCAATTTTTTAGGTTTTTGGAATTTTTTTGGCTACATAATCATTCACCACATCTGCAAAATCTTTGTCAGATCTATCAATTATTTGCCACATGTGCCCAGAATTTGCTATGCAACTGAGAGATGATATAAGCATATGCGATATCCAATCATATATTTGTTCTAATTTTCACTGTAGGTGCAGATTCAAGCACTACATACATTGAAATCTAGATCACATATGTAGCATTTGGCATTGAACGTGTTGTCCAAGCACCACATTTTATTGACACAAAATAGAGGGTATAATTTCAAATTTTCACAATTAAACTCTTTGTTTATATAATTCTCTAATTTCTAGCTTACTGTTTTTGTTGTTGATCTCTATTTTTAGCATTATGGCATGAAATTTGAGGAGTTAGAAAGGAAATTTTTTTAACCCTATGTGTTTGGTAGTCTAAATCACACTTCAATTTTTAAAGGGTTAATGAACAATTTCTTGTGTATCTATAGTGCACTTGCACAATCTATTTAGGTAAAACCCAAGGAATTATCAAAGTATCCTCTCCCCTCCCATACTCATGTGAACTTGGGTGTAAGAGAAATGGTAATATCTTCTTTTCTTTTTTAGAGGCCTACTTGGGGATTTCATCACCTTAGGTGAATGGCCTAAAGTAGTATTTCCAGTGAGTCGCCATGTAAAAGAGATGAAGTGAAAGAAGAGCTCAATCCATGGTGTATTCCAAGAGTGTCACATCTGAGAGGGTTAAAAAATCCCCTAAAGTTTTCCTAGAGCTTTAAGTATCTCACTCCTGAATGTGTATGCAATGAAGTTCCTTGAATTAAGAATAAGAACCTTGTGATTAGTAGACTAGATATCCTTTTGTTCACTTCTTAATGTAGTATATGAGATTTGGATCATACCCAAGGTTACTCATGATGTACTTCCTTAGGTTGAGATAGAAATCTCTCTATTTGGCTTATCTAGCCACCCGAGAGAGAGAGAGAGAGAGAGAGAGAGAGGAAATATTTTATAGGCGTGGATCTCTATATATCTACCATCAAAGGGGAGGTGTATCACACCACTCTTAAGGTATTAGTTCTTGTGTTATTGAGCCCACATTAAGATGTTGCTCAATCTCAAATAATCCTAGGTTGTTAAACTACTTGAATTGTCTTTTTGTTGTGCTAGAACTATGGAGATTTGGGCTTTGAGGAGCCTTGGCCATACCCTATTTTATTTACACAATCAACAACCATATTGTCCAAAGTTTTTTTCTAAGTATTTGTAATTGTTACAATTATTAGGTACTAAGAGGGGGGGGGGGTGAATCAATACAAACAAGTAATGAACAAATTCAACCACCAACCTGAATAGCAGTAATAAAAATTTCCAAACCACAAAGCATATAACGGAAGTAAGAAAATAGAAGTAAACAATATCAATGGGGTATTCCATACATTCCTTAACCGATTTATGGTTGTGTTCCTTGATGAATATTGATATATTCTCGAGATGAAAAGGAGTGCGAGGAGCACTTGAGAGAGGTATTACAGTGCTTGAGGGATAATCAGTTGTGTGGAAGTCTATCAAAGTGCACATTCTTCGTATTAGAGGTCTGATACCTATGGCATGTTATTTCAGTTGATGGGATCTCAGTTGACCCATCAAAGATTAGAGCTATCATGGATTGGCCAGCGCCAACCACTGTGACTGAGGTAAGGAGTTTCATGAGATTAGAAGGTTATTATAGAGTCTTCATTGAGGGATTCTCTAGAGTGGCACATCCTATTACATCTCTTCAATGAAAGGGAAATAAATTTCAGGAACTCAAGAAAGCACTTACCAATGTACCTATCCTATTTGTGCCAGAACCTTCACCAGACATTCTGGTATGCACAAATGCTTCCTTGGATGGTTTTGCAATAGTACTTATGCAAGGTAGTCGAGCCATTGCATATGAGTCCAGGAAACTTAAGACTCATGAGATAAAATACCCTACCTATGACCTTGAGCTTTCAGTAGTGGTGCACGCACTAGTGAGATGGAGACACTTCCTCTTAGGACATTGGTTTGAGTTACATACAAATCATCAGAGTTTGCAGTACATATTTACTTAGCTGACCTTAATTCTTGATAGGGGGGATGGATGTAGTTACTTTGTGAGTATAATTTTGATGTTCACTACATCAAGGGGAAAGAGAACGTAGTCATAGATGCTTTGATTAGGAGACATCATGAGATATACTCTATGTTTGCAGACACAGATTTGAGGGATCACATACTACATCACTTGAATGAGGATGAGTAGTATGTAGAGGTTTGTCAGGTAGTACAATCTCAAAGAACCCCAAAGGGGAAATATGTTGATTATTCATTAGAGTCTAATGGACTATTACATTATAGAGGATGCATCTATGTACCTTCTACCTAAGGATTGTGAGATAAATCATTATTCTACAGGCTCATAGAGCACCTTATCCAACACATCTTGGGGTCAAGAAGATGCATGCAGATTTGAGACAATTGTATCATTGGCCAGGCATGAGGCAACACATTGCAAAGATAGTAGCTTGATTCCTTGAGTGTCAGAGAGTTAAGTTGGAACACCTCCATCAGGTGAATTTCTACAACTTCATGAGATACCTGAGTGGAAGTGGGACACTATGGATTTCATCATTGGTCTACCTATGTCTTCTTGTCATCATGATGCCATCATGGTAATGATTGACAAATTGACCAAAGTGGCTCACTTTTCACCCATCCAGACTACATTCACAACACTCATAGTGGCACAAGTATTCTTGTGGGATATTGTTATACTTCATGGCATTCCCCACAAGATCATATCTGACAGGGATTCCCTCTTTACATCTTCATTTTGGAGGGAATTACAAACAACTTTGGGTATAAAGCTCAAATTTAGCACAACTTATCATCCATAAATGGATGGATAGATAGAGAGGTTTAACTAGGTGTTAGAGGATATGCTCTACATGTATGTCATTGACCATCAGACAAGATGGGAAGAGTACCTACACTTGGTAGAGTTTGTCTATAATAATAGGCATCACACTTCTTTGGGAATGCCACATTTTAAGGCCTTGTATGGTATATCCTAAAGGACACTTTTGAGTTGGGATCGTGTTAAGGATAGAGTATCTATTTGTCTTGAGTTAGTTCGAGATATGGAGCAGCAGGTGGGATTGATTAGACATTGCCATAGAGAGGCACAAGATAGACAGAAGAAGTATGTAGATGCAAAGAGGGTAGATCATAGCTACATGGTCGATGATAGAGTTTTCTTGAGAGTGTGGCTGCATAAGATTATGATCTAATATGGAAAGGGATCTAAGCTTGCACCTCGCTTTGTTTGACCATTTGAGATCCTCTATAGGATAGGACCAATTCCTTATCGTCTATCCTTTCCACCTAGCCTATCACACATCCACAATGTGTTTCATGTTTATGTTTTGAGGAAATATATTTATAATGAGTCTCATATCATAGATTGGGATGCCTTGTAGGTGGAATAAGATGGGTAGTTGTCTTTGGAGCCCATTCGCATTTTGGCTTGCTAGACCCTGGCTCTTCGTGGCCAACAACTAGACTAGGTTAGGTTCCAGTGGGATTGTTATGACGAGGTTACAACATCATGGGAGGATGTAATGTGGATGAGATCTCAGTACCCCCATCTTTTTTATGAACTCCAGGAGGATGTTCATGCCTAGAGGGGGAGGGCATGAGGCCCTACCCTGAGCCTTTCATAGAATGACACAATTTTCATGATGGACCTCATATTTGACATACTATTTTGATACATTATGGATTAGACTCTAGTAGGTAGGTGGTTTGATATCATTTGACATGATGTATTTCATTCTATGTTGATCCTAGTGCTTATGTTGACAATGTTATTATGATACATTATCGCATGTGATATGGTTAGTAGATTTAAGTGATTTTCAGGATGATGTTATAATACATTAATACATGCATTTTGATTAGTTGATTTAGATTATTATTATGATGATGTAGATAAATGATGGATTTCAAGTTAATTGATTCTACTCATGTTGAGTTATGATTTAGAGTAGATTAGAAATAATTGAAAGTTAAATGATCAAGTGAATTACCCTCATACACCTATTTGTACACGTGTTTCTAGGAGAAATTTTTGTTGATATGTTAATTGGTTTCCATGATAATTTAATTATGATTGGATTATGAAAATATTTTAATTTCATGATATATGCTTAATTGATATTATTTTCATGCATTATGTATATATGTGATTATTTTGGACTATTGATATTTAAATTGAGATGTGCAGGATTATGACCATGGAATTATTTAGAGAAATAAGGCCAAACCTATGTGTGATAGTGAAGCCAAGGTTGTGCCTAAGTGAAGAGGAAAAACCTTGTACGTAATGTGTTTATTTCGTAAATGTATATGATGTGTGTTTGTTTAAATTGTAAATTGAAATTGTGTGAAAATCATTAAATGGACATGCCATGTGTAAATGTGATGTGTATTTTGTAGTGTCACTTGACACATGTGTGTGTGTGTGAGTTGGCATGACATGTCCACTTGAGTATGATTGTGTAAACCAAGTAAAACTAGTACCTAGTTACATTTTTATGATGAACTCTTGGTTAGAGAGCTTGGAGTATGGTCAAACCACTTGGAACCCATAGGTGAACTTGAGATGGGTTTTTGAGGGGTTAAATAGGCACCTAGGATTGAGTTTGGGTCATTTTTAACCCTAGGACAAATCAAATTGACGTGGAAGCCCTTCCAAAAGTTGGTTTTCCAAGATAGACAAAAATCAACTTTTGGAAGCATGGTCTTGGGTAGACAACCCTCCATTTGAGTGAAAGATACTTGGTCCACTTTCAAAAGCCACCTTTTAAAGATCCATTTTTAGAAAGCGTGTAAGGGTTTGGGGAAGGAAAACCAATAGGAACTCACATTTTTCCCAAGACATTGGAAAGTGTGTGTGAATCCTTTTAGATGGGATTTTGGGGAACATTTTGGTTGTTCACCCACTTTCCAAGTTTTGAGACAACTAGAGTTAGTTTGGAGAAGGAGTTGGAATTAAGGGAGCTCTTCATCAACTCTCTTACCATAAGCTTGGATTGAGTTTGGTGGTTTTATTTCCATCCTCACTTTTACTTGTTGTTGTGTGATGAAAATGTGTCACACTTCTATGAATCATTCCATCCAAGGTTTCTCAAGATTGAGGCTTCAAATATCAACTCATAGCTCTCTAGTCATGGAGTGTAAAGGTGTGTGATAAAGGCCCTCAGATTGACCTAGCTGTGCCTATGCAAGTACACCATGAAATGAGAGATTCAATGCATGAAAATGATAACTATTCTATATGATTGCAATGCATAAAAGGAAATTAATCTAAATGATAACAATGCATGATTATTCTATGAGAGGAAATATGAATCTAATCTACATGAATAGCCATGGATGCAAGAAGAAGAAGACAAGAAGATAGAGAAGTTGCAATATCCAAGCCAAAGTGCTCAAATTCTCCTCCAAAATTGCTCTCCAAACCTGCAGCATAATAATACCTAAAAATTCTAGATGAAAATGAGGAGAGATTTCCTTATATAGGAAAGTGAACGGTTGAGATTAAGAGGCAAAAAGAAATGAGCAATGGTGGAGATTAAATCTTGGTTGATCCATGTGCTCGTTAAAAGCAAAAAGCCCACCACTTAAAAAGATGTGAAGAAAAAAGGATTTTAATTTAATTTAATTTAATTTATTTCCTTTTTCATCAAAAGAAGAGCTTTAAGTGGGGATTTTTATTTATTTAATTAAAGAGGGGTTTTCTTTTAATTAAATAAATTAGAAGAATTTTATTTAATTAAATGGGAGGAATTTAATTTTATTAAATAAGATGAATTTTATTTAATTAAAAGAGAGAAATCTTATTTAATTAAATAAGATGAATTTTATTTAATTAAAAGGGAGATTAAATCTTTTAATTAAATAAAAATGATCAAACCTTAGGAAATATTGAAATAATTGAATTAATTACAATTTGATCAAGGAAATTGATTTGAATTGAAAATGTTCCAAACCATTGATTCAGAAAATTGATAAATTGATAAAATGATAAATGGGGCCCACAGTCTAGGCGACCATTTTAGGGTGCATACAGTTGTTAGTAGTTTCATGTTATGCGAAAGAAAAGCCATATGTTGCATGATCTTGAATTCTCTTCATGTGTTGTAAGTTGAATGTTGTTACTGTAAACTTCTTGGATTCTCTTTTTATTTTTCTTATGTGTCTTGATTTCATGTATTTTGGGAGTGCAAGGCCAATCTCATCCTTGGGAGGGAAGAGTAGCCTTGGGGTGAAGGGTAAGTTGGACAACCATGAGTGTAGAGTCTCTCTTCTTGGAAGAGAGGAAAAAAAACATGGATTATGGGGTTCATGTTGCTGATCTTTTTGTATGTTTATGAGCGTCATAAGGGTGTTTGAGTTGCATTAATGGGGGTCATAAGGGTTTTACAGTTTATGAGAATGTATGAGTTGTATGGGAGCCTTGTGATAACATATATTCTTGTTATATTCTAGCTTCTCCTTATGGTATTCAGTCCACCTTCACCCCTTGGAAAGTCACTTAGTGGCTATGTGTTTACCCTTGGGTTGGGATTTCTTTTGTTGTAACTTGTTGTAAAATATAATTATGGTTTTTGGGTGTGAATGTTACCCAGTTTGGTCTTGGTTCTCCTAGCTCGGGTGTGGACTTGCAATAGGCCTATAGTTGGGAGGTGAGCCTCCATGGTCATGACATGATATTTATTTGCAGGTCTTCATCTTGGGTTTAGAGATGGAAAATTTGGTGTGAAAAGAAAAGAACACTATGCTCTACTTGGTTACTAAAGGCTTTATTATTCTTGCATTTTATAGATATTTCAAAAGTTGTACAAAAAAATGTAAATTTCCCTTGTATAGGTGTTATCTTTCTTGAATATGCAAAAGATTTGAAGTTTACTTATAGAGTGTTATTTCTAAAGATTTGTTGCGTTTGAGAAAAAGGAACATATTTGGTGACTTATTGTAGTCTATGTATTATAGTTTTCAGACATTTTAGTGTGAGCAAAAAAAAAGTAGACATTTACTCTTCAAATGCAAATGAATAAATGTCAAGTTGAAATATGTTTTAATCTATTTTTGTTAGAAAGTTGTTTGAGAAACTATGTTGAAAAAGAAGAACTTAAAATCTGGAAGTTCACTTCAAATACCTTTTTCTTTCAAGGTACTTATATACTGATTTGCAAAATGGAAATATTTTGTTATGTGTGTAGACAATTTCATGAGGATATTGTTGAAGACAATTATTCAATTGTGTATTGTCATTGATGTTACACATGTATTTACAGTTATGTAGTGATGTTACACAAATGTCTACATTCAGACTGAGCATAGTTGGTGAATAGAATGAGTTATTTAGTGTTGACCAAGTTCAGTCGGGCATTGAAGAAAGTTCAGTGTTGACCGAGTCACTCGAGCATTTCAGTCTTGGTCGGGCATTCAGTGGCAATAGACTAACAGTGATTTATATTCTATAATTAATTGGTTATATGAGGCCAACTGAATTGTGATTTATTATTTAGAAGTATATTCAAGCCGACTTGACATGGCTTACCATATAAATGAAAGGTCAAGTTTGGATTGAATGTATGGAAGTGCAAGTGAGTTGCAAGGTACGAAAGAAGAAGTATGGAATTCTGTGATATGAAGAGTGAAGGTGAAATCAGATAGGATTCTGATTGAGTACAAATCACTTGGAGCTGCAATAGAACATCTAATCAACAAGGATCTAGTTATAATCAGAACAGAGATCCAAATCAACAAAGATAGTTTCTTACACATACAGGTCAATTCATTGTTACTTTCTAACAATTGTAGCAGTGATCTAAAATCTCTTAACAGAGTAGACTTAACAGTCTTTTTGTAAATCCTCTCACAAGGTAGAATTTCTATGTTGAAGTGTTGAAGACCTCTAACAAGGCCACTCCTCACAGGGTGATTAAATCCTTTAACAAGGTCACACCTAACAATGTGTTATTGTAACCTTTAACAGGGTTGGCTCCTAACAGGGCTCACTTCAGAAGAGTGAAAAATAGTAACTAGTTACATTGGTGGTTTTTCCCATATTGGGTTTCCATGTTAAAACTTGGTGTCACCTGTGTATATGTTATTTTTTTATGCTTATGTTTCTTCACTTAATCTCTAAAGTATAATTGCATTGGATATTATCAAGATTACTTTGACACCCAAGTTACAGAAGAATATCTTAATTAACCGAGTAACAGTGTTAAAGTATTTAAGACATCTAAGGGACAAAGGATTTGTTTTGGAGTAACATATTCACCCCTCCCCTCTCAATTACTTATCCCATTTCCAACAATTGGTATCAGAGCTTCAAGTGCTTTCAAAGAAGGTTTCAAGGCCTAAGCTAAAGATCAGAGATGTCTTATAGAAGGGAGATCCCTAAGCTAAACAAAGATAATTTCCTAGCATGGCAAGAGCTGATGAAGCTACATCTATCTACTATCGGAGATGCTGGTTTGCAATTTTTGGAGAGAAAATATGTGGAACCAACAAGGACTATGACTGTGGAGATTTTTCCCTCAACCGGTAGGCCCAACTAAAGGATTAACTTGGAAAAATAGGATTGGCGACAAGAAGGGTCTGGATTTCTGATTTTCCCATAAGGGAAAAAGAGCATAATCTCCTATCCAACGTCGTTTTCTCCACAAACACGCAAGACAAGTTGTTCGTTTCCAAAGATTTATTTGTTTAACACCAAGTAAATGTGTCTAGGTTTCTGATCTCCCCGGAAAAGGAAGAGAGCATAATCCCCTAGCATTCACTTAGGATTAATCAAAAATATCTTCCTAATTAAGTCTAAGTGCCTAGAATGATTACAAACACGATCGTTTGGTCGATTTGGATCAAGGCAACCTGCAAGACAACGTGAGTAGTTTCAATTTGGCGTCTTTGACAAGCGGTGCTGCAAACAACTAGTTAGTAGTTTGAAAAATAATCTTTGACAAGCGTTAGCACAAACCACTCAAAAGTTGTTAGCCAAACAATGAAACAAGATTTTATCAAAGTGCAGACACTAATACAGGTCGCAGACGCCGATTCTATTTTCTGGTTCAGGAATAACAGTGCATGAAATAACCATAAAAAATGAAAGATGCAAAAAAATTTATACCAGGCGTAAACGCTGATTCCTATGGCACAAACGCTAATTCATGAAACAACGTTTTTGAAGACGCTGATTTGCCTGCAATCACAAAACATAGCACAAAGTGACATAATAAGTTATCTTTGCTTTTTTTAGTGAGCTTCCAAACTTGTCCAAAACCTATTTTGAAACTAATTGACCCTTAAAAACTGTTATTTGTTAATGAATTATCAAGAAATAGTGTTCCTAATGAAAATTTTCCATTATGCCTACTTGTAAAACTAACTTCTGCTAAAAAATAGAATGATTAAATGCAGAAAAGCAGCAGGAAACACAAATAAACTTGATAAATCAAAAATAGGGTCAATAAAAAGTCAAAATAGTGGTATCAGGCAGAGATGCCAATGAATATCATAGACGTCGTTTCACGTAAATGTCGAATGGTGGTTCAGGAGAATCGACATTTTTAGAAACGCCTCTGTGTGCGTCTCGGAGACGCCGATCCGTGTTTTGAGCGGATTTAGACAAGAAATAAAAATTTTTAGGGACGTGGGTCCCACCGGGCGTGCCAGAATGTTTATATGGAATCCTTCAATCTGTTGGGAGCAAGCTCAAACATGCAAACATTAGCTGGTTAGCATATATATCATGACAAGAAAAGCATGCAAGAGATCAAACTAACAACAAAGACACCAAATAACATCAGATTAAG
>MU227649.1:1874382-1885384 GCA_018584345.1 Thuja plicata | reverse complement strand
AAAATCACCTACAGCAAAATACCTGTCACAAAGGCAAAGAATGGAGACAAAACTCACATAGATTTGAAAGATGAAAATATTCATTCAGAGAGAGAAATGAGAGAATTACAAAAGAACTGATAATTATAAAGTGATCAATCCTAATAAAGGAGATCAAAACCCTAAGAAGGGTGGAGAAACCTAGGTTGCATGAATAATTAATAAAAGAATTAATTATTGCATGCCTAATTTTACCTTAAGTGAACTAGAGATAAAAAGGTGGCTTAATATTTGAATCAATAATGATTTAATTAATAGTCAAACCGTGACTTAATAATTAAATCAATAATGATTTAATTAATAAGTAAAAATAAGTTTGTAGTCTAACACCCCCCTTAAGATAAACTTAGGGAGAAGCTAAAAACCTACAAACAACTACAAAAAGCAAGAAATGGGTCCCGACAAAAAGGCCCGATCAGGTGCCCAAGTACCAAAAATCTCTTTAAAGAGGAGAAATAGAGAAAAACACATGGGAAAAACCCTACTCCAAAAAGAGACGAAGGCTAGTGAAGGACTAAAGAAGCCTCCAAACTAGGGAAAGTCTCAGAAAATAGGAATAACGATCAGGTAGAGAAGACTATAATATGCATGAGTGCCCTAAAATGACACTGCTCGAATCAGAATGGAAAACATTCAAACTCGAAGATACAGATAGTAAAAATACCAAAGTCTGAAGACCTAATCAAAAGAAGAACATGTAGACCACCTCTGAAGCATGAAGCTGCAAACACTATCAAAGAACTGTTGTAATCTATATGAGTGACCTCAAATGACACTACTTGAATCAGGACGGAAAACAAGGAAAAAATCAAAACTCAAATATACAGATGGCAAAAAACACCAAGTCTGAAGCCTCCAAAATAGGAATGAAATAAGAATGTCCATATGGTAAATGATCCATCTCACCGAAATGCATAGGTACCAACCACTGCATCCGCCTAGTATATAGGAACAAATACTGAATACATAGAATAACTCCATCAAACCAAGGAAGCATATAGACCCAACAAGAAATACCTACCATAATGTTGATCAAGGAGATGCATGATAGATAAATAGAGTCAGACTATCAAGAAACACTGCAAGATGAAGAATGTACAAGCATAAAATAAAGTATGATGTTGAAGATGATAAGTCGCTTGACACACAAGAGGCTAATGTCATGGTAGGAAAAATCACATGACAAAGGTACACCAAACCCCCCATAACACTTTATAATATAGTGTGAGTACAATCAAACATAAAATGTGCTAGATCCCAAGCATGCATGATGGCACTTTACTCACTGTGTTTGCAAAAAATGAAATGCTACAGAAAAAATATGTATACAATATCCAGAAAGGAAATGATCCCAAGACCTAACACATCCAATATATTCACCAGAATGCAAAAAAAAAATGAATAAAATATACCTAGAGTAGAGTCTAGTAATAAGACCCATACATGAAGAAGAATGGAACTAGCTTTCTGATGCCATGCGGAAGTTAAAAAATGAAGTCTAGAGGAGCAAGATATGGCGACCAAAGTGCAAAATGGAACCTTGAATTTGAGTGGAAAAAAATCTTGTAAGACAGCAGAATCAGAAAACCAAATCTAGAAAATCAAGTCAGGCTTGAAACTAGCTTTCCGACGATATCTTATTTGATGAAAAATGCCTTTGTTTGCTCAAGTTATGAGCAAAAAATTGATAGGAAGTAAAAACTGGTAGAGGTACCAAAAAAAATGATTTGAAAAAATAAATAAATAATTTTTGTTTGTCACCTTGAAAACCGTGTTCTTTTTTTGTCCGCCGCCATGATTTCTCTACCCAGAAAATGGGCACATGCAAAAAAAATTATTTGCCTCATATGGCAACTTTGTCCAAATTGGATGTGACTTTTATGGAAATAGGGGTTTTTGGGCCTTTTGAGCACATCCGTGAGGTCGGTTTGTGCCCAAAGTGATCCAAATAAAAAATCCCCTCTAGATCCACCCAAACAGATCTAAAAATTTGAAAATCTCGACGCTCTAGAAAATCTTCAAAAAACCTAATAATGGGCTGCTCTAGCAAGGCTCTGATTCCATGTTAGAATTCAAAAAATTCATAAGCCAAGATCACCTACAACAAAATACTCGTGACAAAGGCAAAGAATGGAGATAAAACTCACATAGATCTGAAAGATGAAAATATTCATTCAAAGAGAGAAATGAGAGAATTACAAAGTGATCAATCCTAATAGAGGAGATCAAAACCCTAAGAAGGGTGGAGAAACCTAGGTTGCATGAATAATTAATAAAAGAATTAATTATTGCACGCCTAAAGTTTAGCTTAAGTGAACTAGAGATAAAAAGGTGGCTTAGTAATTAAATCAACAATGATTTAATTAATAAGTTAAAATACCTTTTTACTCTAATACACACACACACACACACAAGTACACACACATACATATACTTGTGAAAAATATAATTTTAACAACATTCTTTTCAAGAAAAAAAATTGTATATGTTTAAATAATTTAAAAGGCATAGTTATAATATTTTAATATTCTAAACTATAACATTTTTTTTGCTCAATAAACGACCTTAGCCTTGATAAATTTTTATTAAACTCTTTTCTTTTTTTACATCTCCGTTCAACATCGGGCATTGGTGGGAAAGAACAGAGTCAAGAGAAACCCCCAGTCTCTCTTGGGGACCTTAGTCCATTCAGACAAAATAAATTCAAATATACAGAAGCTAGATAGGGGCATACCCCTATGTACATCAAAGGATAGACCCTTGGGTCTTTCCTTATATTACAACTCGGTTTGGTTTACAATGGTCTGGTTTTCTCACCAGATTTATACATCTATAAATTATAATACTTTCTCAATACATCAGAAAAAGTATCTCCAATAGTCTTGACTTTGAGTGTGAGGATGCTTCCTTGGGGTATATGCATCTCCATCATAATGTCTCATGACCCATTCCTGTCAAAAATTCTTTGTATTCGTTGACTAAGATCATTTTTAGTTGACATAATGAAAGAAAAGAAAGGATTTAGTAATCAGAATGTATGGAGCTAGTTCACCTAGCCTTACTTATATAAGAGGTTTCATTACTGACCTCCTACAACCACTTTCATATTTTAGAGAATATAATATTAGAAACAACACCTTAGCTTTTTTTTTGGTGTGTTGTCTTGACATCTGCAAAAAGTAACGTACCCATCTCTTGCTACAAAGGATACTTCACACTACTATAGTGTGAAGGCTGAAGGATGCTTTCGGTTGAGCCAGGCTTAGACACTTATTTAAATTAGTAAAGCAGAAGAGAGCCTCTTACTTATGCAATTTATACATGCCTAGATACCAACATGGAATTTAGATATACTGATATCCTTTGTGAATTTAGGTAAGTTGGTGTATCTAGAAACGTCTCTCAAAACATATGAAATTTAAACATGCCTTATTTGGTTCCAACCCATATATGAGCATCTTATGAATGCTGAAAAAAAAAAACATAATCTTTGTTCCTTTTAAACATTCTAGGGGGCTAATTTAATTATCCCAATGAGATCCATGCGGTGATAAATATATAATCCATAATTTGGCTATTTTAATAACTATGTAAGAAAATATACTAACGAAGCTTTATTGACATCTTTTTTGTTAAAGACCACAGTTACTCACATTTTTAGCTTCCCAATATCTTTGGCCATAGGAAATTGAATTAAAGCCATCTTAGCTAATTGAGGAACATGCAATGTTGGTGCTCAAATCAAAAGATTGGATTTCCTATGGACTTGCCAATCCAATGCTGGGAAACCCAAGTGATTTGGCCAACTAACAAGTTTCAACCAAGGCAATGTTGAACTTTCTGTAATTTTGGCTCTGCAAAACCAATGTTGGTAGGCCTATACCTTGATATATCCTTCAAGTTACAAGGTTTTTTTTATAGCAGATAAGATACACTTCAAACTCCTCTCTCTCAAGTATGGCATGCATTTGAAAGAAATCAAATTGTAATCAATACAACATAAAATTGCAAAACTAAATGCTTTGTGCGATTGTAAGAATGCTTTGAATATATGTATAAATTAATGAATGCTAGAATATCTCAACAACTTAAAACAATGAACTAAATAACTATATCCAACTATTAATTAGATGAGTGCCTAATCAACTTGGGCAATAGTGTTGAAGACAATTATTCAATTGTGTATTGTCATTGATGTTACAGAAATGTATACACAATGGCAATGATTTTCTGTATTAACTGAGCTCTGACGGTTAATGAAGGAAGTTTAGTACTAACTGAGTTCACTTGGGCATTACAGTAAGTTTGGTTTCAGCCGAGTATCGGTCGGGCATCAAAGGATTACAGTGTCAACTGAGTTATGCATTTAGTGTCAACCAACTAACAACAGTTTACACTTTATGTTTAATTGGTTAATTGCAACTGACAAACTTAAGTTTTAATGTTTAATTGGAAGGGTATTCAAGCCAACTTGACAAGACATATCATATATATACAAGGTCAAGTTTGGATTGAATGATGAGTAGAAGTAGAGTTTTTTGATATGAAGAATGAAGGCGAAGTAAGAGGGAATTCTGATTAAAGACAGAATATCCAGACCGAGCTGCAAAAGAATATTTGATCAGTGAGGATCTAGTTAAAGCTAGAAAGGAGATCTGAATCAAAAAATAAATTTGCTTCTTTAATCAGGTCATACTCATTGTTACTCTCTAACAATTGTAGCAGTGATCCAAATCTATTGACAAAGTAGACTTAACAGTCTTTTCATAAATCCTCTCACAAGGTGGCATTTCTAAATAGAAGTGTTTGAAGACCTCTAACAAGGCCACTCCTAAAATGGTGATTGAATCCTCTAACAGGGTCACACCTTACAATGTGTTTTGTAACCTTTAACAGGGTTGGCTCCTAACAGGGCTCACTTTAGAAGAGTGAAAAAGAGTAACTAGTTGCAACTTGTGGTTTTCCCGAATTGGGTTTCCACAATAAATCTTGGTGTCATCCATGTACATATTATTTGCTTTATGTTTTATGATTCTGCACTTAATCACTAAAGATTAATCACATTTAATATCTTAAGATTGCTTTGTAACCTAGTAACACCAAAATATCTTTGTTAACCGAGTAACAGTGATAAGTTTGATTAAGACATCTAAGGGACTTGGATTTGTTTTTGTGGTAACTGATTCACCCCTCCCCTCTCAGTTAATCAACTCATTTCCAACAATTGGTATCACATCTTTTGGTGCTTTCAAGGAAGGTTTCAAGGCCTAAGCTAAAGATCAAGGATGTTTTATAGAAGGGAGATCCCAAAGATTAACAAAGACAACTTTGCTGCATGGCAAGAGTTGATGAGGCTACATCTATCTACTATTTGAGATACTGGTTTGCAATTCTTGGACCACAAGTTTGTGGAACCACCTACACCTATGTCTATGGATCAGATGGTGGACATGAAGAATCATAACATAATGATGATTGATATAGCTTCTTCAATCAGCTATTCAAAATTTGATGAAGTCAAGGACTGCCCTACAACCTATGATATGTGGAAGAAACTGCATGATATCCATGGAGGAGATGAAAATGTAAAGAGAGCCAAAGCAGAGAGTCGCATAGGTCAGTTTGATCAGCTGAAAATGAAAGAAGGAGAAGACATTAAAAAATACAGTGACATGATCAAGAAAAGTGTTAGTGCCATCAGAGCTGTTGGTGGAACGATTGAAGACAAAACAATTGTTAGTAAGGTATTGATAACTTTACTTCCTAGCTATGCAATTAGAGTTTCAGCTATTCAAGAGATGAGGTGCAGTAATGATATAACTCTATATGCATTGGTTGGAAGGCTGACAACTTTTGAATTGGACAATTTTGACAATTATTCTCCTAATCCTAACAATTTTGAGTTTGCATTCAAAGCCAAATTAAGTCTTGGTAAGATGAATAAAAACTCAAGAGGAAAATAGATTGATAATGACATTGATGATGAAGATCTAGTAATCATTGAAGCACTACTTTCAAAGAGAGTTTCCAAAGGAAAATGAAAGTACAAAGGAAGAATACCATTGATTTTCTTTTCATGTGATGAGGTTGGTCACATTGATACTAAGTGTCTAAACAAAGAAGACAAAGATGAGAAAAATTTCAACAAGTACAAAGGTAAGAAAGATTTTAAGAGTTAAAAAAGCTACAAGGACAAAGGTAAGAAATATTTTTGTATTGAAAAAGATTCTGATAGTGATGAATATGAAGATGAAATGGTTTACATTACTATTAAGGATGAGTCAGATAATGAAGAAAATGAAAAGACTGCACTTTTCTCACATGTTAATGACACTTGGATAATTGATAGTGGTTGTTCTCACCACATGACTGGTGATAAAACAAAATTTGAACATATTGATCACTGTGATAGTGGGAGTGTCAGATTTGGGAATAATGAACCTTTCTATGTGAAAGGTAAAGGTTGTATTGTTCTAACTAAAGGAATCAAATGTGATAATGCTTATTGGGTTGAAGGACTAAGGCGTAATATACTAAGTGTGGCATAGATGAATAACATTGGTTTCAAGGTAGAATTCATGAATGGTAAGGCCGAGCTCCTGGATGGTAAAGGAAACCTAGTTGGAACCAGCAAGAAAACAAAAGGTAATCTATTCTATCTCGATCTCAATGAAATTTCATGTTTTATTGCACAAGTAGAAGAAAGATGGTTATGGCATAAAAGGTTTTTTCATGTGAATTTTGATAACCTGGTCAACATAAGAAAGAACAAAAGAGTAAGAGGTATTCCTATTTTGAAGAAACCTGAATTGGCAATATGTAAACAATGTCAAATTGGGAAGATGGGCAAAACTAGTTTCAAGAGAAAGAATTACAATACTGAAGAAGTCTTGGAGTTGGTGCATACTTATCTATGTGGACCAATTGGAACAACAAGTTACACTGGAGAGAAGTATTTCATTCTATTTGTTGATGATCATTCTAGAATGATGTCTGTTATGTTTCTCAAAGAAAAATCAGAAGCTTTTCATAAATTCAATTGGTACCTTGCTAGCGTTGAGAAGGAAACATGAAAGAAACTAAAATGCCTAAGATCTGATAGAGGAGGTGAATTTATTTCTAATGAGTTTAATGAATTATGTAATGAAAGAGGAATCAAGAGACAAGTATCTTCCCCTGGTACACCGTAGAAAAATGGAATAGCAGAAAGAAGAAACATATATATTATGGATTGTGCAAGAACTTTGATGATCGAAAAGAATGTTGCAACCAAATACTAGAAGGAAGCTATCAACACTACATTTCACACCTTGAACAGAGTTCAACTAAAGAAAGGTACTGATCATACACCCTTTGAATTATGGTATGACTATAAACCCAATGTTCTATATTTCAAAGTATTTGGAAGTAAATGTTATATCTTGAAGGAAGAAAGAAATGGAAAAATTGATGTAAAAGGTGATGAAGGTATATTCCTAGGCTAATCCTGTAAAAGAAAAGCATATAAATGTTTGAATCTTTCTACTCATAAAGTCATAGAAAGTGTACATGTGAAGATTGATGAGTTTCCAAAGAGAAGTGAAGAAAGGAGCAGTAAAGAGCCTGAGGACCACATGAACTTTGTGTATTATGAACCTAATACTATGCCTAAGACACAAGCAATGGTGATTAGGTAGAAACCCTGTCAACCATTAAATTCATCAACATAAAATTTGTTACAACATGTGCAACCCAAGATGCTAACAGAAGTAACCGAGTCAAAAACATAAGAAATTGAGTCTCAAACAAAGGAAACTGAGTCTCAAATAGAGGTAACCAAGTCTCAGTCAGAAGAGTAGAACAAAATGTTTGAGCATGGTGAACCTAGTAATGCAAGCCCAGAATCAAAGAAGAAGGAACCTGTACTTGCCAAATATGTCAGAAGGCATCATGCACCTGCGCAAATAATTAGAGATCAGACAGAAGGTATAATGACAAGAAACAAACTTAAAGGTACATGTTTGCTTAGTGAAATTCAACCTAGATCCATTAAAGATTCTTTAAATGATGAAAGTTGGGTAAAAGCCATGAATGAAGAGATTGAGAAGATAGAAAAGAACAAAACCTGGACTCTTGTGCCTAGACCAAAAGACAAGAATGTGATTGGTACAATGTGGGTTTTTACAAACAAATTGAATGAAAAAGGTGATGTTTCTAGAAACAAGGCAAGATTAGTGTGTAAAGGATATGCTCAAGAAGAGGGTATTGATTATGGAGAAATGTTTGCTCCTGTTGCAAGACTTGAAGGATTCAGAACTCTTCTGACATATGCAACACATAATGGATTCAAGGTATACCAAATGGATGTAAAATATGCATTATTGGATGGAATTCTAGAAGAGGAAGTCTATATTGAGCAACCTGAAGGTTTTGTTGATCCTAACAAAAGGAATATGGATTGCAAGCTACACAAAGCTTTTTATGGAGTAAAGAAAGCTCCTAAAGCTTGGTATGAAAGACTGCATGACTACCTGATAAGTATTGGATTTCAGAGAACTAATGATAATAGTAGCTTGTACATCAAGGAAGGACCTCAAAATAAGATACTATTAGTATAAATATTTGTTGATGATATACTATTCACTAGAAATGATAATTTATGCAAAGCATTCTCTGAAGCTATGAGTAAGGAATTAGAGATGTCTATGTTTGGAGAAGTAAAATTCTTTATTGGTTTACAAGCTCATCAAATGAAGGATGGCATCTACATTACTTAGTCTAAATACATCAAAGAGATACTGAAGAAATTTGGAATGGAAGATTCCAGACCAGTTGGGACACCTATGTCTACTGGACATAAGCTGTCTAAGGATGATGACTCAAAGGAGGTAAATTAGACTACCTACATATCCATGATTGGTAAACTTCAATATGTTGTTCACACTAGGCCTGATATTGCATTAGAAATTAATATTGTTGCAATGTTTTCAGCTAATCCTAGAGAGAATCATTTGATGGCTATCAAAAGGATTCTGAGATATCTTAAGGGCACTGAAGACTATGGATTATGGTATAAGAAAGGAGGAAACTTTGATTTGAAGACTTTTACTGATGCTTATTGGGCATGAAGTGTTGATGATAGAAAGAGCACCAGTGGTGGAGCGTTCTTTCTTGGAAAAAGGTTAGTCTCTTGGACTAGCAAGAAACATAATTGTATCTCTCAATCTACAGCAGAGGCAGAGTATGTTGCTACAACAGTGAATTGTTAAAATATCATATGGTTCAAACATTTGTTATTAGGTATAAAGGAGGAAATCAAAGAACCAATTATCATCTACTGTGACAAACTAGTGCTATTAACATTTCAAAGAACCCTATGATGCATACTAAGACTAAGAATATTGCAATAAAATATCATTTTTTGAGAGAATTGGTTCAGGACAAGGAAGTAAGGTTAGAATATGTGAATACTAAAGAAAAAATTGCAGACATATTCACAAAACCTTTACCTAAGGATGCATTCTTTTATCTTAGAGGAAAGCTAGGGGTGAATACCCTAACTGAGGCTCACTAAAGCACAATTTAGTGATGCATCGACCGAGCTACATTGAATATCTAACAAGTTGATGCATATTGTTAGAGCTTATTACATATGAATCAATACAACAGGTACATTACAACTTCATTGGATATAGTCTTTGGCATTGGTTGTCAAAGAGGGAGAGATTATTGATGTCATGCTAAAGAAATTATTGAGGGAGATATTATTGATGTCAGAGGGAGAAATTTTATCAAAAATAGTGATTGTAAAGACAGAGGGGGTTTTCAGGATGAGACTTTGAATGAAGCTAAGGACATTAATAATGAAGCTAATGATATTAATAATATTATTCTTGTTTCTATTGCTCTAAAAGTTCTTTGTATAATGACATTTTGTGTTGCCATCAATGCCAAAGAGGGAGATTGTTGAAGACACTTATTCAATTGTGTATTGTCATTGATGTTACACAAATGTAATGATTTGTTGTGTTAACTAAGCTCTATCACTTAATGAAGGAAGTTCAGTACTAACCAAGTTCACTTGGGCATTATAGTAAGTTGGGTTTTAGCTGAGTATCGGTTGGGCATCGAAGGATTACAGTGTCAACCGAGTTATGCATTTAGTGTCAGCCGACTAATAGCATTTTACACTTTATATTTAATTGGTTAATTGTAGCTGATAAAATTAAGTTTTATTGTTTAATTGGAAGGGTATTCAAGCCAAATTGACAAGACCTATCATATATATACAAGGTCAAGTTTGGATTGAATGATGAGTAGAAGTAGAGTTTTTTTATATGAAGAATGAAGGCGAAGTAAGAGGGAATTCTGATTAAAGACAGAATATCCAGACCGAGCTACAAAAGAATATTTGATCAATGAGGATCCAGTTAAAGCCAGAATAGAGATCTGAATCAACAAAGACAATTGCTTTTTTAATCAGGTCATACTCATTGTTACTCTCTAACAATTGTAGTAGTGATCCAAATCTCTTGACAGAGTAGACTTAACAGTCTTTTCATAAATCCTCTCACAAGGTGGCATTTCTACATTGAAGTGTTTGAAGAACTCTAGCAAGGCCACTCCTAACAGGTTGATTAAATCCTCTAACAGGGTCACACCTTATAGTGTGTTTTGTAACCTTTAACAGGGTTGACTCGTAATAGGGCTCACTTCAGAAGAGTGAAAAATAGTAACTAGTTGCAATTGGTGGTTTTCTTAAATTGGGTTTCCACGGTAAATCTTGGTGTCATCTGTGTACATGTTATTTGATTTATGTTTTATGATTCTGCATGTTGATGTTTATAGCTTCGGTCAGATAAACATAATCATGGATGATAATCTCAATCAATAGAATGCTTTATGAGTTTTATATATATATATATATATATATATATATATATATATATATATGAATATACATAATAATAATAATTGAGTTTAT
>MU227649.1:1820629-1838175 GCA_018584345.1 Thuja plicata | reverse complement strand
ATAGGAAAACTCATGTATGTTGTACACACTAGACCAGATATTGCACATGCAGTAGGAATTGTTGCTAGATTTTCTGCTAACCCCAGGGAATCACATATAACTGCTGTGAAAAGAATTCTAAGATATCCGAAGAATACTTAGGAATTTGGCTTATGGTATAGAAGAGAAGGCAAATTTTAACTGAAACTATTTACCGATGCTGATTGGGCTGGAAATCTTGATGACTGAAAGAGAACAACTAGAGGAGCATTCTTTATGGGTGACAGACTTGTCACATGGATTAGCAAGAAGAAAGGATGCATCTCTTAGTCTACTGCAGAAGAAAAATATGTTGCTACTGCTGCAAACTGCTCAAGTATTGCATGGATCAAACAATTGTTGGAAGGTATGCATATGAAGATCATAGAACTAGTAATTATCTATTGTGATAACACCAGTGCAATAAATATTTCCAAGAATCTAGTCATGCATGCAAAGACTAAACACATTGCCATCAAGTATCATTATTTAAGAGAGCAAGTTCAAGAAAAAGAGGTGATACTTGAATATGTGCAATCAAAAGAATAATTGGCTGACATCTTCACCAAGCCACTGCCCAAGGATACATTTGAGTTCCCGAGAAAAAGACTAGGGGTCAAACCCATGTCTACCAGTCAATAAAAGGACTGAAGGTTGCATCAACCACATATTATCAGAATATCATTCATGATTGATGCAAGCAGAAAATGAACTTCAAAGCTACATCTATATACAGAAAGGTATATATCAGAACCAAGCACTAGAACATATTGCTATATTGATGATGGATAAGGGAAATTCAAGGAATATATTATGGAGAGAAGAAATTGTTTGACAGAATGTTAGATATTTGACATATATTTGTTTGGCATTGTTGTAAAAGGGAGAGAATGTATCCATATTATCATCAGAAACTATTCATTATCAAATTACTCAAAACAGGAAGAGATCATATCCATAGGGAGAGAATTTGTATAAAAGTTGCAAATAAAAGATAGTGACATAAAGAAGAAGAAAAGTCAAAAGAGACAAATTGACACAAACAAAGGACTCAACACATCAACAGAAGAAACATGGAAAGCTGCAAGAATCAAATCTAAGCTAACACAGAGCTTACCGACAGTCAGACATTTTTATCAATTATCAAAACAAACTATTTGGTAATTTGATGAATCTCAACAATTATATTTCATGTTGTATTAGAAATAGTATAGTGTGATAATATAGCATGTTGCAATCAATGCCAAAGGGAGAGATTGATGACATGTAACTGATTGAATGTTTGATAATGTTAAGTTGAAAGATGATGCAAGACATTAAATTAGTTAATAGTTTGTATTGTCATTGATGTCAACTTGATATCATCTATATGGTCATATGCATAATGCCAAAGACTTCAGAGAATCAATGGAACAGAGGTTATGCTTTCAGAAATGCATAAAAGTCAAGTATTCACTAAGTGACAAACCACACCATTGGTAAAGACAGAGATAAAGTCACAGTGATGCCTGACGAGTTGAAGATAGTATTTCCTGACGAAGCAGAATCATAGTATGCCCAACGAGCTAAAAATAGAGTTGCCTGACGAGAAAGATCCAATGATGCCTGACGGACAGAGATCCTGAAGCTAACTGAAGTTACACCGACAAAAATGGCAGTTGTCACCGATGACAAAATGCATAATTGACCGACAGAACAAAGAGATCAGAAAATGACAAAAAATCTAGCTAGCAGAGCTTAAGGATAGACTTAACTAATTGTTTTATTTGTTTTATTCAACCATAGTTAAGCAATTGATTTATACAGTTGGCAAGAAGATAACTATGAGATAAATCAGGAGTTAAAGCCGTAAATCAAATTGGCTGGATTCTTTTTCATGCCAAGAATTAAGAATCAAGAATCAGAAATAAAGAAATATTGTGTCTATATAAGAGACAAGCATAATTCATTTCTGCAAGAAATCAGATACACGGGGGAGTGAATTGAAAGAAGATGCTGAAGAGAAACTGGTGAAGGATAAATTTCATATAGTCCTAATCAATCAAGCTAAGGGAGAGCTAAAGAATTCTGTAGACACCGACGAATAGTGAAGCACAACATCATAGAGCAGAAAGTGTGAAGCACAAAGGAATTAAATTGATACATTGATCAAAGAGGTATTGTACATAAATAGATCTAAATATCTGCAATTCAAAGTTGTATTAGAAACAGGTCATTGTGTTTCAGTTTAACCATTGAAGTATTAAGTCTCTTAACAGAGCAGGACTTAACCGTCTTCTATAATTGAGGTATATCCTAACAAATTACCAAAAAGGTTGATTCATGATAGTAGCATCGGTCTTACCTAAAGCCTATTGACAGTCTAAGAAGGAGGCTGATTCAAGGATGGTTGTAAGATTAGCATAAAGCCTATTGACATTCTAAAGGCTGATCCAAGGATGGTAGTGTAGATGCCAGATACTAAGTGACAACCTATGTATAAAAATCCTCTAACAAGGTCGCACTTAACAGTGTGTTTGCAACCTTTAACAGGGTTGGCTCCTAACATGGATCACTTCAAAAGAATGAAAATCTGAGGTACCGGTCCCAGTGGTTTTTTCCCTTAACAGGTTTCCATGTTAAAATCCACGTGTTATATGTGTATGGTTTATTACTTTATTGTTTTACATTTCACATATGCATTTCTGGATTGATTGGTTTACTCTGCATATTTACTAACCTTCGGTAAATAAGTTTTACTGCTTATCGATAATCAAGGAGAATAAGGATAGACAAGGAAAACCGATAGATAGTTAATTATTTCAAGTATTTAAAAGGCATACATCTTGTAGGGACTTAATAATCTGAGGTGTATTGATTGGTGGGTTAAAGTTTAAAGGATAAATTTTTGAGGCCACTGATTCACCCCCCCCGTCTCAGTTATTACTAACAGTTTTTATGGGTCAAAGTAAGTCTAAATCTAGGTTCGAGGTTAAGAAGTTAAATATGTGGGTGGGGATGATTAATGAGTGTAAATTTATATGTTTAGAGAAATAAGAAAGATATCAGGTAGGGAATAACAGTAAAACAAGGAGGGGATATCAAGGTCAAGAAAATTCTATGGAGCTTAATACTAATTTTAATATAAGAAATCTAAGGGGAAATGAGGGAGCCAATTCTAACCTAGGATATGTTCCTCAAAACCTAAGTTTTAAGAGCTACTAATCTTTTGAGATGAAGTCATATATGGTATGTAGGAAGATAATTTGACCAATGCGAGTTTAAAATATAGAGGAAGGAAAATATAAGGATACAAAGTTATAACTCTTAAACCTAGAGGAATGAATGACCAAAGTAGAGAATCAAATAACCCAAGGATTGATGGAAGTACCATTCATGCCGAGATTAGCCAATTCATAAGCTCTCTTGTTCCCTTCTCTATATATATGATTGAAGGCAATAGAGGTAAATTTACTTGAAATGGATAATGCTAGGTCTAAAATTGCTTTTAGCTTCCAATTAGGGATTGATTGGGTTCTAAGAACATTAATAGTGTTGGAAAAATCTCCTTCCACATCAATATTTGAGACACCCAATTTAATATAGAGTTTAAGGCCATCTACTAATGCACTCATTTCAGCCATATTGTTGGTGGTGGTGCCTAGTGGTTTGGCAAGGGAGGCACCTTCAAGGTCGTTTGAGTCATGGACCACACATCCAATGCTGACAGGCCCTAGGTTGCCTCTAGAAGTGCCATTGAAGTTTAGTTTAAATCTGCCCTCCTGAGGGGGTTGCCAAACACATTCCCTTTTAGCTTTGGTTTTATCCACATTTGACTTATTTGATAACGAGGGAACCTTAAGACCAACCCATTCGTGTTTCATTGTTCTATCCCAAGAAGTCATGGTTTTTCTTGTATTTGGATTATTCATTAGCCCATTGTTAGTTACTTCAATGATGATTGCATTAATCTTGTTTAGAAGTTGGTCCACTTCCATGTGTTTGTCTTTAAAAATTCTATGGTTTCTTTCCTTCCAAATTTCCCAAATAAAAATAGACGGGCATACCTTCCATAGGATGTTATAAATGTTGTTTCTATGATAGTTTGGCCATGTTTTAAACAATACTCTTAGGCTATGGGGGAATGTTGATATGTAGTTTAGTTTTACACAAAGCCATTCCCAAAAATTCCTAGCATAAGGGCAATTTAGGAGTACGTGATTTGTGGTTTCTAATTTTGATTCGCATAGGCAACATCTGCTAGGGCCCTCATAGTCCATTTTAGTAAAGAGGTCAGATGTAAGGATTTTTTTCTAGATAGAAAACCAGGAGAAGAGCCTTGCCTTGGGAAAGATGTCCTTGTCCAAACAAAGGTAAAGGGGGAGGTCTATTTTATTGTATTGGTGTTCAAAGATAATTAATTTGTAACCATCTTTCGAATTATATTTGTCATCATTATAGGTTGTCCATATGAGGGAGTCCTTTTTGTTCTTAAGGATTTTTTTCCTATTTGCTAGGATGTTGGTTAACATGGTTTTATGTTGGGCTGGAATGTTGAGGTTGTCCAATGTTTTCCACATAGGATTACCTAAGGAAAAATCCTTAGGGGGTATGGTGTAATTATAAACGTATTTACCCTAGCATTGTTTTTAGGGTTTGGATAGTGTTAGCCTAGTCGTGCATGTTGGATATGGGGGAAGATCATGCCATGAATCCTCAAAAAATAAGGCATCTTTACCATTGTTGACCTTCTAAGAGAGACTTTTTCCTATAATATTTTTGTAGTCCATCATGAATTTCCATATTCGTGAGCCTTTTGGAAGGTTTCTGATTCTAAAGACTTTAGTGGAATCTCTACCATTAAGGTATTTGTATCGAAGAATCCTAGCCCATTTCAAATTGGGTTTGTTGAGGATATTCCATATTAGTTTGGCACCAAGGTAATTGCTTTGCTCCTTGATTTTTTTGAAGCCTAAGCCACCATATTCGGTAGGAGTGTAGAGAGTTTCCCATGCAACCAGTGGTATTTTATGTTGATCACTTGTTCCTTGCCAAAAAATATTTTTAAGGTGTTTATTAATTCCTTTCTGATTTTTGAAGGAAGGTGGTAGAAAGACATTTGGTAGGTAAGGATAGCTGATAGTACTGACTTAAGCATAACCGTCTTACCTGTCGAAGAGAGCCATTTATTGTTCCATGCTGTAGTTCATTTTTTTTTTGAAATAATAGGGTCCCATGAAATAACATATTTAGTTCCTTTATCTAAGGATAGGCCTAGGTATTTACAAGGTAGTGAACCCTTTCTAAAATTGAGGGTGCTACATATAATATCAGTTTCTAGAGTAGGGTCAGTATTGAGAAAGAATATTTTAGACTTTTCCTAATTGATTTCCTATCCTGAGGCTTTAGCACATGCTTGAAGGATTTATTTAAATTGATTGGCCTCTAGTAAAGATCTTTTTCCAAAAAACATGGTGTCATCAACAAATTATCGGTACATAATGGGTTCTACACTAGAGATAATCTTAATACCTTCAATCTGATTGTCAGTTCTAGCTCTAGTAATGGAGCTCCCTAAGGCTTCAGCCAAAATGATGAAGAGAAAGGGGGAAATCAGGTCACCTTTCCAGATTCCTCTATAAACATCAAAGAAGCCTTTGTGTGAACTGTTTATCATAATAGAGAATTTGGGGGTGGAAATACATTCAAATACCAAATTAATCTGCTACTTATAAAAACTGAATTTCTCAAGAATTTTACATAAGAATCTCCAGTCAACCTTCTCATAAGCTTTGCTAATTTCAAGTTTAATAAACATACACGGTTTTTTGTTTACTTTGGTGGAATGGATAGCCTCCCATGCTATGATAAATCCATTGTAGATGGACCTTTCTTGTACAAATCTAGTTTGTTCTTCACTTATGATTATTGGCAATAGTTTCTGCATTCTATTGGCCAGCTTCTTAGATAGTAGCTTATAAATTGTGTTGCATAAGGCTATGGGTCTGCAGTCATTAAAGCTTGTGATATTGTATTTTTTTGGGATTAGAACTAAGAAGGTGTTATTGACCTCTTTGTGTAGCTTACCTGAGTTTCTTACACCTTCTAAGGCTACAATAACCTTGCTGCCAACAAAATCCCAACACCTTTGAAAGAACATGGCTGGGAAGCCGTCGGGGCCCGGTGCTTTGTCCGGTTGCATTTTTTTAAGTACATTACCAATTTCTTATAGGGTAAATTTAGCTTTTAGGGATTTTTTAATGTCTTCATCGATAATTCTAGGGATGTTGTCAAGGAGTATGTTCTGGTTAATGAGGTTAGAGGATTCACTATTATTAAGGGTATTACTGAAATGTTTAATGGCCTCCTCCGCTATGGCTTTGGTATCCTCAGTTGTTGCACCATCTGATTTGGTAATTTTTGTTATTTTATTAATGTTCCTTCTAACATTTGTACTGTTGTGAAAAAAATTATGTTTTTTTTACCCTCATTGAGCCACGTCTCTTTGGATTTTTGCCTCCAGAAGAGTTCTTCCTTAGCTAAGATATCTTCCAATTTAATTTTAAGGATTTTTTTTCTCTTTGGTAGGTTTCTTGGTCCATTCCTTGTGTTATAATTGTTTTATTAAGAGTTTCAAGCTCACTTTCAATTTTGGCTTTGTTTTCAAAGATATTACCAAACCACTCTTTATTCCATGAGATTAAGTTCATCTTTATCTTCTTAAGCTTGTTAGTAATGATACAAAGTTTGGATCCTTTAAAATGTCAGTTTTCCCACCACTGCTGAATGAGGGGGAGTAGTCTTTCATCTTTGAACCAAATTTGTTCAAATCTGAAAGGCGAGCCCAGAGTCTTGGCGTCATCAAGAATGTCAAGTGAAATTGGAAAGTGGTTAGATTCGAGAAAAGGGAATATTTCTATTTTAAGGGCGAATGAGAAACTTGACCAGTTTCCTTTGAAGAAGAAATGGTCATGTTTTTTAGCAATATTCTCCCTGCCTTGTCTCAATTTAGTCCAAGTAAACATGCCTTCTTCTGGGATTATGTCCATTAAGTTATTATTCCTCACCCACTCGGCAAAATCTTCCATTGATCTGGTGTTTGCAAATCTGCCTCCCTTTTTTCAAAATGGTCTAGTATAGTTTTAAAGTCTCCACCAATGATAAAGGTCCGATCTGGGTAGAGGTTAAGGAAAGTGTTAATTTCAAGCCACATTAACCATCTATCCATGTAATTGGGTCATCCATAAATATTCAAAATATTGTATTTCAGGTTGGATTTCATATTTCTAACACTACCACATATCCAATGTCTATTGAGGGAGGTGGGGGTATATATAATTTTCCTTGGGTATACAACAACTTCCAGACCCTCGATGCCCCATCTTCCAGTGCACCAAAGACCTCCCCAAATCCTAATTTTTGTTAAGATTTGTTAAATCATCGTTATCAAGTTTAGTTTCTTAAATAAGCATTAAATCTGGTTTATATTTGTTAATACAACATTTTAACAAACATTGTTTGTTAGAGGCATTGTAGCCCCTAACGTTCCATGAAAGGGCCTTCATTGGTCCTTGGGAGGGAAATTCCCCCTCCCTACATGAAGTAAATCAATGATCTTGGTTTGGTTAACTATATTTGCATCTTTCTTTCTTAGTTCAACATGAGACTTTCTACCTCTCTTCTGTAGAGATTTAGCATAGTCAATCTCTATTAAGATATCATCAATTACAACTAACCCCAAATCTAGATTATTTCCCAAGGCTTCTAACTCAACCAACTCCTATTCTAAGATTTACTGGTTTTTCTCTTCTTCATCTAATTCTTGAATTTTTAATTAATATTTCTCTTTCAACATTAATAACATCTATGTCTATGAAGTCACCAAGAATATTGTCTAAGTTATCATTTAGAATTTTCTTAGTAGTGGAGTTAAACTTTGACTGGGTGAGAGGGTTACCATTGGAAGTTGGATTAGACAATTGGTTGTCAGCACTCAGGGTTAGAGGTGGGATATAGGAGGGAACTAAATCCATGATGGATGAGGGTAGGGAAGAGACTGGGAACAATTGAGTGTTTGTTTCAGAAGCCAGGGTGGGCCTGTTTAGATCTATAAGTGGTTCCAATTCCATCGAGGCTAGGGGGGATTTGGAGGCTGTAATTGAGAACCCGGTTGTGGAGATGGAATCTCACCTTCTTCTAAAAGTTCATGTTGTATCCTCAAGAGGTGTTGGTTATGATAGGTGGATGGTAGATTGTCTATGGGATCTTTGCTTAGAAAAGGAGGGGGAAATGGATGGGTTAGATGGCCTGGATGGGGGGAGATGGGTTGTTTCATTCTGAGGAGGAAGGAGGGTTGGGGAGAAAAGATAGTCTAATAGGTGTACCAAAAGAATCTAAGCATTATTTAGGGTTGATGAAGTCCACCAGGAGCTGGTAAAGGTTGGAAGTATGATAGATTCCCTCAAAATCATCATCTGAGTATGATTTGAAGATATCAAACCTTCCAATGGTACCCTTGTATATCTCTGGTTTTAATTCATAAATACAATGATTTGTTATAATATCGATTGGATTTAAAACATAAGGAGCATTTTCCACAAGTATTTTAACATCATAATCAACCATATAGCAATGTTCAAAACCAATCATTGTACCAATTTGTTTACCTATCCTTCTTAAGATACTATGATGCATTAATTCCATCGGATAGTTTTTGAGGCATATCCATATAAGTGGGTTTAAAATGGCATTTTTACTGTTATTAAAATTAGGACTCCATTTTATAAATTTTACATTGAAACCTTTAAAGAAAACATTTTCCGATTCTAGAAGTGCTTTGGCTAGATCTATAGATGAGTAGTCCAAAAATAAGGTGCTTTGATTTGTGATATTAATACTTACCTAAGATTCCAAGTCATCCCTAAAATCATTTTTCTAGAGCAGAGATGTGGTCGGGCTCTCCTTCCTAAATTGCATACATGCCATGAGATTCACATTGTTCCCAGATTTTGTTGGAAATATCATTGCTAATGATGATGGTGGATACGTCATTGTCGATCGAGGGTTTGTCTATGAAATATTTCATGTTGTGATTTTTCTTCTTTCCCATCGGGATTGCATTTGCCCCTATAGCCACTCCTGGCAATCTATTCTTTGTCTCAAAAATCCCGCTTCTTCCTAATCTGGGAGAGGGTTTGCGAGTCCTCCCTTCCTTGCCCTCTACTAGAATTGGGGATTGTTTCTTGTTTCCTTTAGCCTTCACATTTGAATCTTTCTCTATGTAGCTTTGAGCGTATTTTTTAAGGTGGAAGTAGTCCCTTTGCAAGAAGTTATTTCTGTTTTGAGAAGGTTGATTGTTTTTTCTCACCATTGATCAGAAATTGGCTACCTCTCAGTGGCTTTTCCCCCCATTTTTTTATTGAGACTGATTACTGGCTTTATTCCTTATCTGATTGTCATTAGGGTTTGTGGTCACCATCAGATATTTCATTTTTTGAGGGAGATTTTCTTGGATATTTGTAGCGGGGATGCTCATTCTAGTTCGGTCATTATAATGGTTAGGTTTCCTTGCATCCCTTCATTGAATGATTCTGTTTGGCTTTGTAGAGGTGTGAGGTTTTGATCGAATATCATTGGGAGCTATCCAATTGGTCTACACTTGGGGTTTGAATCTGTATTTGTGAATGTCCTCCAGGTTCCACAATCCATTTCTTCAAGAATCCCAAAGGGATTCGAGATCCTAACTGCATATTTTGTGCTCTGGAAGTGAGAAGAATCACTATTATAGTTGGCTAGGGTTGAGTCCATTTTCCCCTATCTGTCAATGGTATGTTCTGCCCTACTAGGATACTGGGAAATTTTTCACTTGCAAGCCATAATTTCATTAGAAAGATTAGTTCAATCTTACAGGCATAAACTTATTTCACAGACACTATTACTGATTTTTTAAATCTAAACTATAATGTTATTAAATGAGATGTATTAAATTATTTGCAATAAGCTTATAATAATGGGGTTAGGAATAATCTGACTTTAATATGACCATAACAAGATTTTATATTTTTAAATTTAATCATAAAATATAGATTTTATATAATTATTTTAACGTGTCCTTTAAACTTTACAAGGGGCCATCATAAAATATATTTTAATCTGTATGCTTAAATGTGCCAATAAAATTATATAGACGGGGGTCATTAACATAGTATATTAAAAATTGCAAATAATGTGTCATAAAAGTTATATATATATTAAAATTTTAAATGTGTCAATTAAGTTATCTAGGGAGCATTATTATATAGATTTTGGATATAATTATTTAAACGTGACATTTATATCTACAAAGGGGCCTTTAATATATATAAGGTTGTTGTTAATGTTTTTATGTGTCAATTTATTTTACAAAAGGGCATAATTTAGGGTTTATTAATTTATTGTATAAATGTTAATAAAACTTATTAGACCCCTTTAATCAAATGTAATTAGTTTAGATTAATATTTAAGCCTAACTAAGGGTAGCCACCCTAGTCGAACCTTGATGGTTAGACTCAATCGAGGGATGTTGACAAGTTGGCTTTCACTTGTTATGATTCCCCTTGATCTTTCAATCAAACCTACCCAGTTACCTTAAGGGATTAGATAAACCCACCTACGTTGTACCCTCTACAATGATTTAGTAAACACTTTAACCTTATCAACATGTAACATTAGTTAATTTAACATGTTTAGACAAAAATTTGTTGGTGTATTATTGCCTTAGATCTTGGGCATGACAGTAAACCAACTCAAAACAATAACTGTATACAAATCGGAGCACAAAAAGAGAGTAGACAAAGAATCCATCATTATAACAGTAGTATCTGGAACATAATAGAAATGCTTGTAGGAAAACATTATAAAACCAAGGAATGCATATGTAAAAGATGTATGTTATTCAAGTGATTACTATCATAAATTAACTGACTAATATGAATACCAAAACATATACAAGATACTAATAGGTCTGCCAATGCATCATCCTTATAGAAAGTTTGCA
This sequence comes from Thuja plicata, assembly GCA_018584345.1. NCBI lineage: Eukaryota > Viridiplantae > Streptophyta > Pinopsida > Cupressales > Cupressaceae > Thuja > Thuja plicata. The sequence goes on along the minus strand of MU227649.1, from coordinate 1,827,143 downwards.
ACTAATATTTTTTTTAACAAGTTTGACATCAATGATAGTCAACATGTCATATTTGCAATAATATCCCACTTTTTCTTTGATGGAAACACTTATGCATTTCTACCAAAACTTCTCCCCCTTTGACATCAAGGAAAAAGAACAACATGTCAGAGGACACATATTATTAGTTTATTTTAATATCTCTCAGTTATGCATTTAGTTATCACTTATTAAATATACCTACAATAAGTAATCCAGGTAGTCACTTACGGACACGAAACTTATTGCAAGCCACCCCTTACTACACATCTAGGTAACCTACCCTATGCTCATAGACCTTACAAAGATCTAGCATAGGACAAAACCCGAGTATACCCAATCCAGTATCCATACATAACAGGAACAGTCACATAGAGGTACACATTCAGAAAACATAATTGAAAGGGTTTTCATGGTCAGTTTAGGGTAATTACATGAAGCACACACGCCATTCATAAATAGAAATGTAAAACACCTCCCAACCTCTTTATACGTTCTAGGGTAATCTAAAAACCCAGATACCCAAAACACATAGAGATAAATACATAGGAATAGAAACAACATTAACCCATTACACATACACAGAATAAAGACAATCACCATTCCTCTTGCAAAGTACTAATCTTCTAAGGTCTAGGGTTCATTAGTTATACTAAATTAACCAAATTAATCAATCCATAATTTTACCCCTAATAGCCTCAAAGCGATAACAAAAAGACTATTACATGCATATAATTAATTCAAATAAACCCACTTGCATAAAATTGTTTAGTTCATTAAAGATGATAGTAACTATTTTGATTTAAAGAATTTTAAATACCTAAATTTAAAATTAATTAAAATAGATACATCCCAAAATCCAATTTTAAAATACCCTACCTTAAAATAATAACAAACTAATTTTATTAACATTAATCAATTTTAATTAAACCCAATAGTAAAACATATTAATTAAAATTAATAATAAACCATATTAATAAAAACTAATAATATAACATATTAATTAAAAATTAACAATATAACATATTAATTGAAATTAGTAATAAAAAAACCTATTAATAAAATTTATTAATAAAAATTAAATTAACAAACAAAAAAAAGTTTGTTTTAAATAAAGAAAAAAAAAACAAATTTTATAAATCGGTGGGAGTGGACCTTTGGTTCCACGTGGTCGGGTGGTAGTGATTATTATTACCATTGAGATCTCGACGGTTCTTCTTCATGCTTGGATGTTCCTTGTTGCAGTTCTATGTTCCTAGTCTTTCGGAGACTTGGTCAGTTACATGAGTTTCATACTTGTACCATATGTGGATATTGGTTATCATCCTTTGGAGGATGCATTGTATTGTTTTTTTTATGTACTATTACATACCGTGCAACTTGTGCAGTGGATGTTGATTATGTTCCTAGACTTTTGGAGACTTGGTTAGTTACATGAGTTGCATACTTGTACCATATGTGGATATTGGCTATCATCCTTTGGAGGATGCATTGTATTGTTTTTTTTATGTACTATTACATACCCTGCGACTTGTGCAGTGGATGTTGATTAGGTTGTATATCTTTGGTATCAAATGCATATGTAATCTTTTATGATGAGATGTATGTTATTAGATTCAGATGATGTATCCCTTATGTTAGTTCTTTATAATTGTTCCTTGATGCCTTGGAGATATTATTTGTAACCTATTTGTCAGATTTTGAGAGAATAATAAAATAGATGATCTATTTCCACATATATCTTTTGAGTTGTGAGTTCAAATCCTGTTTTCATCTTTCTTTATAAGTGTTTATTAATTTTTAAGTAGCTAGGAGAAGTGAATGTTTTACTATTCCTCCTCTATGTAAACATAATTCAAACCTTATGAAGAATATGTATGTTTGTTGATGGATTAAGCTATTTGTGGTCTATACCCTAGTAGCTAAGTCTTTAACCTATATGTTGATCAGAGATTCAAAGTATCAAGCTTAGGTATATGAGTTAGGGTCACTGCATTGTTTTCCAATCGAAAGTCCACCACAAGAGGTCGATGCTCAAATCCATAAGGGAGACCCAGATTTAGGTCCACACAAATCCCAATGAGAGATCCAAAATCAATTCAGCAACATAAATTAAATGAAGAAATCAGTCATCATATCAAACTCCAAAAATGAACATCCCGGGCAAAGGTTGACCAAGCAACAGAGAGCCTCAGGAAAAGAAGAACCCGATCAGAAGGAACAAAACCTAAGCAACAAAAGAATTCCAAGCATGCCCCAGCGAATAAACCGAGCAATAGAAATAAGCATGCCCGAGAGAGGAACCCAAGCAAAAAAAAAAGCATGCCCAAACAACAGAAACCTGAGCAATAGAGACTAACCCAAAACCAACATTACCAACTAGCAAAGCCCGAGCAACATAGTATTACTTGAGTAGCCTCCAAACATACTAAAGAAAAAAAAAACATATTTTTGGTTGTGCAGGATTGCCAATGACCCAAGATGCTCCTACATCAGACACCTTGGGTTACAAGAAATGATTCCCCGAATCATGTATCAGGTCCAACCTAAAATGAATTCAACTTATATTGAGAAATCCAAGATGAGTCCTTAATTGGTATGTTCTTCCATTTTACCAGATATTCTATGTATTCTTTTCCTCTTGTACTTCTGCCAATTCTCAGTTTCAAAATCTTCTCAACTTCTTCTATCTGCTTCTTAAGATAATCACTTGGTATTGTCATTTCTTCATCAAGTTCATGATACTCATACAAGTCTAAAATATTGAATATAGGTGATATATCCATGTCATCAGGTAATTCAACTTCATAAGCATTTCCACGGTTAAATCTTCTCAGTATTTTGCAAGGACCACATTTCTTCATCTTCAGTTTACCATATGTTCCCATAGGAAATCTACCTTTCTTTAGATGAACCATTACAACATCACCAACTTCAAATGTCTTATGTCTTCTTGATTTGTCTGCATCATCTTTGTATCTCTGATTACTTTTCTCTAGCTTCTGTTTCACATCTTCATGCAATGTTTTCATAAATTCTGCAAATTCTTCTGCTTCAACACTTCTTTTCTCTTCACCAACAATATCTCTCAAATCTGATATACCTCTCGGTTGTGTTCCATGAACAATCTTAAAAGGTGTCTTTCCAGTACTTGTATTCACTAAATTGTTGTATGCAAACTCTGCTTGTGCCAACATTAAATCCCAATCGCCTGGTGTGTCTCCAACTAAGCATCTCAATAAGTTACCCAAACTTTGGTTTACAACCTCTGTTTTTCCATCAGTCCATGGATGAAATGTAGAACTAAACTTCAACTCAGTATCCAACTTCTTCCAAAGTGTTCTTCAAAAATAGCTAACAAACTTACTGTCTCAGTCAGAGATGATACTCCTTGGTAATCCATGCAATCTGACAATTTCCTTAAAGAAAAGATCTGCTGTATGTACTACATCTGATGTTTTCTTACATGATATGAAATGTGTCATCTTAGAAAATATATCCACAACAACAAATATAGAATCATTACCTCTTGTTGTCCTAGGTAAGCCAAGAACAAAATCTATGCTGATATCACTCTAAGGTTTCTTAGGAATGATAATCGGTGTATAAAAACTAGTATTCTAACTTACTCCTTTGGAAACTTGACAAACTTCACAACTTCTTACAAATTTTTGAACATCCTTATACAACTGAGGCCAAAAATACCTCTTTTTCAGCAAACTCAATACCAAAGTGTCTAGCCAATCCACTACTATGTTTCTCCTTAATCAAATTAGTTCTCATGGAACCTCTCAGTATAAAAAACTAAATAAATTTGAACAAGATATATTCCTGAATGAAATAATCTTCATACTTACTTGATTGATTTGAATTAGGTTCTCTACACACTCTCCACTGCTCTAAAAAATTAGGATCACTCTCATACAAATTCTTCATGTCATCAAAACCAAGAACTTCAATTCTCATTTTAGTCAACAAAGATCTTATTCTACTGAATGCATCAAAAACTCTATTAGAAACTCCACTCTTATGCTTAATCACAAATGTAAAGCTCTGCAAATACTCTACCCATTTCATATGTCTCTAATTCAACTTAGTCTGACTACCCAAATACTGTAAAGCCTTATGATCAATATGCAACACAAATTCATTTGGCACCAAATAATGTCTCTACTTCTTCATAGCTTGCACAATAACATAGAACTCTTGATCATATATAAAATATTTCCTTTTTGCATCATTCAACTTTTCACTAAAGAAAGCAACAGGTTTACCTTCTTGAGTCAACATAGCTCCAATTGCACTTCTACTTGCATCACATTTAACTTGAAATACCTTATTGAAATCAGGTAAGGCTAACATAGGTAATTCAACAACCTTCAGCTTCAAAGCTTCAAAAATCTTACCAGCTCCATGTGTCCATTTGAATTCTCTTTTGTCTCCTCTCATTGTCTTAGTCATAACATTACAAATAGAACTGAACTTCATGATAAACTTCCTATAAAAACTTGCCAATCCATGAAATGATCTTACCTCAGTGACATTTTTAGGTGTAGGACAACTCAATATAGCCTCAACCTTTTCTGGATCCATCTTCAAACCATCAGCTGAAATAACAAATCCCAAATACACAAGCTCTTCTTTCATGAAGGAACACTTCTTTAGATTTATCAGAAACTTTTCTTCTTTTAATCTCTGCAACACTTGCCTTATATGCATTAAATGCTCTTCTCTAGTCTTACTGAATATCAGAGTATCATCCAAATATATAATCACACACTTATTCAAGAATTTCTTCAAAACTTCATTCATTAACCTGATAAATGTACTCGGTGCATTAGTTAAACCAAAAGGCATAACCAACCACCAAACCACCTTGCAGAACCAATGCAGAAGCCAACAACACAGTGAGAGAAGAAAACACATAGATCCTTTATATTAGCTTGATCAAAATCATTACATGTCGGGTTGTAAGGCCTTCTCGGTTTTGGCCATATATTCAATGGATTGCAATAAGATCTTCATACAACAGAGATCACAGACCTTCGATCTCAATATCTAAACATTTGTTTTCTTGCTCTAAGATTGATACCTAAACTAAGAACATGCAACCAAATATATACAAGAGTCCACCACAAGAGGTCGGCAATCAAATCCATAAGGGAGACCCAGATTTAGGTCCACACAGATCCCAATGAGAGATCCTAAATCAATTCAGCAATGGAAATTAAATGAAGAAGTTGGCCATCAGATCAAACTCCAAAAATGAACATCTCGGGCAAAGGTTGACCGAGAAATATAGAGCCTCAGGAAAAGAAGAACCCGAGCAATAGGAACAAAACCCAAGTAATAGAAGAGTTCCAAGAATGCCTGAGTGAATAAATCAAGCAACATAAAAAATATGCCTGAGAGAGGAACCCGAGCAACAAAACAAGCATTCCCGAGCAACAGAAACCTGAGAAATAGAGACTAACCCGAAACCAACATTACTGAGAAGTAGAGCCCGAGCAACAGAGTATTACCCGAGTAGCCTCCAAACATACTAAAGAAAAAAAAAACATATTTTTGGTTGTGCAGGATTGCCAATGATCCAAGATGCTCCTGCATCAATAACTGAGAGACCACAACTAGAGTTCAAGAAACATCCTTATAAATCAATGGAAAATGACCTAGTGGGTGCCCTAACTAGCATGCCCTATGGTGTTCTACATGAATAAGATGTAAGAGCCTTTATTCATTGTGAATTGGAAGATTTGGGATCAGGAGAAATTCTTGAACAATATGAAAAGTTATGTGATGAAAACTCAGTGCAGAAGAAAAAACATAAACAAATTACTGATAAATATTTTCATCATGCAGTTAGCTATTCTGAAGATTTTGAAGATGATCATATAAGGCTTGTCATAAGAATAATTCATGACCATTTAATGTGGTTAGACTGGCCACATAATATTACTAAGGAGGAAATCCATGTTGTAACCAGTCTTTGTGCAACTGGTGGTGTGCACATTCTTCACACCATTCCTAAAGATGAATTGATTAGATTGACACAATCTAAGTGGGATGGCTGTGCAATGACTATGAATGCCATTACAGATTAAGAGGTAAAGTATGCTTTTATGGTTATTTGTTATAATGTATATCATTCTAGTAGAATGAACAACATACCCGGTGGTGCTATTCATACAACACATATGATGATTAAGGAGAATGAAGATTTTGATTTGGCAGAAAATTTGAGAGAACAATTAATGGTGAATCTGGAAAAGATTAAAAAGGATAAGAGGCATAAGTTTAAGTATGGACAGGTAATCATGTGCTTGTGCCCCCCCCGGAATGAAAGAACCCCTGGATCAATGAACAAACCATCATGACTCCAATGCAAAGGAGTGAAAGGAAGTGGGCACTGAAGAGGTGACCTCAAAAGATGAGGTGTCACTGGAAGGCCGAGATGATGCTCAAAGGAGTAGACATGAGGATCCTGAAAGGGAATCCC
>MU227649.1:1798036-1819274 GCA_018584345.1 Thuja plicata | reverse complement strand
TGCTGGTGAATGAGTCAGGTGCCAAGGAGGTGAACTCTGCATCTATCTGGAGAATCCTGAACTGATCCATGGTGCCAAACAAGGTGGAGAACTTGTCCCACATATCCTTGGGTGTAGTCAGACCATCTAGGTGGAACAACAACCCATCTGAAATGTTCATGGCAATGAGGCCCATTGCCTCATCCATCCTATTTCTGTGCATAAGTGCCTCATAAGGCCTCTGAAGGAATGGTTGAGCCACATCCATGCAGGACCATAAACCTCATGACATAAGGAGTCTGGTCATGTGTGGCTTCCATGTGTGGTAGTTGTGAGGTGTCAGTCAGGCCACAGAGGGGTCCGACATTGGAAGAAGAATAAGATGAAAGTAGAAGGGTCTTTCTGAAGGAAATTGCAGAAAGTAAAATGCACCCCCCATAATATATAATCCTATCCCCTGTGCACCACAAATAATCAACTACTAAAAGCACAGAAAAAATGAGAGAAAAACCTGAACACTGGATGCAGAGTGGAAGGAAAACAAAGCCTCAACTTCAATGCTGAAAATATGAACTCAAATGGTTGAATCAGTGAAAAAAACTAGCATCATTGCATCTATCTCAGAAACACCTTTTCGACGATATTTCATTTTCTGAAAAAGGACACCGTATGCCCAAGATATAGGCAAAAAACCACAGGTACCTCCAAAAACCTACTCACTGGAAAAAAATAGTCATGCGGATAAATTTGACGGCCGTTTGGCCGTCGTAGGTCATTGGGCGGCACAGTGGTGGCTCTTCGGTGGTGACATCGGTGGAGGTGGCGCGCAGGTTGGGAGGCGATGGCAGATGAGCCGGGCGCGGGTGGTGGCCGAGCTGAGCGCCGGTGGGGGCGGGCCCCGGCGACGGAGTGGTGGCTGCGCGGTGGCGCGCAGGCTAGGGGTGGCACGCGGGTGGTGCACAGGTGGCGCGGTGGCTGCGTGCCCATTTTTAATTAAAAAAGCATTTTTAAAATTTTTTTTTTGAGTTTTTTCTTAATTTTTGAGCCCATACGGCCCTAATAGGCCAGAAATTTTTGCCTGTGGTCACAGAGGCCAAAATAGTCAAACTTTATATGTTTTTCGACTCTCCCGGGCCTTTTGAGCGCAATGGCAGAGTCCATTTTGGCTCAAATGAATCTGAAAAATTGCAACCCTCCAGATCCAATATAGAAAACACCAGAAAACCCCAGAAAGAGAGGGCTTGATCCACAACTCTAAAAAACTTGAACAAGCTGCAGCAGCAAGGCTCTGATACCATGTAGAAACTGATGAAATATCAGATTTAACTCCAAGATCCAGCTGCATGCAATAACCTGTCACAAAGAATGGAGCAACCAAATGGAAAAAGAAGAACTCAGAAGTTACTCAAAATGTGAGAGCAAAAAATATCATCTGAATTAATGAAAAAGTACAAAGCTCAACCTTATAAAAGGTGAGATAGAAACCCTAAAGGAGAAAACTAGGCTGCACATTATTAATTAATAATTAATTAATAATGCACCTAAGTGAAGCTTAAGCAACTAGAGTAATAGGAACTTATATAATTAAATCAATATGATTTAATTAATAAGCGTAAGGTAATAATACTCTAACATTTAATATTGATGGTGTGAAGGTCACACTTGATGAACTCAGAGATGAAATGGATAATGCAGGAGATATACCTGTTATGGAGGTACATGATGAGCATGTTGAAATTATCATGAATTTTGGTAGGGAAATGATGATTTTCAGTTTTTCATTGTTGGTAACTTATTAAATCTATTAATTTTGGTGTATAGGTTACCCTAACCAATTGATAGGATGAATAGGTGAAGTATATATGCTAAGTGTTCTAATCAGTGAGAAGGAAGACAATAATAGTTTTGAGTTTTGAGTAGCACTTGAGATGGTGATAATGTTGGGAGATACAATCATCACCTGAGTCTTATTATGATCATAGGAGTACAGATTGACGACCACGATAGTTAACTCAACAGTGTGTGAAATATAGTTTTTTGGTAATTGTTCTACGTGAACCGGTTGAGTTATCGATTGAAACCTGTTGATCAGATGGTTAAGGAGGTTAAGTTAATGATGATGTTTTATATTAAATGTTGGTATTAAATTTTTGGGTCGACATGTGAACATTTATTGACACAAATTTTCATGAGTTGCGTCGAATTGAGGGATGACTTGTGGATTGTTATTTAATGTTTAACTAACTTAAGAACAACTATATAAAGGGATACTGAATCAAATATTTAGGGTTGTTGATCATGTTTTTGGTGGTTGAGATCAGAGATAGAGATTGTATATTGTGTCAAGAGTTCAGAAACATAATTGGATCTTATAGAAAAGCAGTGCCATTTTAGATCAAAAAATTGATTTCATTTCTCAAGGCTAACTCTAATAGGTTAGCAAGGTTAAATCCATTAACAGGGTGGATCCTAATAGATCTTATTGTTTAAATCCTCTACTAGGGTGACTTCTAAGAAGGATTTAAAAATGATATAGCAAGGTAGATCTTAATAGATCTCATTGTACTTCTAACAAGGTATTTGTCACTCCTAACAGGGTGAGCCCCTAAAAGGGTATTGTAATCTCTTAACCGTGCAACTCTTTTAACTAGAGTGAAGAGATTTATGGGTGTCATCCCCACTGTGGTGTTTTCCCTCTAACATAGATTTCCATGATAAAATTAGTGGTTTTATGTTTTATGCTTTTTGGTCGATTGAATTACTTTACTTCTATTGCATAGTTACAATTACTTGTTTGATTTTTTGGAAGTTCCTTAAGAGAATAATCAGATCTTTGGTTGAATGAGTATATATTTTGTTTTCTGATTCAACCCCCCTCTCAATGCTTCTATATATCAAAAATTGGCATCAGATCCTTGTGCCCTTGAAGAAGTTTAACAACTTGGGAGAGACCCTTATGGGAGATATGGAGTTTTATAAAAGATAAATTTTTGAGCCTGAGGACATGATTGATAAACTTAAAGACCAATTGAAAATCTCTAGGGGTAAGAAACATGATCTTCTCAAATAGTTGAGTGAAATTCAAGATCTTATTGAACACTGGGAAAAGTGGATCTGATGAATCTGTAGTTGAATTTGTAACTTTGGAGAATGAGCTGCTTGCCAAGGATAATAAGGACATGCACAAGATGCTTGACAAGCTGAAGCTAGAAAATAAAAACATGCAAAAGGAGTTGGAAAACTTATCATTGAGAATGATTGAATATATAGAAGAAAGGAGAGCTACAAACCAAGCTAAGAAAGTTGTTGAGGATTCCCTAAAATCCAAAGATGAAACCCTAACAGCTAAGGTGGATGAACTTTTTAGATCTAAGCAAGAAATTTCTACATTAAGGGAGCATCTACATGATATTAATAAAGAAAATGTTAATTCCATAGGTAAGAATGGACATCTGAGACATGAGAATGAAAAATTGAAAGAAAAGTTGAAGAGTGCTAATGACCTTTTGAATAAGTTCAACAAGAGTTTTTCTAAACTTGATTAACAACTATAGAAACAAATGAGGCATGGTGAAATACAATGAATAGGTTTTTCCAAATTTGAATTCGGTGATTCATCTAGTACTAAGGAAACTCATGAAGAAGAGAAGACAACACCCAAGGTGAAAAAAAAAAACCTGGTAAGAGGAATTATAGACTAGTATGTTTCAATTGTCACTAGGAAGGACATATTGCTAATGTTTGTTGGTCTAAACCTAGTCCATCTATTTCTAGGTTTGCAAATTCTTTTGGTAGATCGGTGGGTTACAATGCTAGATCAAATTCTTTTCAAGGTAATTGTTATTACTATAACAAGTATGGTCATATGACTAATGAGTGTAGGGATAGAATCAACTATGTAAGTGAACTAGAGAAGTCCTTACCAAAGGGGAGACAATTCAATGTTACTATTCTATCTATAACAACTTTAGACATACATCAATGAATTACATGATGAGAACCTGTAGAGCCAATGCTAGACCATGGAGGAAAATAGGTATGACATGTTTAATTTTCAATAAGATGGGACATCTTGCTAGGTCTTGTAGAGAAAATAAATATAACATTGGAGGTCAACCGATGAGTAGGCCTGATAATGATAAAGGCAAAAAGATTGTAGATGTTGAAGAAATTAAGAAGTAGATGAAGGATACATGGGTAAAGAAAGAATAATTAAAGTCTTCTGAAATGACAGAGAACTCCACTACATTGGGTAATGTGGAGACTTCATCATGTAAATAATTCAAAGCAATTTGCTTAGGGGGAGAAAAACAAGTAAGATCTATAACCTATCCCCTAAGTTTGTATGCACGGTAAGATATATCAACATATTTGGATGCCTAATGATGTGTGATGAGGTAAATTATATTACATAAGATTCTATGCGACCACATAATATTTTTATTATGACATAGTCTTTTATGTTTCTAACCATTGTGACTGGTTAAGGTTACTATTTGACAGTTTGCATTTATTACTTGGAATTGAGACATTATAAAGGGAAAAAAGTGAATTTTATTTGTCACTTTACACTCTACGAGCCAAGACGTGCATTTGTAAGAATAAGCTAAGTGATTTCTAAGTAATTATGAAGTGATTCTAGATTGGAGATTGTGTTTCTGTGCTTGAAGTGAAGCTGTGTATGAGGAACCCTTGTAATGAGATGAAGTGGTATCTTTGTGTTGTGAAGAGATCATTATTAACATCATGTACACACCTGTGTTGGTTAACATCACTGATCAACTGAGACCTATTTTCAAGTAACATCCTTTGAAGGTGGTAGAGAATGATCCCGTTGGTGCCCTATCTTCAATACCTCATGGTGTACTACTGACTGAAGATGTGAGATCCTTTATTCATTGCCAAATTTAAGATCTCAGATATAGTGCTAGTCAATTAATTTTCTAGACTACTTGATGGAGCTAATCTGAAGCATGAGCACAAGCATTTGCTGATAAGGGGTTTGCATATATTACTAACCTACCTGATGATTTAAAAACTAATTGGATTATATATGTTATGATTCGACTCCACAACCAGTTTCTTTTTCTGGATAGACCGCTCAAGGTTACCAAGGAAATTATCCAAGCAGTGACTGGATTGTGTGCGACCGGTGATGTACCTATTTTAAGAACTATTTGAGCTAGAGAGGTCACTTGTCTTACTAAGTCTAAGAAAGATCAACATGCTATGACTAGCAATGACATTGATGTTGAAGTGAAGTTTTCTTCAATGGTGATCGGTTACAAATTTTATCAGTCAAGATGATTCAACAGTGTGCCCAGTGGAGGCATACATGCAACCTATTAGATGATTAAGGAAAATGCTCAATATGACATATGTGAGGTTATGAGAGGCCAGTTCTTTGTGAACATGGAAGGAATCAAGAAAGACAAGAAATAAACATTCAAGTAATGTTCACTAATGGTATGTATATTATTCTATTTGCAAAATCATTTTCTTGAAATTGGTCAGATTCAATGGTCAACTAATAGATCTGCAGTAGTGCAAATCAAACAATGAATAAGATTGTCAGGAAATAACTTCAATAGTCCTATGTGGGGTTATTTTAAGGATTTTCAGAAATGAGTGTATGAGAGGGAACACATCCCAATCAGTATAGTAGAGAAATACAAAAAATGATATATGTTTCATTGTGGATACTGATATATGCATGTTGTAGGCAGTACAACCAATAACATCTTGGGATTTACTGATGGGTTATGAAGTTAATGGTGATATTGTGACACTTCATGCTGATGAGTTATTATCCAAATCAATTTATGTCACTACAACTAGATTTGGTACCTATAAAGAGACCTATTTGAAAATTCATTTACAATTGATTGCACCTATGATAGAGAGAAGAGTGAAGAAAAAGGTTCATGACTTAGCTAAAAAAAAGTGGCATTACAAAGGATATGATGAGTGAGATCAGGAAGAAATTTGAAACTAAAAAAGCAAGAACTTCTACTATTGCAGCAGAGAAATTTGATGTAGAGGTTGTTACTCCTACAACCAGTAAGGCTACAGGTAGAACAACTAGGGGTTCCACATTGAAAGAAAAGAAGAAGGAAGCAGAAAAGACACCTGAGTAAGTGAAAATGACTTATAAGAGGAAGAAAAGAATGACTCAAGGTTACAAAGAATCTAAGAGAAAAAGAAAAAGGAAGTTTGTTTCTGAAGAAGATGAACCTAAAATTGATTCAGATAAGGATCAAGGAAAATTGAAGGCAAGTGGAAAGAAATCTAAAGTGGTTGGTATGACAACTGAGAAGTTAGTTAATCCTAAAACTTTCAGAATTTTGACAGTAGATACTATTGTTGAGAGTATTAAGGAGTATGGTGTTTTAACTAACACAAACCGATATTATGAGAACTTTGATGATGCAGATAGATAGAAGATCGAAGATGTTGTTGTTTATAATTTGCATAAGTTTTATAGAGGACTTAATGAACTAAAAAAGGCTATACCTAATTTACTATACAAGAAGACTGGGGTGAGATGGAGAGATGATTTGAGGCAAGATAGAGAAATGATGGAGCAAGCCTTAATCTTAATAAAGGTTGAATTACCTATTGAAGATGTAAAGCTTTTAGTTGAGGCAATGAGACCTAGATTCAAAACAAGAACTAGAGAATGCAAGATACTTATTGGTGAATCTTAGGCAATACATGATGAGACATTTGTCATCATGAAGGAGAAATTGAAAGAACACAAACTGGAAGGTACTACTCAAGGGGAGGTGACATTAGAAGAACTTGGTTCTACTGAACAAGTAATTGATGAAATTCCAGGTAATTTATCTTTTGATGCACCGCAAAAAGATCCTTTTATTGGTATTGTAGATGTTCAAGGTAAAGATGAATGACATAGGACAATATTGCAGAGGTGGTAATGCCTAATTCTACTACTAAAATTGGAAAAATTGATGATACTAAAAAGAAAGAAGAAAGTGATGTAGCAACACATTCAGTGAAAAGAAAATGAAATCTCGGTGAGAGTTCCAGTTCTAAGTTAAAGAGAATATATGTTGATGTACCTAAGGAAGAAACCAAGAATGATCTTAAAGATGAATATGTTGAGGTCATTCAAAGACCACTTGATATTTCTAAAATGAGTCTCAGTGAACTAATGAGAATTTTAGACTTACTTAAGGTGAAAGCAAAAAGCGACCAATTAAGAATCGAGAAGAAACAAGCTCAAGTATTAGATATAGCCAGATATATTTTATCTGATCTTGTACCTAAAGTTTCATTTGATCCCAATGCTCATACAATTGAAAAAAATAGATATTTTGGTCAGTTCTATTACTGAACAAGTTTAAGGTTTGGAAGATGAAGCCATGCATAGAGCTAAGTTAGAGTATGAGAAGAAGAGGATTGAGAAGTTGATGAAAAACATTACATTAGATAGAGGACAAGTTACATTTCAAGTCACTAAGGTAAAGGAAAATTTGAAGGAAATTGGTAAATTGTTAGCCAAGGTTTTTGATTTTGCATTGTTTACTCAAGATTTAGAAATTAAGAGGAATGAAAATCAGCAGAAGCTTAAATATTTGATTTCTACTTTTGATCCTATTTTACACCCAGTTGTAGCCTATGGATCACAATTAAAGGTGATAAATCACAAGTTGAAAACATTGCAAGGAGATCAAGCCAAGAGGATAACAATATTATTGGAGTTGTAGAGTTATTTGATTCCTCCACTTGATGTTATGCAACAAACTGTTCAGATTGCATTGCGGGTTTCACTGGTCTGGTAAGCAATTTGATTGAAGATCACAATAATCTGAAAAATCAAGTTGATATTATAAAGGCCGAGATAAATATTCTTAATAGTAAGGAAATTGGGGAAAAACTGGTGGCTGTTTGTCTGAATGAAATGAAAGAAGTGGTAGGGAATTCTGAAGCCCAGGCATAATTTGTTAATAAAGTGGGGCTAATGGAGAGAAAAATCAAAGACATCCAAGACAGGGCTGAGAAAGATAGTAATGTTGAGCAGATCATGAATCTGACTACTAAGGCTGAGAGGTTGGAGGCTACAGTTAAAAAAATTAGGGAACAATGTCTAATTAGTCTCAAAGCTTACTATGGCCATGCACAGATTTTGATGGATAAAATGGACAGGCATAACAAGGAGAAGGAAAGCAGAGAGATCAAAGAGGGTATTAGCCTGGGGTCGCACACTAGAGCTAGTACTAAGAAGAACAGTCCTAAGGAGGAAAAAGACACTGCAGAGCTCAAGAGTTCGGTCAGCAACATCCAGATTATGATCATCAAAGTGGAGGAACTTGTGCACAGAATGTAGCTGTCCTTTTTTCTGTCCCTTTGGGGTTTTTTGCTGTCCCTATTTTTTTTTCTATATTTGTGGGACCACTTTCTACTCAGTTGCTTGTTTTTCTATTTCCTTTCTTTTTTGGGTGCTCGGGCATAGCTGTATTTTCTCTTTGTTAAACATTTTTTTTAACTCTTTAGGTTTCAGGTCCTTGTAAAACGTGCTGAACTTTATTACTTTGTAAAGGTTTCGGGTCCTTGTAAAACTTGTTTTTACTTAATCAAAACAAACTATTGAAGAAGAAGAGGTAACCCTTGCATTACCTGATATGAGTACTCTTGAAGCCATGAAAGATTTAGCTTCTATTTTTCATGAATAGCTCAAAGGCATTATACATTTGTAGAAATCATGGGAGAATTCATTAGATACTGCAAAATACATTTTTAGAGATGTTTTTGCAAGGCTGTGATTGGTAAGATTTTCTTTTTGAAGCTAAGTTTTGTACCTTTGTCATTGTTGTCAAAGGGGGAGTAATCTCTAGAAGCTCAGTAAAAGGGGGAGTAATCAGTATATGATCGCTATGGTGAAATACAATTAAGGAAGTGATCGGTATATAATAGATAATTATATTACCTATTATTCTATATATGTATTGGTATTTGTTTTTCCATCAATGCCAAAGGGGGAGTTGTTTCCATTATGATGAATTTTGGTAGGGAAATGACAAGTTTAAGTTTTTCATTGCTGGAAACTTATTAAATCTATTAATTTTGGTGCATAGGTTACCCTAACCGATTGATAGGATGAATAGGTGAAGCAGATGTGCTAAGCGTTCTGATTGATGAGTAGGAAGACAGTATCAATTTTGAGTAGCGCTTGAGATGGTGATAATATTGGGAGATGTGATCATTACCTGAGTCTTATTATGATCAGAGGAGTAAAAATTTATGACCATGATAGTTAACAGTGTGTGAAAGATAGCTTTTTGGTAATTGTTCTATGTTAACCGACTGAGTTACCGATTGAAACATGTTGATCAAATGGTTAAGGCAGTTAAGTTAATGATGATTTTTTGTATTAAATATTGGTATTACCTTTTTGTACTGACATGTGAAGATTTATTAACATGAAGTTTCATGAGTTAATTAAAATTGAGGGACGACTTGTGGATTGTTTTTTAATGTTTAACCGACTTAAGAACATCTATATAAAGGGATGCTAAATAAGATATTTAGGGTTGTTGATCATGTTTTTGGTGGTTGCCATCAAAGAAAAAGATTGTGTATTGTGTCAAGAGTTTGGAAATAGAATTTGATCTTACAGGAAAGAAGTGTCATTTTAGATCAGCAAATTGAGTTAATTGCTCAAGGCTAACTCTAATAGGTTAGCAAGGTTAAATCCCTTAACAGGGTGGATCCTAACAAATCTTATTGTGTAAATACTCTAACAAGGTGAATTCTGAGGAGTTTAGAATCCTTTAACAAGGTATATTTGAATAGATCTCATTGTACTTCTAACAAGGTACTAGTCACTTCTAAGAGGGTGAGCCCCTAACAGGGTATTGTAAGATCTTAACTGGGAAACTCTTTTAAATGCAGTGAAGACATTTGTGGGTGTCATCCCCACCATGGTTTTTTCCCTCTAACAAGGGTTTCCATGATAAAATTAGTGGTGTTATGGTTTATGCTTTGTGGTAGATTGAATTATTTTACTTCTATGGCATAGTTATAGTTACTAGTTTTATTTTGTAGAAGTTACTTAAGAGCATAATCAGATCTTTGGTTGAATGAGTATATGTTCTATTTTCACTGATTCACCCCCCTCTTAGTGCTTCTATATAATAATAGAGCATACAAATACACAAGAAAAATAGAAAATACATGAGGTAAAATATGTACATGAGAAACAAAAGGAACAAGACCTAGTAGACATGGGTACCGGTCAAGCTATGACTGATGATACACAAGGACAAGTTTCTGCTGATGAACACCAACAAGAGAAATAGAAAGAAAATGTGGTCATTGATGGTGACACACAAGAAAAATAGGTAAATGAGGAGGAAAATACTTAAAAGGAACAAAGTGAAGACAAGGTAACACCTCCTACACAGTCCAAAATAAGCATAAATGATGATATATAGATCAAAGGATAGATTGAATTAAGCACCATGAGCCCCAAAGAGATGATATACTTTGTTGTGGTGATTAAGTCAAAGGCCAAATAGAAAAGGATGCAATAGGAAGTATAGGTAATTCTCTCTGCCAGGGATTTAATTTTAGAGTTGTTAAGCAATGTGAAGTATGATGAGAAAGATACACTAATGTAGAAACTTGCCCATTTGGTCACTGCAACTGGTGAGGAAATGAAGAGCTTAGAGGATGCTACAGTCTTGAGAGTAGAGAAGGTCTATGCAAAGAAAAGATCAAATAATTTTTCCCTTTAAATTGTTATATACAAAAAATCACTTACATTGGCTATCAACCGATTGAAGAGTGCATTGGCTAAAGGTGGTAAGATTATAAAATCTATCTTGGACTTTTCTCAAATTTTTAAGGATTTAGAAAGAGAAACTATGAATCTCAGTAGGAGCTTAGGTTACTTGTTTCAAATTTTTCTCTTACACATCAGACTGCTACTACATTTGGTGTTAAGGTTAGCAACCTACACAACAATTTGAAATCAAATAGGAGTGAGAAAGATAAGAGAATTTCTAACTTGATGGAGTTATAGTGTTTCTTGATCCCAAGCGAGATATTTTACAACATGGTGTGATGGAAACAAAGAAAGTTTTATCATTTCCATATGTGTGCACAATTGATGGACTAGAAGAATTAGGATTTTTTCTAAGTGGACAAATTGCAATTGTGGAGGATTTACTGAAGAACTGGGATAGTAATCTACAAAATTTAAAGGTTAATTTCAGTGATGTCTTTAGTAGAATGTAACTAGGTGATACTACTCTTACATTAATACAAATTTTGACACTTTTGTCATACCTTTTTCATTGTTGTCAAAGGGGAGTGATGTAATAATGTAATTTAGCTGAAATTTGGCTAAGTTCATGAAAAATATAAATGTAATGGTTAAGGGAAGTAGTTTACATGATTTAAATTCCTAGGGGGATCTTTTAAGCTATTAAGAATTGGTTTATTGCTTTATAGTGTAATGTATTATCATTTCTATAGTAGATTAGACACTTAGGCAAATTTCTTGTTTATTTTTCTAAGTGTTTCCATCAATGCCAAATGGGGAGAATGTTGGAATTTGGTGAAGATGATCTGAGTGTAGATCATGGGAATGTATTGGGGTGTTTTCATTGCTGGAAACATGATCTATTGGGAGTTTGAGATCATATTTTCTAGTAGTGTTGACGGGTCAATTAATGAATTGACTAAGTGTTTAGTCAATCGGGCAGAAGACAAAATGCGAGGAACAATCAACCATATCTGGCATTTGAGATTGAGTTAAGGTGTGTGATCATACACTTAACATCTACAAAGGAATATACTACTACATCTATGATAGAATCAGTTAGTTTGAATATTAGAGCAAGTTATTGATGATTGAAGTGACACTGGAAGAAGAACATAGGACATGCAAAGTTTGCTTGGTTAGATTGGCTAAATGATAACATTAATATTATAAATGTTTTATTTGACTTTTTTAATATTGTGTTGTCTTTATTAAGTAGACCAATGCATTTTGGTGCAATCAGATATGAGTTTTATGTCGGTGGGTAAAATGTTTTAGGGCAAAAGGTCAAATTTGATAAATTTGTTATAAAAGAAGGATGAGATTGAGATTTAGGGTTAATGAGGTGATGTTTAGATGGAGTGATAAGAGATTATGATTGTGTGAAGTTTTTGGATGCATAAGGTGGCACTATGAGCTAAATTAAAGTGGATCTTTCAGACAAAAAATGTCATTTTCAGATTAGTTATTCTTGGGCATTTCTCAAGGCAAGCCCTAACAAGTTTACAACTTAAATCCTTTAACAAAGCCACTCCTAATAGGGTGAGCAAGATCTTTAATAGGATCTAAAGCATAAATCCTATAACAAGGTAAATTTTAGAAGGAGTTTGAAATCCTTTACCAAGGTAGTTCTTAACAGGACTTGCATTAGCTCTTAATTGGGCTTAAGATACTCTTAATCAGGTATGCCCTTAACAGGGTGTTTGTAATTGCTCCTAACAGGGCAGATTTCTTCAGTGCACTAGTGAGATTTGTGGATACCATTACACACATTGTTTTATCCCTCTAATAAGGGTTTCCATGGGAAAAATCTTGAGTGTTGAGTCTACATTGTGTGAATGCTTTACTTGTTAAGTTTCTACATAGTATTTTCATTTGAATGTTGGGTATTGTGAAATCTATTAAAGAAGGGTTTTAGATTTGTGATTGCACTGATTTAACCCTGCTCTTAGTGCCTTTAAAGACTAATGCATACTAACCCCAATTATTGGATCCCTTATATTCTCTATTTTATCTTGTGATTTATTTCCTTTGATTTTGTCCTTTCTTGGGGGGATATCATTGTGGCAACATGCTTGTCTTTTGGATACATGTGTGATACCTTAAATATATTTATCTCAATAAGATGTATGTAGTAAATTTGATGTGGGCACATATACTCATCTCTTTTTTGCACTTTTTGCACACACCACAACCCATGTTTTGCAGCCAATTTTTTTTATGTTACTTTGTGAATTGTGCCTTTATCTTTATAATCTTTTGCACTAATTTTTAGGATGATTTGGCTAGCATAACACATCTCGCTAGACTATTTGAATCTCCTTGAACTTCTTCTTGAGATGAATTATAGTAAGCATAACCTTAGTAGGCTAACATAGTCATGCTCTCTTTTCCATTCACATGTTGCTCTTTTTATCTTGACATTAGATTGATAAGATCTTATGTCCTTGGGAGCTTAGTGATTCTTGCCTCTTTAGTATCTTGATGAAATTTTTTAAATGTTTTTTTCTACTTTACAAGAGTATCAATATATGATCGTCAACCCGCTAAAGTGGGGGCTAAATTTAATGTCATAAATTGTATCCCAATACAATATAATGCTCACTGAGGTGACATTTTAGTGTTCGGGCCTTATATGCATTGATCATGTTTGATTGTGACCTCATCTGCCTCCAGACAATTGTTCCTTAACTCAGCCTTAATTGGATATCCAATGGTGCCCCTAGGAGCCATTCACCTAGGAAATGTCATTTTGGGGAAGCATGACCCTCCCAAAGGGACCCAATTTTGGACCCTCAAATGGCCGGAATGTGTAAGTGATAAATTATCCTTCGTATAAACTTGCTTTAAAAATTTGAACTTATTTCATAAGGAGAGGAATAAAATCAAGCCTTACCCCCCTTATTTGAGACATCATCCTACATCAGTGCACATATAAATTATCAATTTCATATGCAATTCAATTGAGAAAGCAATCAAGCATCATTAAGATATTGGAATTGGACATGCTATCAAAGGTGTACAATTTACAATACTACATTTAGCCCTCACTTTAGCAGTCATGTGACACTATGTGCATATGAAATCTAAAGTACAAAAATTTAAATTTTGAAAATTTTTATTCCAAAAAATGTTGAATGAAACCCCATAGCATAGCAATACTTACAATATAATGTTATGAACCACATTTTGCAAACCACTATATTAACTTAAATAATAATTCCCCTAGGTATTACTAAGGATGATGAAATTCAAGGGTAACTATATGTTCCCCCTATTTTTGCTTTCTATTTAGGATGAAGAAACAAGGTATCATATTTACCACATCAAATTGTAGAAAAGGGTTTAATGATAAATACTATCAATGAGGTTAAAAGACAATTCAAATAACTCATAAATACTTTCAAAAGATAGAGAGATAAATCACGATCTTAGTGCAATAAACAGTGTAAAAATCATATCTCTCTAGCTTGAGATATGAAATATTTAGTAAATAAAGTAAAATAAAATAAAATTGGGGTTTTTAGAAAAATTATCTTTAAATAGTAAAAAATTCACTATTTATATGTCTTATTCAACTTTTTGTCTATTTGTTTAGAGGGGTTTACTAGGACATCAAGGAGACAACTGATTACGCCAATGAGAATAGAGATTATAAGGCATTTTGTTAAGGATGGAGCTGAGATTTATGAGGTAGGCCTTCAAATACTACTTTGACATTTATTTTTTGTTTTGACTATATTCTTGCATACAACCTTATGTTAGACTAGATTCCATTCACTTGGGCATCACGGTCTGTTGGGGGTACCCTAGTCCTAGATAGGTGCATAGGTCCCTTCAGGGAATCATATCCCTTCTTAGGCACCAAAGTCCCAAGAAGGTGTCATATTCCTTCTGAAGTTACCTATTCTAAGGAAAGAATCACAAATAATGTAGGGGTTGTGATTATTTATGTGTTTGAAAGATGTTGATGATGAACTATAACTGATTGAATGTTTGAAGATACAAAGTTGATGATCACTGAGCTATAGAAAGTAAATGCAAGGCATTAAATTAGTTAATGTATTATATTTTCATTGATGTCAACTTGATATAATATGATTTCTAATACACATATTGTCACAACACTTAAAGATATGAAGAGATAAATTTTTTGGTGTCAGTAACCATACACACCGAGTGACAGTAAACCCTGACAGATAGTGAAACCCGAGCACATAGGTTCATAGTGTTAACCAACAGACAGTGTTACTCGAGAAAGTGATACCCGAGCAAGCATTATCGAGCTAACTGCAGTTTTCAATGGAAAGAAATGAAGTTGATGCCTGAGCTATCTGCAGTAGTCATCAAGCACAACTGAAGTATTGACTGATAGGAACTAAAGTTAGAATATGACAAAACAATTTAGCTGGAAAGAGCTATATTTAGAGTTAACTGATTGTTTACTTTATTTCTATCGATCAGTTAAAAGATAAAGATAAGAAGGAGATTTAAAGCATGTTTTATTCCAGAAATCAAGGACAGATTTACGGAATAAAACTAAAGCCAGCATGGTGAGCTTTACGGATCAAGAAGTGATCAACAAAGAAAACAAGAAAGATAGAAGAATGATGAAATCATGTCTATATAAAGAGATAAGAAATTAATTATCAAGAGGAATGCTGAGTATAATTTTGGTGAAGATAGAAGACTTCATGCATACCTGATCATACAGGCTGAAGGACAGAGCCAAGAATTCTACAGACACTGAGCAACAGAGAAGCAACAACATTCACCGAGAAGAAAGAAGTGGATCAAAAGAATTAAAGGGAACATTGATCAGAAGAGGTATTATGGACTTACAATAGATCTGAACATCTGCAATATTAAGTTGTATTTATGAACATATCATATACTATTTCAGTTTAACCATTGATTCAGAAAATCTCTTAACCGAGTGAGATTTAGCCATCCTTAATATATTGAGATACATCCCAAGGAGTATCAAAAGGTTTTCATATTGATAGCATAGTGAATTCTAGGTCAAGTGATAAACTATTAGTTTTAAATCCTTTAAAAAGGTCACACTTAACAGTGTGTTTGAAACCTTTAACAGTGTTGGCTCTTCGCCGAGCTCACTTTAGAAGAGTGAAAATTTTGGGTTATCGGTGTCAAGTGGTTTTTCCCTTAATAGGGTTTCCACGCTAAAAATCCATGTGTCAAATGTGTATATGGTTCACTGCTTTGATTTTTTTCTTTGCACATTATTAAAACATGATTGATCGGTAAACACTAATTTATTTACTGGTATTCGGTAAAGGCTAGGAAAAGATAAACTACTATTCGGTAAAGCTTAGGAAAATGAGAAATAGTATATTCTCTGAGCAATATATATATGTTAAATTCACACAAGGAATACATATTGAAGGACTGAAGATAACTAGAGGTTTTATATTTATGATATAAAGTTTTGGTTGAATTATTGGATTAATTTTTTAGGCCACTGATTCACTCCCCTCTCAGTTATTCTAATAATTGGTATCAGAGCTAGTGTGCTTAGAAGGGAGTTTTAAGACTCAAGCTAAAGATCACAAGATGAGAAAAAAGGGATGTGCCTAAGTTGAACAAGGAAAATTTTGCATCATGGCAAAGCAGGATAAGATTCCACCTATCAGGTATTGGAAATGATGTCACACAGTACTTGGATACTGAATTTGTGCTACCTACTGGACCTTCAATAGTTGATCAATTGAGAGAGAAACCTGAACACAATTCTATGATGATAGAACTTGCTTCCTCACTCTCTGATGCTGAATTTGAATATGTCAAATCATCCACCACTACAAATAAAATGTGGGACAAACTCAAGCTAGTGCATGGAGGAGATAAAAATGTGCTGAGAGCTAAGGCAGAAAGCCTAAGAAGAAAGTTTGATGACCTAAGAATGAAAGAAGGAGAAAAAATCACTCAGTACAATAGTAGAATCAAAGAGGTTGTTAATTCTATTCGAGGATTAGGAGGTGTACTTGAAGAAGAAATAGTGGTAAGTAAAATTATGAGAACCTTGCTACCTGTTTATGCTATTAGAGTATCTGCAATTCAAGAAATGAGAGCAGTAGCTAATAACAATGTTACTCTTGATAGTTTGATTGGTAGACTTATTTCATTTGAGATGAATAACTTTGACAACAATGTCTTACCAAATATTGAGTCTGCATTCAAATCTTCTATGAAAATAAGAAAATCAAGTCATAAACACACTATGAGAAATGATAGTGAAAGTGATAGTGATGAACAAGAACTTGATGAAATTGAAGCACTAATGGCTAGAAGATTGAAGAGAGGCAAAGGTAGATACAAAAGTAAATTACCATTGGTCTATTTTTATTGTAAAGAGATTGGACACTTTGCTGCTAGATGTCCTAACAAGAGAAAAGATGAAAGAAAAGATGATAGATCTTATGAAAAGAAGTATGACCAAAGTGATGACAGAGATTACCAAAGCAACCGATAATATGACAGGAGAGATAACCAAGACTAAAAGGACAAAGAAAAGAAGGCTTTTTACCTAGCTAAGAACAAAGCTAAAAATACTGATACCGAGTCTGATGATGATATTGAGGTGGTATTTGTTGCTATAAAGGATGATTCAGACGAAGAAGAAAGGTATGTAGAAATTGCACTCATATCTAAGGTTATTAAAAATGATGTCTAGATTATTGATAGTGGTTGTACTTACCACATGACTGGAGATAAGGAAAAGTTTGAAACTTTTGAATATTATAATGGTGGATCAATAAGAATGGGCAATGACTCACCTTGTCTAGTTGAAGGTAAATGAACCATCATGTTGAATAATCTGATCAGATGTGAAAATGCATATTGGTTGAAAGGACTTAACTATAATCTATTAAGTGTTTCACATCTGAATAACACAGGACATCGAGTTGCATTTGAGAATAAAGAGACAAAGATCTATAATGAAACAAGAAGGTTGATCGGTACTGGTGAACAAACAAAAGGTAACCTATTCTTTCTTGATAAGATTGAGACCACTTATTTATTGGCTAGAAATGAAGACATGTGGTTGTTTCATCAAAGATTATGTCATGTGAATTTTGACAACATGGTTAGGATAAGAAATAAAAGGAAAGTAAGAGGCTTACTGAGCATGTCAAAGCCCGACCATGTCATGTGTAACAATTATCAAAAAGGTAAAATGACAAAGTCTAGTTTCAAGAGAAAAACCTACACATCTAATGCTATTCTAGAATTAGTCCATACTAACTTATGTGGACCAATGAGAACAAAGATCTATTATGGTGATAGATAATTCATTCTATTTGTTGATGATTATTCTAAAATGATGACTGTTATGTTCTTAACAGGGAAATCAAAAGTATTCAAGATGTTCAAATGGTATAAATCTATAGTTGAAAAACAAAGTGGAAAGGAACTAAAATTTCTAAGATGAGATAGAGGAGGAGAATTTATCTCTGATGAACTCACTAACTTTTGTAATGAGCATGGAATTCAAAGACATGTTTCTGCATCGAGAACACCACAACAAAATGGGATTGCTGAAAGAAGGAAAAGATAAATCATTGATTGTGCTAGAACACTGATGATTGAGAAAGGAAACACACAAACATTCTGGAGAGAAGCTGTAAGCACTTATGTCTATACATTAAACCAAGTTCAGTTGAAGAAAGACACCAATAAGACACCCTATGAGATATGGTATGGATAAATACCTAATGTAAGTTACTTTAAAATTTTTGGAAGTCAATTTTATATTGAAAGATGATAGAAATGGAAATCTTGACTCCAAAGGTGATGAAGGAATATTTATAGGTTATTATACCAAAAGAAAGGCTTATAAATGTCTTAACAAATCCTCTAACAAAATCATTGAAAGCGCAAATGTTAAAGTGGATGAATTTTTTGAGAAAAATGATGAGGAAATAAGAAAGGAACTGGAAGACTACAAGGGTTTTGTCTATAGTGAAGAACCTAATACTCTATCCAAGCAACAATATATCTCTACCAAGCGACAGAACAATGCACCCGAGCATCAGGCTGCAAACATCAAAAATCAAGAAAATGCTCACAATGATGAACCGAGTGATGAAGATCAGAATTAAGGTCAAGATGATGATCAGAATAATGTATAGATATTTGAACCTGTACTTTCCAAGTATGTCAAAAAACACTATCCACAGAACCAGATTATAGGAGACAAAAAGGCTAGAATGAGAACAAGAAGTAAGTTACTAAACACTAGATGTTTGATTTGTAATTTTGAGCCTAAATATGTCAATACTGCACTTGAGAATCAGAAATGGGTTAGTACTATGAATGAAGAGATTGAAAAAATTTAGAAGAACAAGACATGGACATTAGTACCTAGAACGAGTGACAAGAATGCCATTGGTACCAAATGGATATTCAGAAACAAACTGAATGAGAATGGAGAAGTCACAAGAAACAAAGAAAGATTAGTATGCAAAGGGTGTTAGAGTAGTCGAGTATTGCTAATAATTAAATCAGTTAATTATTAGTTATCTACTCTTAGCTTAAGTTAGACTTAGGAAGTTTCTATTTCCTAGTTGTTTCCCTTTTAGGGTTTCGGTATCCTTTATAAGGAATCACCGATTTGTAATTCATAACAGAGTTTTGTATTCAATATTGTTGTTAATAGAAATTATTCTTTTCAACATGGATATCTCTTCTCTCTCATTCTGGCCTCCGTAGCTTTATTCTCTCTTCTGTCTTCTATTTATGTAACAGCTTTGTATGCAGGTGTTCTTGGGAAGATTGCAGTTTAGCAATCCTAACATGGTATCAGAGCCACTCTGCAGCTGGCTGTTCATTCTTTGTTGAAGCAGCGAGGGTTTGAAGCTTTCAGAGGCTTTTCTGGCATTTGCTTATTGGTTCTGGGGGGTCTCTGGTTTTAGAGGCATTTTGGGCCCAAACAGACACTACCATTACGTCCAAAAAGCGCAAAAACCCTAGAAACCATATAAAGCTTGTCCAATTTGGACATCGGGGCCTCTGGAGAATTTTTTTCGGCCTCCCAGGGCCGTACAGGCACGAAAATCAAGAAAAAAATTAAAAATTGGCATGTTTTTTAATGTTTTTTTACGGTTTTAAACCGCGCGTAGTGTGGGGTTAAAACGCACCACCGCCGGGCCACCGCCGCCCCACCCGGGCTCGGCCACCAGCGGTGCACCCTCTGTCCCTGCCGCCCACCGGCCTCCTCCTCCGGCCCCCCCGGCTGAGCATTTCACTGCCGCGCCGCCCGATCTCCCCAGCCGCTCTGCCTCCCCCGGCCCTCCGCCGGCCCCTGCATCACCATAGCCACCGCCCTCAGCGGCCCGCAGTTCTGTGCCCCGCCCCGCCTTGGGCGCCCCCGCCACCAGTCCGCCCCGCCCGGCCTCCGCTCCGCCGGCGGTGGCGTTTTCTATAGCCCCCGCGGGCTTCACTATATAGGCGGTCGGTCCTTTTAGTGACCGAGGGCTCCGGTCCAGCCCCTGCGTGGGCCATGCGACCGTGGGCCGAACTGTGGTTAGCCCTAGGGGCTTAAGTTTTTTTCTGAGGCTTTTTTGGGGGTACCTGTCTATTTTCTCTCTACAGGGTGCATACGGGGGTATTTTTCTGACTTCCATATACCGTCGGAAAGCTCTTTCTGAGATCTTTCCAATGGTAGAGGTTAGGGTTTTTGGTTCCACTGTTTCAATAGCAATTTTTTCTGTTGAAGTCCGATGTTTTGTTTTGCCTTCCGGGAGTCATATCTGGCTCATCCGGACTCCTTTTTTGGCAAACGAGATATCGTCGGAAAGCTGATTTAGTGTACTATTTAGTGGCAGAGGTATTTCTTCTAGATTCTTCTCTGGGTTTTCACTCCTCCGCATTTGGAAATTTATGCCCTCTGGTGGTTTGCTTGGTTCTACAGGTTCGGGGATCTCTTCTTCTGGTTTCATAGTTCACTCTTCTTTCTGACTTCTGAGCTTGCATGATCTTCTATTGCATCTTTGTTCTGTAAAATGCACTGAGATAAAGTGCCTTCTTTTGCATTTTTGGATCTTCTTCACCTGGTTTAGTTTTTGTACTCGCACTGTGTTATAAAGTGCCATGGGGGGATTATGATGCATTTGCCACTTTAGGCGCATCCACTTTTGTCAAGTGAGCGTACCTTCCATGACATTAGCCCATGTAGTCTGTGTCTGTGAAACCACCCTTTATCCTGTGTATGTACTTTTGTTGCACTATTGGTGTTCCTGGTTCTTCTTCTGCAGCTGTTTCTGGTACTGCATTTCAGTGTTCCTGTCACCTCTCCCAGTTCAGCATTATGGGGGGGGGTTCACCTGTTGGTTCTATTGCTTCCTGGTTCGATTGATCAGCTCTTCAGAAATTTGTCTTCTCTACCTGGTCATGCACTTCAGTGGGGGTTCCAACAGTATCTTCTGACAGAGTTTTCAGACATGCTTC